>CALSFV010000249.1:600000-776920 GCA_943737045.1 Parapristionchus giblindavisi
GTTCTTTCTTTAAATTATGTACCTGTTGATTATATCCGGAAGGAGCCACTCCGTTCTGGTAGTTAGATGCGGTTGTCCCTTGCTGAGTATACGTTTGATGTGGCTCTGCTTGAATCTGAAGTGCACTGCTTTCACAGCGTTTCTTTACCACAGTGAGAGCGCGCATTGAAATTTTGGCAAAATGCCAAAAAAATTACGGTTTGACTGCACCGTGGTGTGGCTCTCGTCGTCTGCGTCTCTCACTTTTGTGTGCTCTCTCTCTTTTTCGCTCTACCTTTTTCTCTGTTACACCATGAGCGCTCTCGAAACGCTGTGTGCTTTTTATATGCATTGTTCATTTGTCTTGTTCAATATATTGAAGAATTGAGCAATATTCAAGAGCAAAAATTAATCGAGTGGGCAAGGCCCGAGAAAGGTGCGACAGCAAGCGCACAAGTTATTGGTGAAATAATATTAATAAATAATAGCATGGGCAATTTTTGGTTGTCTTTTAGGGTGTGAGTATAACCATACAGAAGAAGTCATAGGTAATAATAATAGCAAGGAATTTTTTATTGTGTTTCAGTGTGAGTGTGAACCAGAACCGACCTGTTGTGTAGCAGCGATGAAGGCATCCTCAAGACCGGCCTGCAAGATTGTGAAGTGTATGTAGAAGTAAAACATAAAGTTTAAGGCAAGTCCCGTAAGGCGGTGTTACATTTTCCAAACGTGCGCACGTGCGTTTTTTCAGTTAGTTTTCAAAAAAAGTTTCGCACGTTTTGAATTTGCAACACCACGTAAGTACTGCTGGGCGATGATAAGACGTTTCAGAAATTTCACTTCAGAAAGTGCTATTTGAGAAAATCCTCTTCAGAAAAGGACGTTTCAGAAATTTCCACTTCAGATATGATTTTCCAGAAAAGGACGTTTCAGAAATTTTTTTTCAGTAATTCCAACTCAGAAAAGGACGTTTCAGAAATTGCCACTTCAGAAATTCCAACTCAAAAAAGGACGTTTCAGAAATTGGCACTTCAGAAATTCCAACTCAGAAAAGGACGTTTGAGAAAATTTTCCCGTTGTAATTGAATGCTACTAAATTTATTCTAAACGATCTTCTCTTTCTGAAACGTCCTTTTCTGAGTTGATATTTCTGAAAAAAAAATTCTGAAACGTCCTTTTCTGAGTTGGAATTTCTGAAGTGTCAATTTCTGAAACGTCCTTTTCTGAGTTGGAATTTCTGAAATGAAAATTTCTGAAACGTCCTTTTCTGGAAAAGATTTTCCGAAATGGCATTTTCTGAAGCGAAATTTCTGAAACGTCCTTTTCTGAAAATTAGTTTCTGAAGTGTCCTTTTCCGAAGTGAAATTTCTGAAACGTCTTATCACCCTGCTGGGCCAGTGATACGGAATGAGCGCTTATGATAAATCTATTCCCAAATATCATTATAACTTTTTCCTGTACCGGTAAAACGAGATAAAGTGGGAAATCGACGTTAAAAGGTGGTATTTTACGGTAAAAATAGGTAAACTGTTCTAGCGCATTTTTCCCGGTTTGAATATACTTCAAGCGTTTACCCATTTTTACCGTAAAATACCACATTTTAACGTCGATTTCCCACTTTATCTCATTTTTCCTGTACATACCTGAACGAAACTGAAGTCGACTGCGTTTATTTCCTTTGCAAACTGTGCCGCTTTCTCAAACAGATCAGAGAACACGTCGGATGGTTCATGTCGGATCTAAATTAGGTTATATTGTCCGTAAATATTAAATGTACTTGTGTAATCGCCTTGCTACTGGCTGCAAAACAGAGAAATAACTATCGATCAACTCCCAACTTTTTCCTCCCTTGCTTCCTCGCACTCTCTGATCTACGTGCTATCTCACTTGTGTTCTCTCTTTAAACATAGAAACACATTGCGGCTGAGGCTGATTACTCTCGTACCAAATAAACAAGTGTATTTTATAAAAAGTGGATGTTGTATCTCAAATGGCATAAAGGTGCAGATCTGAAGCACAGCGTTTTTCCAACACAAGAGCGCTCAATGAAAACAACAAAAAAAACTATATAAACCATACATAGGCGGGGTACCTGGAGCTCGAGTCTACAGGGGGCATTCGAACGAAAAATGGTTAATTTTACAGAGGGCCTTCACTTTTTTTCAGAAATTTCACTTAAACGTAATTTTCTACAGGGGGCATTCCGCAAATTATCGAAAAATCCTAATTTTACAGAGGGCACCCCCATGTCGGCGCCCATGTATGATATAAACTGACCGTATATTTGGCATTCTTGGCACATTCTTGGCCCTTGATTGCTGTCGGGAAGGGCGTGAGTACTTGCTGATCAAGCTGAATCAATCATGGATTTAGTGCATTCATTCAAGGAAAGCAGCTGAAAATGCAATCTAGTACTCTCGCCAAGCTCTCTGGCAGGTGAGAGAGTTTGTGAAATGTATAGAGGACTCTCACCTGAGAGAAATCGGCGCTTCCAATATCCACCGTGAACACGTAATGATTGCTGTATCTGAAACAAATGCACATACCATCATCATGATCACATTCATTAAACTGTTAGTATTAAACTTTAAACTCAAGATTTATTTGTCCAGTAAAAATCTTTAGCTCTTGCTCTCTCTCTCTCTCTTAGACATTACTCAGCGAATTTGAAAAACTGGGCAAATAGCCATTTTGCCAAGGCTGAACGCTGGCTCCCATACCTGGCTAGTCCAATTATACCACGGGTATTGCAAATATTTAAGTTTAAAAGTCCGGCTAAGTTTTAAAAAAAAACTAGCGAGCCCTGTCTGTCAAATTTCCCAATCACAGATTCTGAATGCATTAAGAAAAGTAATCCGACCGTAGTACCTGGCCCTGATATCCTCAGACGTTCCGCCGACAATGATGGCGCCTGATTTCATGATGATCATGTACGATACGAGCGTGTCCACCTCTTCCCTGAAGAAATCAATAAATCAATAAACACATCGAAGTCTTATGAAAATATATTGCCTATTATTGTTGTGAGAAAAAAGTGCATGTAAACTTGGAAATTTTCCAAAGCTCCATGTACACTTTCAAAAGTAGAAAACCGGGATGTACCCGAAATTATGGTTGGATGGTTGTTTTTTTACATAAAGCGGTATTAAGGTATTAAGGCTGCTACATTGAATGAGACGAGAGTATGACAGCAGTGTTGGTGAACTGCTTGATAGCGCAGATCACACTCCAGACATCGCGACGAGCCTAAAGATCAAAGATCAAAGAGCGCAAAGCAGAGTTCGAACTGGTAAAATGACTCACGACAGGATCGATACCGGCGGTGGGCTCGTCGAATATAATCAGTGAATTCTGGGCGAGCAGAGCCGCTGCAACGCTTATTCGACGACGTTGACCACCACTGAAGAAAAAGGACAGATTTCAAGTAGAGCTAACTGTACAACGAAGCTAGCTTGAGATGGAATAATCCTGAGTACCCTGAAAGGCACACCCCGAGCTAATCTTACTCCCCGCTCTCGCAACGCTGTCTACGAGAGAGCATTGCCAGAGAGTTCCAAATTAGCTAGGGCAATGCCTTTTTAAAGGGAGCGTTACCTCACTCAATGGCCTCTTCATTGCGCACACTATTTTTCTGTTCTCTAACAACGAGAGAGCATTGCGCGTCGAAAAGACCACTGAGAGAAGTCACGCTCCCTTTAAAGTGAATTCGTTCTCGCATACCTGCACTCCTTGATCGGCTTCCTGCAATGCTCCTCCATGCCCACGCATTGTATGACAGAGTCGGAGACTCGGCCCGCTTGCGCGTATCCGTGCAGCACTCAATGTGTGTATTTTATTTATTTATTTTTGAAATATTTTATTTATTTATTTATT
The DNA here is from genome assembly GCA_943737045.1 of Parapristionchus giblindavisi. Lineage (NCBI taxonomy): Eukaryota > Metazoa > Nematoda > Chromadorea > Rhabditida > Diplogasteridae > Parapristionchus > Parapristionchus giblindavisi. Next base: position 603,853 of record CALSFV010000249.1, read on the forward strand.
TATTTATTTTTCGTGCATTGTAAAGATGTTTCAGCAAGTGATATACGAATGAATTTTTTTCTAAAATGCACTAGGAGAAATGTATTGAGAGACAATGGGAATGGGGAAATCGGGTTCTATTAGAAAAAAATGATAACTTATCGTTTCGTAGACAAGATAACCCCAATTTGTCAAAGTTATTTTTTTCGAAATCCAGTAAATTAAGTATTTTAAGTATTGCCCAAAATATGCAAAGACGTACTGGCCAAAATCTGGAGAGCCTGTTTTCCGCTCATCTCGTCCTGCATCGTATCAGCCTGTGGACAGTAACCAACAACCTACAAAATTAAAAAATTTCAAAATAAACGAATAATATCAAGCAATCAATGTGATTTAGTGATGATTTGGAAATATTTTAATTCGTCAAAAAAAAAACCCAGTGCTTTGTTTCGTGGTAAAAAGCGCGCGAATGTACCATTCATTGACCGTATACAAATCCGTTGAATTACATATTTTCACACTGGTTATTTCTTGTTTTGCACTGAGAATGAACTTACTTACTATTAAGTCACTTACTCACTAACATAGGGGTACCATGTGAGTAGACGCTGTATAGTAAGTCATTTGGATTCGCTAGCATGGTAAGTCAATCCAATTGACTTACTCTACTCCCCTCTCCCACGTGAACCAATCGTTTAGTCATTTGAATTGACTTACATATAAGTTAATTGCATTCACTAGGGGGAATAAGTGAATAGACGCTTAGTCACTTGAGCTAGTGAATGAGTTACTAAGTCAATTCATTCTCAGTGTGCTTACAAGGGAACTGTCTCAACTTAATGTGGCCATATGACATGGGAATAATTTACCTGAATCAGTTTTCGATGCTGATTACGAATCCGTTATCAAACGTTGCCCAATCGAGCTGAGATTCGAGAAAATCGATCTTGAAATTCGACTATTTGATTCGAAAATTCACAACTTACCTACAATATCCACTAAATTACAGCAGGAGGTGTTTGGATAATTGATAAATGAGTTTATGAACTCATTAGGATGCTTTATATAGGAAGTCTCACGAATTTCCGATTAAACTAGCGAATTTTAATATCGATTTTCTCGAATCTCAGCTCGATTGGGCAACGTTTGAAAACGGATTCGTAATCAGCATCGAAAACTGATTCAGGTAAATTATTCCCATGCCATATGGCCACATTAAGTTGAGACAGTTCCCTTGTTAGTTAAGCAGCAACAACGATCTTTTTTATCGGAGTTTAAATTAGTTTTGGCATTTTTCTATCCAATTAGAAAAATTGATAAAGTACCGGTGGCGCTCCGCAATCGACACCTCCCAGTGTCGCTTTGCCATTTGTCGGCTTCACACTCCCAGTCAGCATTTCAAAAGTGGTAGTTTTTCCTTAATTGAGAGATTTTCCCCCACTTTAATTTGGAATAGTCACCACTCACCAGCTCCGTTTGTGCCAAGTACACCAAAGCATTCGTGCGCATGCACACCAAAGGTTAAATTGCGAACGACCGGCTTTTTGAGATAAAGCTTATTCAGATCATAGACCTGCAACAGTAAATTTCAAGGTTTGCAAATACTCCGTTTCAACGATTTCGACATTCCGCAATATTGCCTTTGTTTCGCGTTGAGAGCGAAGCAAATGACGTGATACGCGCGACACTTGCCGGCGAAGTCTAACAATTTTTAATTGATATTTCTTTGCTACCTACGTTGTGGCATCGTATTTTATGTAATGCATCATGAAATCAATTATTAGCTATTTTTTTTTAGTTATCCTTGTTATGCATAAATTATTGTTATTATTAACAATAAATATCTATGTGTAAGTAAAGTATTTATTACATCCAGCACAAGAGAAGGGTCCATATCTTGTTGTTGAGACGTCGGTCCCCGAGACTGCAATTCATTATTTACAAATTAATAAATTGCTGAATTAAAATTTACTGCACACTCGAGCTATTTTAAAAATCTCCACTCTGGTAACGCTCTCTCGCTTTCTTTGTCTACGAGGGAGCGTTGCCAGAGCGGAGAGCAAAAGTTGCTTGGGGTGTGCCTTTAAAAGGAGCGTAACCTCTCTCACTGGTCTCTTCGACACTCAATGCTCTCTCGTTGTTAGAGAGCAGAGAAATAGTGTGCGCAATGTTAGAGACCATTGAGAGAGGATACGCTCACTTGGCACTAGGTCGAATGAGAACCGATGAATAATAACCGACTGGATGATAACCATTTGCATGCTTTGTCTATTCATTAGCGCTTGTCTCTCACATGTAAATGGTTATCATGCAGTCGGTTATTATTCATCGGTTGTCATCCGACGTAGTGCCGCTCCCTTCAATACAATTAAGGGCGGCTCGCCTTCAAGGGCCTCTCGCGGACTGCAAAGATGATGAGGAAGACGATGTTGTGAATGATGACGAAGGCGTACAGCCAGCCATCCATTGTGCCTTCTATAAATCGAATTGAATTAACAAAGATAATGTACCATGTTAACTTGTAAACGCATAAATCATTATTATTATTATTACTACCATGCAAGATAGATAAGTTTCTTTAGAGAATTACACCACACCGTATTATACAAAAATTATTGCATTTTCTGTAATCGTTTTAGGCATTAGACGTAGCGGCCGAAACACCATAAGGCACATTGCTAGTTAACTTATTTAATCAAAAAATTTATATTTAAAGTGCATGCATACTTATTCTTGTACATCTATTAATAATAATAATTTAATTTGCTTATTTTAGATGACATCGATGGGTCGACAAACTATCTTGGATTATAATAATAACAATTTAATAATATTAGTAAAGTAAGCATTGTTCATACTCCATCATTCTGACGCGATAATTCATACCAAGTTATCCCTATCTCTCAGTCAAATTATTCCAATAAATAAATGCATACACACAAATAATAATAAAAATATAAATAAATAAATAAACAGTATAAACACCAAACCTTTTGTAATTCTGGATGCTAGAAGCACGAGGACGGGCTCGATTGTAAGCGGTAAATACTAGAAAAAGTTCGCATAAGTATATGTTATATGATTAAAGGATTAAAGTTTAGAAAAAAGATCTTTAGAGAGAAAAAACTAACCGTCACACTAGAGCCTTCAAGAGCCAGACTCTGCAATAATTCTTCGTTATCTCTATTCATTTAAAATCAAGGGAAGTCTTTTACATATGTCTCAGTGAGACTTCTGAATAAGAGTATTTTTCCACTGCAGGTGTAGTAAAAATATGATAGGAGCTAAAAATCAGTTGCTGCCATGCAGTTTCCGATTTTATAAATGTAATTAATTAAAATTTTGTTATTTTTTAAAAATTTTTTTGAAGAAATCACAAAATCGTAGGCGACAAGCAGTATATGAAATATGGAGCCCCTGAAAGAGCAGTGAAAACTTTTTTTTAAAAAGCGGCGTCAGAAAATTGAATGCCCACTTGAAAATTTCACAAAATTAAAATTAATTATATAAAATCTGAAAGTGCGTGGCAGTAGCAGATTTTTTGGCTCCTATCATATTTTACATATACCTATCAAGGAAAAATACTCTTATTCAAAAGTCTCACTGAGACATAAGACTTCAGATAAGAGATTTAAATGAGACAAATAAGAGCCGTATCCATGAACGGTGGCAAAGCGTTTGCCCAAAAAACGTGAATAAGAACCAACTGGATGACCGTAAGCGGATAATTTTCGGAAAACGTATCCCCCTACGCTAGTGACGTCACGTTTATCGGCAAACGGTCATCGTTCATGGATACGGTCTCAGACGGTAAACTCTCTCAGCTATCAATTTCCTGACGCGTAGCAATTACAGAAGGGATATCGACAAGAGGTCGAATGAGACCCGATGAATAAGAACCAACTGGATGATAACTATTTGCATATGAGCAACAAGATTATTCCATACTCCATACAGTCAGAGACCAAAGTGTACAAATGGTTATCAGCCAGTCAGCCAGTTTTTATTCATTTCTTATTCGACCTTGTGCCGGGATATCTTGCTTTGGACGAAGCTGTCTCGACTTCCTTATTTATTTATTTATTTATTTATTTTAAATAATCTCGACCGAGAGTATATTCACAGCGTGAGTTTGAGAAATATTGTATCAAGGTCCGCGATAGCTCACAAGGGAGTGTAAGAAATATCTTTTAAAAGGCGTTCTCGGTAAGATTGCAGGGAACGGCAAGCAAAGTGGCACAGTTGGTGAAAATCTGTTCTGTGCGCTCAAACTTCACAGGTGGAGTGCCTAGGGGTGGGATACACTTCAGCCAAAAAGTTGGACTCCAAAAGTGATCTTTGATCTTTGATCTCGCGAAAAATAAATTTGAGATTGTCATACCATGTTATATACCATTCGAAAGAGCGCAAAAAGTTATATTAGAATATGAATTTTCAAAGGTTTTGGTCCAACCCAACGCAAGTAATGCGCGAAAAACCTAATTTTTAGGACATTTTCAATCTTCAAAAAATAAATCACCACTTTACGATAATCTCCGGGGAAATTCAATGTCGCTATCTTGTAGGAAATTTAATGTAGAATTTTAAAAAAATATTCCGGGGAAAATTTATATTCCGGGGAAAAAATAAAATATTCCGGGGAAAATTTAAAGCAAATTTATCGCCCGATCGAGCCTCGATCGAGCCATCAGGTTCGAATCCCACCCAAGGACAAAATCTATTGCTGATTTTTCGCGGGCTTACCAAAGCTGCCCGAGGCTTCCCTATGAGCAAATTGGCATTTTAAAGTATTTTTTGTAAATGTTTACCAGTTTTATTGACTTTATTACTTCTTGATTTCAATATCTCACTGAATGTGTCAATATGGTCAGATATATGTGAATGAGAAGTTAAAATCGAAGAGGTGCAGCGTAAAAGAATGAAGAAAGTCGTATGATGAGGTTATTAAGTAATAGTGACGACTCCGAAGAATACAATTTGAGCAATCGTAATGAATTTTTGAAAGGTGAAATGACAAGAGAAGGCGAAGAAGTTGATCTGTGAAGTGAGGAAGAGCAGTTATCTTTAATGGAAATGATAATATTTATGCGTTTTCGAGAAAACACGGTACAGAAAAGAACGGCTAAAATATGTGAATGAGACGAACAGGTTGAAATGATGTAAACGGATTTTGGTGAACAAAGAACTGTCGAAATAGAATTACTATGGGAAATAAGGAGATTACATCAATTTTTACTCAGGGAAACTAAAGGTAATCAGGTTTTTAGGTCTTACAAGAAGCCGTGCTGCTTTAGGAAAGAAGCTATTATGCCTGTAATGAAAGCGTGAGCCTGGGATATTAAAATTGAGACCATTATGAGTAGTATAAAGACGAAAGAAATGTGGTTTTCGATTAGAGATTTTGTATTCTCCTCTGATAGCTGATTTGATATCGATCTTCTCTTCGTGGTTCAAGGGTATCTAAACTCTTTCGGAAAACTCTTTCGAGCTATTTATCAAAAAATAGAAATGTGAATGAGAAGAGAAAATCGATGGTCGAAAAATTCATGATGGTCCGAGACCAAATAGTTTATGCCACTACCTAACTACTACCGTAATTTAGCTGCCCTATAGTATTGTTGCGAAGTTAACTCCAAATTCGTGGATCCATATTGGTAGATCCTGAATACCGTACTCTGCTTACAGTAACCCTAGTAACAGTGATCATGAATGAAAATTCGGTTCTTTGTAAATTCATGCTCAGCTCGTTGAAGATACTTTATTTATATATTTTACTATTCAAAATCATGCACGCATGAATTTCGACAAAATACTATAGGATAGAGTGGCTAGATTACGGTAGTTTGGGTTACGGTATTCAGAAAAGTAAAAGTTAGCTCACTGTTGATATACTGGTATATAGTATTTGGTTTCGGACCATCATGAATTTTTCTACCTTGGCAAATTTTCAACCATGAACCCCGGGTTGACTGAAAAAAATCAGTTAGCGATTCCCGATATTCGGCAGCAAAATACCGTGCATCCCTATTGATAACAATGGTATTTAGTCACGATCGCTGAATAGCTCGAAAGTGTTTTTCTCATTGTCATTATCAGATAACTGCTCTTCCTCACCGAGATCAACTTCTTCGCCTTCTCTTGTCATTTCACCTTTCAAAAATTCATTACGATTGCTCAAATTGTATTCTTTAGAGTCGTCACTATTACTTAATAACCTCATCATACGACTTTCTTCATTCTTTTACGCTGCACCTCATCGATTTTCTCTTCTCATTCACATATCTCTGACCATATTGACACATTCAGTGAGATATTGAAATCAAGAAGTAATAAAGTCAATAAACATGGACAAAAAATACTTTAAAATGCCAATTTGCCCATAGGGAAGCCTCGGGCAGCTTTGGTAAGCCCGCGAAAAATCAGCAAAAGATTTTGTCCTTGGGTGGGATTCGAACCTGATGGCTCGATCGAAGCTCGATCGGGCGATAAATTTGGTTTAAAAATGATGTTTAGACTAGATAGATTTTTCCCGGAATATTTTTATTAAATTCTACATTAAATTTCCTACAAGATAGCGACTTTGAATTTCCCCGGAGATTATCGTAAAGTGGTGATTTATTTTTTTGAAGATTGAAAATGTCCCAAAAATTAGGTTTTTCGCGCATTACTTGCGTTGGGTTGGACCAAAACCTTTGAAAATTCATATTCTAATATAACTTTTTGCGCTCTTTCGAATGGTATATCACGCGTGTCGCGTAAGGTTCGAATAAACCGTGGCACATTGAAAAAGTCGAAAATGAGCAGAGGTGATTTTTTAGTAGTCCATAGGGTCCCTAACAAGATAGCGCGAGCTTTTTTGCGTATCTTCATTTTTAACGTCGAGAGACGACGTCAAACTTTTTGGACGCCGAAATCGGCCGACTTTGGAGCTCTGTAACTCTTCGGGGTGTGGATTTGGTATCGAGTAGTCAACAGAAGAATTTCCTAGAATGTCCAGGAGAATGCACCTGCATCATTAGCCGATCGATATTTTAATCAGTATTTTTGTAAATAGATTTTATTGTTTAGTTTTCGTGAGAATATAGGAGCCAAAGTTTTGCTATAGCTCATTCGACTGATCTCGATTAGAGGATTTCAATGGTATGCTGAACGTTTTTGTATGTGGATGCGCTCGAAAGTTATGAGCGTTTCAAGATTTTCATTGCATGCGATCACACGAGAGGAGAGTGATGCAGCCAGTGATCTACCCACTCATGTGCCTCCTGCGAACAATTCGCTCATTTTAATTAGTTTTACTGTTGTTCTAGTACATCTCCAAGTTATTATTGATAATTTTCGAATATTCATTTATATAATTTCATTCATAATTCATAACCAATCGATGAATATATCTCACCATGAAAGCAAATTACAACATGACATCAGATAGGAGTCAAATTGACAGGATTAGTTCATCTCCCTCTCCCTCGACTACTATCCTACTGAATTCATCTTCGTTTTGTCCTAGAATAGCTCCATCCTCATCCTCTCCCTCTTTGAAGACGTTATCGTACATCTCCGAGTCTTTCGATTCCTCCACAACTCTTCTCTTCCTGGTCCATCCACTGGCTGATCGAATACTCGACTTCGTTCTAGTGCTCTTCGGATACAATTGGAACCATTTTGACATCTGACAGAGCTTTATCGAAAACATTATACATAAAAAATCAGCAAAAGAAATCTGCGGCAAGGGGGATCGAACCCCCGACAGACAAAAGTGAATGTAGACCTTATCCACTACACCAGACAGGCACTTGAAGTTATCGTTGATAGATCAGTTCACTAACCAATCCGGATGTATTGTGTAGAAAACCTCACGAATTTCTCTCTCGAATTTTTTTGAAACGCTCATAACTTTCGAGCGCATTAATATAAAGTATAAGTTCAGCATACCATTGAAATCCTCTCATCGAGATCAGTCGAATGAGCTATAGAAAAACTTTGGCTCCTATATTTTACGAAAACTAAACAATAAAATCTATTTACAAAAATACTGATTAAAATATCGATCTTCTAATGATGCAGGTGCATTCTCCTGGACATTCTAGGAAATTCTGCTGTTGACTACTCGATACCAAAACCACACCCCGAAGAGCTACAGAGCTCCAAAGTCGGCCGATTTCGGCGTCGAAAAAGTTTGACGTCGTCTCTCGACGTTGAAAATGAAGATACGCAAAAAAGCTCGCGCTATCATGTTAGGGACCCTATAGACTATCGAAAAATGAAGTAATATATGGTGGTCAAAAAATGTGCCAACCACCCCCGGATTTTACTCGATTCTTCAGCGACACGCGTGATATAACATGGTATGACAATCTCAAATTTATTTTTCGCGAGATCAAAGATCAAAGATCACTTTTGGAGTCCAACTTTTTGGCTGAAGTGTATCCCACCCCTAGGCACTCCACCTGTGAAGTTTGAGCGCACAGAACAGATTTTCACCAACTGTGCCACTTTGCTTGCCGGCTTAGCGAGAACGCCTTTTAAACCTTTGAATGTGAATATTTCTCCTCGATAGGTATAGGTCAAATAGGGTCGGAAACAAGAAATCAGTCGCTCGCATCCATTAGGAAAAGATATTTCTTACACTTCGTCGGTTAGTCTACATATATCTAACTAAAGAATGGTTTCTTTGATGGTTGAAATTACAGGGCGTGACCTACATAGCGATAATCAGTATGGTCGACTTAGTAAGAATCAACTTTCAAAATTTGCGGTTGATCGATTTTTAAACGTAACCCGTCGCATATCCGCCGCACGGAAGACAACCAAAAAGTTGATTTTTTTTTATTCACTTTTTGAACTCGAGTTCGATTCCCCCGACAGCATTTCATGTGTGCATGGTAATTAAAGCAAAAAAAATACTGTTTCAGTGGAAATTATGTAAGTCCAAAAAATCTTATTTTGTTGTCTTTCGTGCGGCGGCCACGGGTTTCGTTTAAAAATCGATCAACCGCAGCTTTTGAAAGTTGATTCTTACTAACTCGACCATGCTGAATATTGATTGCTGTGTAGGTCACACCCCGTAATTTCAAAAATCAAAGAAACCATTCCCTAGTTAGGAATTGTCTATAGTAATATTATTATATGAGAATTATGGCTTGAAAACACATACCAGAATCATCACAACAACTCCAAATACAACCAACGCCATCAGTGGTGAGAATATCTGAATAAAAATTTTTTTTCATCATATACATACGACTTTTTATGATGATTTTGTGATGATTATAATATAACTGTGACGTGCAACTGAGATGTTCGCTAATGAAATTTTTCGTTAAGTCGTTAAAGTAACGAAATAAAAGTCGTTAATTTTCGTTAATTTCGTTAACTTTCGTTAATTGCTCATCTGAAGGGTGGAAAGGGGACTCTTGTTATACTAAATAAACTTGTAGAAGAACTTACGAGGAAGACCGCGAACAGTGCTTGGCCTTGGTGTTTGGAATTGAAGAAACTGTGCATGGCCAGCATCTTGATCTCGGTCCCAATGAACGACAGACCCACAATTAAAGCGATTCTGCAAAAAAAAACCAATTAAGTTCACGAAATAATTCAAACTTGAAATTTTTCGCATTCATTCTATTTCATGTTACATGCATGCTCACAGCGAATTCTTTTATGTATGGTTACATTTGCCTCACGTGCCTACGCCGTAACCTCCGCCGTTACGACGGAGACGTGGCGTTTCAGGCATGAAAGTCAAATGTAACGATGCATAACAAACTGTCCGATGGTTTACCCTGTGCCCTTGCCGATGAGAGCGTCTGGTACCCAGAAATGTGCGCATAGAAGGACGATTCCATAGTACGGCAAGAAGAGCAGTATATCACACAGAACTGCGCAGAACCAGAACAGAATACGGGAAACGCCAGTTAGAAGAATCTAAAAAAATCAGTTGCACGGTTAAAGCGACAGCCCAAGCTAATTTGAAACTCTCCGCTCTGGCTACGCTCTTTCTTTGCCTACGAGAGAGCGTTGCCAATGAGGAGAGTCAAAATAGCTTGTTGTGTGTATTATTATTATTATTATTATTATTATTATTATTATTATTATTATTATTATTATTATTATTATTATTATTATTATTATTATTATTATTATTATTATTATTATTATTATTATTATTATTATTATTACAGGGTGCGGCAGAATTATGGAAACACGACCTCCTGCATTTAGCAGTGGTTTTCATCGTTTTGTGCGTTTCCCAGGCGCTCTCGAAACAATTTCATTGAAATTCACCATTATCAGCATCTCGTATCTGAGGTTGGTGTTGATTGCTTTCCATTCAGTGAAATGGCACGCCCTAGAATAGATGCCTGTCCTTCTGCGTCGGCGGAACACTTGGTGGCGCTTTCTCTGATAATACGTTGTTCACAGTGGAATAATCGTACAACCCCCAAAACGATAGGATATTGGTAGACTCCTATGAAGCGGAAGAGAGTTGAACGGAGGCTGTCTTCGTCGTAAAGTCATGGTTTAGGCTGACATCTGTCCCTTGGGACGGAATTTCCGGGTTTTCGTCGATCCTGGAGACAAGGTTAACTAGGATAACAACCTGTAAGATATCCAAATGGAGTGTCTGGACCCCGGGGCCAAGCGTCACTTTGGGAACATGCATTGGAGCTTAAAGAAAGATTCGGCGCTGACTCCCAAGGCAAAGATTGCGAATGCCTGGCTCAAGACCCCGTTTTCACTCCTTCACCCGCTCCTCGGAATGTCCTCCTACTCTCCCGATCTCAACCCCCTCGACCTTTTTGTGTGATCAGTTCTCGAAAGCAATACCTGTGCTCGTCCCAACTCGAATCTTGAGTCGCTCAAGAAGGTCCTTCTCCGGAAATCGGAAAGAATCAACCAAAAATACCCTTCCGCCACCGTCGTTTTCAAAAATACCGTTTGAAGGTAGTTATTGACGCGAAAAGAGGCAGAATTAAGAAGTTAACATAGATTGTTGTTCATATGATAGCGCTTGATAAAATATTATATGCTGAACCGATTTGCTCAATACATGTGATCAGGGGAGATGAAAGATCATGTTTCCATAATTCTGCCGCACCCTGTATTATTATTATTATTATTATTATTATTATTATTATTATTATTATTATTATTATTATTATTATTATTATTATTATTATCATTATTATTATTATTGTGTTTAGACCTGATGTTTGAAGTGCGAGACTCGCTCCGATATATGAAATCCGACGGATCGAACCACCATCAAAGGTAGCGCTAGTATGGTGATCATCGCAATCACTGCTGTCGTCTCAAAAAGTCAATTTACTTATTTATTTATTTGATACACCCGTAACAGGTGTGACAGAACCATTACTTTACTTCAGCTAAAAGGCACATTTTACCCTGCGCTCTGCCAATTCTCTCTCGTAAACAAGTAAAGCGAGAAAGTGTGGCCAGAGCGGAGAGTTTTAAATTAGTGTGCCTTTGCACCATGAATCCTTGGCGGCTGACGAATATACTCAAACAAAATATGCATTTTCGCAACGGTACCGTTGTCCGGGTTGCAAATGGACTGCTTCAAATTTCAGTTGAACACGGCACTAGGTCGAATGAGGACCGATGAACAATAACCGACTGGACAATAGCCACTTACGGACATTGCCGATGAATCGTTACATTTTTACATGAGTTGGTTACGGCGTAGGCACCTAAGGCAAGTGCAACGGTGCACTACTCATTGGCGCTCGCCTCTCATATGCAAATAGTTATTATCCAGTCGGTTCTCGCTCATGCGGTGTTACATTTTCAAAACGTGCGCACGTCGTAGCATCCGCCGTATCGACGGAGACGTTACAGCGGGATCACCGCGTACGCACGTTTGGAAAAATGTAACACCGCATCATCGGTTCTCATCCGAACTAGTGCCTTGAAAACGTTTAGGCGGTGTTACATTTTGCAAAACGTGCGCACGCCGTAACCCCCTCCGCCGCGTCTCCGTCGTTACGGCGGAGGTTACGTAAGCACGTAAGGCAAATGTAACGATGCATAACACTTACGATTTGCAAAAAAAATGTAACACCATCTTACCCCCATATCAGCTTGATCGGAGAAGAAGGTGTAACTGTGACGGTTTTCGCTGGCTTTGAATGTGTAGGAGACCTGAAAGTTTGGTAATATTACCAATGAAGCACACTACTTGCTATATTAATAACGTTCCCATACTACAATATTTATGTGCATGCATATCTCTTAATTGTACACTCCATCTTATTACCACTTATAGTTAATATGTGCTAATGAATGCTCTATGGCTGAGAAAAGCGTTAGAGTATAACATGAATCATACATTTTCGATAGACTCGCCGTTATTTTTACATATTGGGTTGATTTTCGACCCAATATATAAAACTTTTTTTAGATTATTTTCGCATTGAGTGACTGAAAATGAGCCGCATATAGATAGTGGTCAGTCCTCGAATTACGAGGATATGAAAATGTGTGACATGAATGACACAGAGTTTCGAGAGCGATCATGGTGTGACAGAGAAAAGGTCAGAGCGAAAGTGAGAGCGCTTAGGCGGCTAGTGCACCATGACGTTTTTTTTGGTATTTCACAAGTTTTCAATGACCGCTGTCGCTGGATTTCAACAACTCTGTTATTGTTAGAGGCATTCGATGTATGAGCTTACTTCTCTCAGACGGCTGGCTGCTTTTGCCAAAAGTGTAGCCAAGGCAAGGTATTGTTGGCTGTCCGCGATGGTGGTCTGAATCAATTATAACTGAATGAGATTTAATTTTCTAACTGAATTATATGTATCCTTCCCTTCCCAATGGGTATGTGCTTGATAAATATAATTGTATTGTGCACATTATGGTAGAATATCTGACTAGATCAAGCTGCACCTGTGCAAGCTTAGCACTGCAGAAAATTGACATGCCACGAGAATAGTCATTTTATGTGAAACCGCACACGGTGCAAAATGAGGTGATTTGATGGTGTGATTATGAGGTGACCGATTCGCCTTGGCGACGGACATCCTTCAAAAGATTTATCTAACAGATATTCCCCGTCCCCGATGCGTTCATTTGAAGGAATAAAATATTATTATTATTATTATTATTATTATTATTATTATTATTATTATTATTATTATTATTTTTATTATTATTATTTCAAATATTTTGATAAAAAGATAGTAAGGTTCGTACAGGTTCAGCACGGATCGTAAACGAATCGTTGCCGTCTCTGAAGAATCCGGCGAGAATGGGCGGGCGTGCATTCCACTCTCGAGCGTACCATGTATCAAGATCACCGTCCACTTTCACCACCTGAAAAAAACATAAATAAATAAATAATAAACAAAGATTAGGAGGAGCAATTATTCATAAAATCATATCAAGGGGGTATCAAAACGGCAACGGATTATAAATCTGTTGGGAGATGGCCTATGGCAACAAAAGTTGTACCATTGTTATCAGTGGGGATGTACGGTATCGTGCTACCGTAACCGTCGGGAATCGCGAACTGATCATGAATTTTTCGACTTCGGCCATTTTCAACCATGAACCCCGGGTCATGGTCGAATGAAAATAATTAGTTCGCGATTCCCGACGGTTACGGTAGCACAATACCGTACACTCCCACTGATTACAATGATACAACTTTTGTTGACATAGGCCATCTCCCAACAGATTTAAGATCCGTTGCCGTTTTGATCGTTGCCGTTCTGATACCTCCCCATCATATCGGCGCTTTTTTTTCCGGAAGCAAAATCAATTAAACTTCGCGAATTTTCAAGATATTAAAAGCAATATATTAACAATACGTAGAGTGCTAATCAAACGAATCATTATAGTCATAAAAGTTTTCATTTTTATAATTGCTTGACATTTTGCCAAGTTTTCAATGACCGTTTTCTTGATTTGAAGAAACATTGGGTGATTTGGCGGCTAGGTATCAGAACGGCAACGATCAAAACGGCAACGGATCTTAAATCTGTTGGGAGATGGTCTATGTCAACAAAAGTTGTATCATTGTAATCAGTGGGAGTGTACGGTATTGTGCTACCGTAACCGTCGGGAATCGCGAACTAATTATTTTCATTCGACCATGACCCGGGGTTCATGGTTGAAAATGGCCGAAGTCGAAAAATTCATGATCAGTTCGCGATTCCCGACGGTTACGGTAGCACAATACCGTACATCCCCACTGATAACAATGGTACAACTTTTGTTGCCATAGGCCATCTCCCAACAGATTTATAATCCGTTGCCGTTTTGATCGTTGCCGTTTTGATACTCCCTCGATTTGGCATACCGTGAGGCATTGTCCGTCAGCTTTAGCGATATTCTTGAACCTCTCGTACAAGTGATGGAGTGAGTAGTCCAGTCCAATACGGTAGCAATAGTCATCAAGCGAGATGAGGCTCTGCTTATCCACTACAATATTGTCCAGTTGGAACGTGAGAGAGTCACGAAATGAGATCAAATTTTACTATTATAGGTCTTAGGCTTTGATTCGCTCTCAAATGTGTCAACTGGTTTAACAATCCTTGTCTAGATATGAGCTAACAAGGTGGTCGGAATGCGAACTGGATGAAATACTACCTCTGCTTTGCCCCTGGTAAATTTATTATCAATTTTCGATATCACATAATTTCCCCGGTTAATCATCGATTCATTGTTAATTTGAATACGTATACATATTGTTATTATATAAAACGGACGAAACACTAGATCGTTAGAAAATATTGTTCCAACGCGAACTATTTATAATATCCCTCTTTCATTCTATATTTTCAATTTATCATATCCGACAGCCAATCTCACTTGTATTGTGTTCTTTTGTGCTGCCTATACTGCTTGCGGTGAAGATGATTGCGACCAGCAAAAGGTACGTGAAGGGTATGGATGTCCAGTTATCCTGAACAACAGCTAATAATGCACACAAATACTAAAAACTATATAATTTTTTTAAACCAAGCCTACTAAACCGTAAAAGTTCGAATTTTTTCACACATAAACACAATGAGGAACAGTTATTCAACTTATTTTTTTTATTTATATATTTATCACGTGCTCACGCATAAACGGTACTGTCGAGAAAAATTGTGATTTTATTTATCGTGCGCCACAAGGGTGCCACAGAATGTTCTCGCAATGAAGGACTTTAAAGGGACCGAAACGTTTGTCAACGGCCTCTTCAAGGGTCTACGCTGTCTCGTTGTTAGAGAACAAAGAAATAGTGAGCGCAATGAAGAGGCCATTGAGAGAGGTAACTCTCCCTTTAAAATCATACGCAAGCAACTCGAATTGAACGTAATTACTACATACGAATCTAATTAGGGGATTTTCGAATCATCAGAAACCGTGTTCATTTTTATATTTTATTATTTATTTATTTTTATTTTTATGTGTTCAAAAAATTTGCGACGGCTCACCAGTTCGTAGATGAAACGACGGTACATGAGTGATACGAATTGTGTACAGATCCGATACGCGCCACTGCTCCGGATTTATGCAAATTAATTTAGTAAGTAAATCAATGTACAGGAGTGAAATGCATGCACGTATTAAAAATAACTGAAACAATAAAGCTATTAAGTGCTTCATGGTGTTTCGCTACGTCTATCATATTATCAGTTATTTTCAACAGCTTTTTCCGAAAAGATCACGAAAAGTGAATTTTAAACGGTTTTTTCAAGATGTATGAAGTAAAAGTAGAAAAAAGATACGATTGGCAGCGATTAATTGTCCAAGACCCTCGTTCACCGCGCCCTGTCGCTCAGTCGCGCCTACTATCTCTCCGACTCTGAAGATAGACTGGTTTAGGATTTACGAATCGCGTGCTTGCACACAGAAGAATAAGTGTTATCCACGAAGCATAAGACCTGATAAGTGTTATATTTAACACTTTTGAGCTCGAAAAGTGTTAAATATGACACTTCTCAGATCTTTGCTCCGTGGATAACACTTATTTTTCTGTGTGTGTGGGTGCTCAACCTTAGAAATACTTGTTCGAGTGAGTTTGCCGAGAGTGAATAGCTTGCTATGCCTAGTTTGGCCATGTTGGATTCGAGCTCGCGAAGGACCGGAGGGTACCTGAAACGGAGACGACTACGATTTAGTATTGATAAAATCATTTTGATCGTATTGGTCGTGCATTTACGATAGCTCATTTCTGATAGAATCAAACGGATTTAAAGCGACACCCCGAGCTAATTTGAAACTCTCTGCTATGGCCACACTCTCTCGCTTTCTTTGCCAACGAGAGAGTATTGCCAGAGCGGAGACTCACTTTATTAACAAAATAAGGTACAAGGTAAAATAAAATAAGGTAAGGTTCTATTATACTCTAAATGTACAACTCTATAGCCTTTAAATTAGCTCTCGAAGTGTGTCTTTAAGGCAAAATTATGTCTCTCGTCCACGTCGTACTTGGTCATATCGGAAGTGACGAGATTTATCTCGAAATGGTCTCCATGTCGTGGCATTGTCCTCGCATTCGCAATCATCGACTGGAAAACGAAACAAGATATATTTATATAATATAAAATATGTAATATAAAACAAATATTTATTTAAAGTCATGCACAAACAATCGAACTCAAGTACATTCAGACCGAAAAAACAACTCTGGATCAGGTGATTTGCGTAGACCTAACAAGACACCCTTGTAAGATTTTTCAGATTTTTTAGATATCTTTTAGAATACCCACCTGCATTAGTTGAAAAGTGTTGTTTGCCGTTTCGTCAATGCGACTAGGATCGATGGGCTTACACGACAGCACGCAGCCACATTCGAATCTGATATATACTAGAATATTAATGTGACACCCCGAAACTATCCACTCTGGTCACACTCTCTCGCTTTCCTCGTCTGCGAGAGAGTATTAACAATGCGGAAAGCAAAGTAAAGGAAAGGTGTGCCTTTAATATCAGGGAACATAGAACAAAGATCAAAGATCAAAGATCAAAGATCAAAGAATACCTCTGGCGCAGAAACTTGGCGGTTCCGTTGCAAACAATTTTTCCATCAGCCATGATGAAAATACGATCGGAGAGAAGCTCGGCTTCATCCGTGTAGTGAGTAGTGAGAAGGATTGTGCTGAAAATAAACTACACTTTTAAAAAATAATCCAAAAGAAATTAAAATAAGCTATCAAAAAGGTAGTGAGAAAAAAAGGTTAGACTAATTAAATAATTAAATAACTACTAATTAATCACGACTAATCACGACTAATTAAAAAAATAAACTAAAATAAGCTAAAATAAACAATTGATAAAATAGTGATATTGTGAAAAAAGGTAAAAACTACACCGAATCAAACACAGCCCAGTTGGCATGGAAAGGTTTGATTCCCGATTAGTATCCATAATAAATAACAGGTTTTTTCTTACGGTGTAATGATCTATTGCATTGCATTGCATACTTTTTTTGTTTACTTTTGGTGTTGATGTACTTACTGTTGTTGTTTCTTCTCTTGTAAGAGTTTCTCAAAGTCTCGTCGTGCTCCTGCATCTATGCCCGCGGTAGGCTCATCAAGAAGTACTACGGGACGATCACCTAAGAAGGGAATGGTCAGAAATTACCGTAGAGTTATGAATAGTAGTATATTCCATTCGAACCAGCATGAAATCCTGACTGGAAATCTATTGAGAAAAACTGCCAAATGTCTATCGGCTTCGAGAAAATAGATAAAATAAATTCAGAATTCGCGTAATTTCTGATCATCTCTTAGTAAGTTTTTTAAACTAATCATTACGTGTGTATTTTCTTATGAGACACACGAATTGGAAATGTTCATTTCATAAAATTCTTAAACTGATGCTGACACCCACCAGCAAAGGCAATGCACACGCTCAACTTTCGCTTCATTCCTCCAGATAGACGGCGAGCTTGCTGAAATTTCAATTTTAAAAAGCGACAAAAGCTAAATGTTCCACTCTTATCAACTGTGTAGCGCACATACCGTGCGTAGTTCTTGATCAGTAATATTGAGAGTGCTCAATGTCGTGGCCGAGGATGATTCCCAGTGTGAGACACCAGTCAAATCGGCAAAGAACTTCAAGTGCTCCTTGAACTGAAAAAATGAACTGAAAATTGAAATTGAAAATGAATTGAAAAGTGAAAATGAAGATGAAAATGAAAATGAATTGAAAATGAAATTGAAAATTGAAATTGAACTGAATGAACACTTTTACAATGATTAGCTTCGAAACACCATAAAGCACAATTATTAATATGATAAAGTTCTTACAATTTTGAATCTAATGTGCATGCAAACTTATAATTGTACATTACATCCTTAAAGGGAGCGTAACCTCACTATTTGGCCTCTTCATTGCGCACACTTTTTCTTTGTTTTCTAAGAGCATTGCGCGTTGAAGAGACTATTCAGTGAGGTTACGTTCCCTTTAATATGTATTTTAATTTTTTACGAAAAAATATCTTTTTCTCGTTTCTCCAAGATGCGATAAATATATATTATTATATTATTATTATCCTATTCATGTATTATTACCGTTAGTTTTGGGAATATGGGATCGTATTGCGGGCAGTATCCCACTTGCTGTTGGCAGGCACTCCGCTGACTCTTCATATCGTAATTGCAGATGCTTAAAGTTATTTGTTTTAATATTTTTAAAAATACCCCGTGCTAATTTTACTCTCCGCTCTGGCGACGCTCTCATGTAGACAAAGACAGCGAGAGAGTGTGGCCAGAGTGGAAGAGCATCAAATAAGCTGGGGCTGTTTAATAATGGATCAAAATATTTTCGATTAAAATTCAAATTATCCAAAAGCATACGAAATGGATCCTTCTGATGGCAGAACCATTCCGGTGATCATTGCGAAGAGCGACGATTTACCGGCACCATTGTGACCGAGAAGAGTTGTTATCTGAACATTTTTTGTTATTTTTATTGATTTTTTATTGATATTTTATTGATTTTTTAATGATTTTTTATTAATTTGCTGAAAAGATTGGCGATGAGCACAACGATGCAAAACCACCAGTGTTAGTGCACATGTGCGCTGTACCTCTCCACGTTTCATCTCAATATCGACGCCTTGCACCGCATATTCGCCACTTGGCCACACCTTGTGCACGTTGGTCAGCTGAAAATGCGAAATTCGAAATGAAAACGAAAATGTGATGTACAGTCTATCAAAATTAAAGTTTTTACATGTACACATATCATATTTAAGGGAATGGTTTCAAATAATTCTTTCAGCCCGAGCTATTGGAGAGACAGATTCCATTTCGTTCAATTTGTAATAATAATAATAATTTTTTTTAATTTGTTTATATTATCTAATAGACAACATCCCACTTTGATATCAACAGGTGCGTCGAGTGGATTTTCTTCGTTGGCTTCTTGAAGCAGATATTGTTGTTCCGGAGTAAGCGTCTTTTGCTTAAAATTAAATATATGTAATAATAATATAATAATAATAATAATAATAATAATAATAATAATAATAATAATAATAATAATAATAATAATAATAATAATAGTAATAATAATAGTAATAATAATAGTAATAATAATAATAATAATAATAATAATAATAATAATAATAATAATAATAATAATAATAATAATAATAATAATAATAATAATAATAATAGTAATAGTAATAATAATAATAATAATTTATGCGTTTTACAAGAAAACACGGTACAGAAGAGATAAATAAATTATATAGATTATAGAACAGTTATCCTGTCTCTCTCTCTCTCGTAGGCAAAGAAAGCGCGAGCGCATTGCGAGAGTGGAGTGTTTAAAATTAGCCCGGCATGTGCCTTTATAATAAATGACTACATATGTGCTTCGTGTATTTAATAATAATAATAATAATAATAATATTTTATCATATTTACCTTCTTTTTGAAGATACGTCCTTTGAGACGCGTGAACGGATTCTCGACGTTCCTCGTGCCCCAATCGAGCAGAGTGCCGATCGCGAGATACAAGACTATAAAGCATTCAGTGATAGAAGAAAACAAAACGTAAAAGGTAAAGGGCAATTATCAAAAAGGCACACAAAGCCCAATCATAGCTAAGTCAGTGACAGTGCCAGTGACCTCAAATATTTGCCCCAACAATGATCTAATGTATGATCAAATATATTTGTCATGGAAACACCATAGGGAACATTATTAGCTAACTTATTTATTATTACACTTTACATTTAAAGTGCATGCACACTTATTCTTGTACATCTATTAATATTATTAATTTTTAAAATTAAAAAAAAAAGAAAATTTAGTATTAATTTAATGGTAACGATTTGTCCAAATACTCGACAAAGTGTAGTATGTACCTCCATCGAGGATGATCATAAATATCGCGTATCCGAGTGGAAATGCGTGACTGACTTCAGAAAAGAGCAGGGATGATGTGCCTGCACATGATTATTAAAATAAAATTTAGTAATCTTCTGCTTTTTTCAAAATCACGACTACAATGCATCAATGGTAATTTATTTTGACATTGTTTAATTTGTGGTTTTTTTTTAAATATTTTGCTCAGCCCAAAATTGACTGTGGTGCGTCCATGAGGACTTTGTCAACGTGTACACCCCAGGATAATTTCAAACTCGCCGCTCTGACTATTCTTTCCCGCGTTCTTAATCGGCGAGATAGCGTGGTCAGATAGCGTGGGAGAGTTTTAAATAAACTCGTTATGTACCTGTAACTTTTGTCTACGAGTAATCAATAAATCCCATCGTGCATACCTGTAAGGCCTCGGAAACTCGCTTCATGGGCGCTGTCTATTATATAAAATACAGCATAATTGGGAATGAGCGACAGCAGAAAGCAGGGTAGTACCTGAAGTAGTTTGAGGGAACGAAGGTATTTTAAAGGCACACCCCTAGCTCTCCGTACTCTCTCTACTAGCTACTAGCTCTAGCTCTAGCTCCTTAC
Organism: Parapristionchus giblindavisi; assembly: GCA_943737045.1. Classification (NCBI taxonomy): domain Eukaryota; kingdom Metazoa; phylum Nematoda; class Chromadorea; order Rhabditida; family Diplogasteridae; genus Parapristionchus; species Parapristionchus giblindavisi. The sequence goes on from CALSFV010000249.1 coordinate 624,768, forward strand.
TCTACTCTCTACTAGCTCCTTACTCTCCGTATTGGCAATACTCTCTCGCAGACAGATAAAGCGAGTGAGCGTTGCAAGCGCGGAGAGTTCTAAATGAACTCGGGGTTTGCCTTTAAGCTGTTACTGCACATGTCTCGAGTCCCTTTCCTTCAATGTATGCCTTAAAACAAGATTAAAAGGGAGTTACTTGTGTGCGGAAAATCGGTTGAACAATTGGAAGAACTGCGGTTACGCCGATAAGTAGCATAAGCGCTGAATGAAATAATTTAACTTTTCGTCGATTAATGCTAGAAATTCGAGTGGTGAATTGCTTTCGGCGTCACATCATTCGAAGTGACTCGCACTTTCTGGTAGATCGTAAAGGAAAAATCGATAAATCGATAAAACGTACCAACGGTCGCTCTGCCCGGTTTATTAATTGATGTCGCAATGATAATAGCAATGCCTTCGAATGCAATCAGGTAAAACGTAGCGATCAGCATGATCATGAATCCGTACGCAACCTAAAATATGAAAAATTTTAGGCAATATTTCATGGAAATTGATGAAATATGTTTGGGTTTCAGCAAATGATACTAAAGACAGCCAAGCACCCAATGTACACAGAGAAAAGTGTACAACACAGCAAACTAGAAATGTGAAGTGCTATATTTAAAGGGACTGACACCTTTGTCAACGGTCTCTTCAACGCTCTATGCTCACTCGTTCTTCTCGAGAACAGAGAAATAGTGCGCGCGCAATGAAGATGCCATTGAGTGAGGTCTCTCTTTAATACTTTTTATTACATTTTTAGCACGAAAAGTGATGAATATGACACTACACAAGTTGTGTACTAACAATAATGGCAAATGTGACTCTCAAATTGTGTTTTACCAAATGCGTGACCAATTCGCTATCGACTACCGTGAAAAACGTACCGAGTCGCGCATGATTATAAAAGAAGCGCCGAGAATGATGGTAAATCCTTTGAGAAATGCGATGATCAAGTGATGGAAGAGATAAACCGTTCGGCTCATTCCCATGGCTAGCAGATAGTCCTGAAACAGCGGATCTTTTTTTTTATTTGCATCTGTTTTTGATTTTTGACTTTTGTATTCTTTCTCATTTTCGAGCTTTTCCGATGTAAAAACTAATATTTCCGTGTGTTGCTGATTGTGAGTAGAGACTTGAAACGATTCAAGAATTTTCCGAGAAAAATGAACACAGAAAACAAGTTTAGAGTGTCTAGATAGTCAGGGAACCCAGGTTTTTTACACTCGTTTGCTTTTTCCGAGTGCAAAACTTCTTATGCCATTGTGACTGTATTATTGTTGCATTATTTAGTTGTTATTTTTACAACAATTTCAGCACTGCAAGACAATACATTTGTTCAGATTTTTTTCTGTATTCATTATTAGCAGACCTATTTTTTTTTTAATTTACATTTAAAGTGCATGCGAACCTATACTTGCCCATCTTTTTTAATTTATTTATTTATTTACATATGTTATTGACCGTATAAAATACACTTGTTTATTTGGTACGAGAGTAGCCAACCACTGCCACAATGAATTTCTATGTTTAGAGAGAGAGCACCGGTGAGAGAGTAGATAGATCAGAGAGAGCGAGGAAGGAAAGGAGGAAAGAGTGGGGAGTTAATCAATAGTTCTTCCTCTGTATAGCAGCAGTTGCAATGCAATTATGCAAGTGCATTTTATACGGACAATAATATTATTGATTTAATTTAACAATGTGATCACCTTCATCATACTCGTTCGTTCCTCGGTTAATTCTCGAGCCAATTGAGCGCATATAACGAGCGGCACAAGTGAGAAGAGAAAAGGCATTTTGTTTGAATCCATTTGAAACTTCTGCAAGTACAAGTACAGCTCCCAAAACGCACACCCCAAGCCAATTTGAACCTCTCCGCTCTAGCGGTTCATTTGTTTGCGAGAGAATGGGGCCAGAGTGGAGAGTTTCAAATTAGCGTTTGGTGTGCTACTCTATTTTAAGAAGTGCTCTGGTTTTTCAAAACTTAAAGTGAATTTGAAATATGTCATTCATTACTTTAAATAAACGACAAGCGAGTGAACAAATGACAAAATGTTTTACAGTATACCGCACCACTTTAAGAATACTTGCGTGTCGTTGTTTCCAAAAGTAAACTTCAAGTGGCGACTTTTATGCGCACTTTCAGTTTTGAAAAATAAGAGTAAGAGGATTCCTTTAGTCATGGAATGCGGCAAATGCTTCTGCACGCAGACCAACTTGTGGAACAGCCATTAGTGGAAGCTTTCAACGACTTACGATGTTGCCCGAGAAAAAGGCAGCGCTGTCCTTTAAGTAATTCCGAGGAACATCAAATTGATAGTTGTATAGGTAATCGAAATTCTGCAAAAAATAACATTTGATTTTTTTCAGATTGACTAACAGACTCATGGACGCTGCCTTCAGATTTTTCAAAAAGGGAGAGTTTGCTTGAAAAGACTTCACACAATTAATATAAAAACATAATATTAAAATATAACGAAAAATGTATATAATATTTCGGACAAACGGATCGATTTTAATTCTTTTAAATGCGTCCACTGCTGTGGTATTCCAAAACTTAAAGTATACTTAAAATACGTAACTAACTTGAAGTTTACTTTAAGTAAGCTTAAAGTGAGTAACGTCACTATTTCACTTAAAGTAAACTTGCGTCTCGCTTTAAGTAGACTTACATAGTGACGTCACGACGCATTAACTAAACTTACGTTTCACTTGAAGTAGACTTACGAGTCTACTTAAAGTGAGAGTGCAAGTAGACGTTAAGTTTTTTAAATACCAGAGTGTGTCACATGAAAACGATACCGCCGCCGCGCGTAGTGCCTGCACAAAAGTGTCCGCATCCTTTGGAGCATACTCATGTCTGTCACGGAGAGCACGGCGTGATAACGTGCGCTTGAATTGATAGGCAGCCTGAAAGCGATCTTAAAGGGGTCGACAAATTTGTCAACGGTCTCTTCAACGCTTTACGCTCTCTCGTTGTTAGAGAACAGATATATAGTGTGCGCAATGAAGAGACCAGGGTTGGGCGGAAAAGGGTGACCGGTAAAAATTCGGTAACGGTAATTTACCGGTCTAACATACCGGTAAAAAACCGGTAAAACGGTAAAAACGGTAAAACTCTTAAAAACCCTTTAAAATCGCTAAAATGTTTTGCCAAGTTTGTCTGTACGTTTATTCATTACATCAAAACAGCGATATCGTGTCTCAAACTACATATATGAGTGACAAACGGCTAATTTGTTCTTCTTTGACCGTAGTCGTAGCAAAAAAATGTTTTAATTTCCTTTGTTGTATCGATATATTTGACAAGTGTTATTTATTGAGAGAGTAACTGTCTGCTGACAAGGGAATGCCCTGAGGCCACACTCACCGATCAAGTCCAAATTTTTACTGGAGGTACAGATCTTATAGGGATGAAGTTTGGCGGTATCAGAAATTGCAAAGCTCTTCTTTGAAATTTTAAATTTATTTTTAAAAATCGACAATAAAATTTACAGAGTGCGCTTCTTAAGACACCGGCTCAGTAAGATTCGAGGGTAGAGCCACTGACCCCGGACATCGACCTCACCGATTTGGCTCAAAATTTTTTTGTGGATACCCCCATGAGCCCCCATCACCAAATGGGTATTCATTAGGGCTGGATCCTTGAAACACAGAAGTGGCGGGTTCTCGAAATTTGAAAACTCGATTTTCACCAAAAATTAGTGAAGCGACCTGGGTCCAATATTAGTGTCGATTAATTATAAGTATAAATAGAGAACAAAAACTAGATATATGACGGTCCGGAGATCCGATCGCAAACTGATTTTTTTACCTTCTCAAAACATTCTAAAATTAATTAAAATTTTAAAACAAAAAACGGCAGCCCAATTTTTGCTTCATTTTATAAAGCAAAAAATTCCGCGTCGAATGAGGCAAAAAAATCAAAAATCGATCGACCCGTGTTTTGAGATAAATGAACCTGAAGACGACCCGAAAATATTTTTGTTTTCAAACCCCGTCATGTTTGTACTCATATTGAAGAGCTCGTCGAGTAGAACAACTTTCATGTTGAACGTTTTGTTTGAAACTCATGTACAAGAGAAATACATGAGTTTGATTTATTCTCACAGTTTTTCAGTCAATTTAGAGTAAATCGAAAGTAAAATATTTTTTGTGCACAAAGTGATAACGCCATATTGTAGAGCTCAAAAATCCATACTTAATTTGTTGTTTAACGAATAAAAAATTGATGGCCCCTACTCTGAAAAACATGGCCTCTAAAGTGGTCATGAAAAAAAAGTTGTGGAAAACTTGCCATGTTTATACTCATTTTAAAGAACTCGTCGAGTACATCATTTGTTATGTTGGTCGTATTCTATGAAAGTCGTTTGTTCTCGAGATACAAGCGATACAAAAGATTTGGATTCAATAAATTTAAATTTATGTATTTCTCTTGTACATGAGTTTCAGACAAAACGTTCAACATGAAAGTTGTTCTACTCGACGAGCTCTTCAATATGAGTACAAACATGACGTGGTTTGAAAACAAAAATATTTTCTGGTCGTCTTCAGGTTCATTTATCTCAAAACACGGGTCGATCGATTTTTGATTTTTTTGCTTCATTCGACGCGGAATTTTATGCTCTATAAAATGAGGCAAAAATTGGGCTGCCGTTTTTTGTTTTAAAATTTTAATTAATTTTAGAATGTTTTGAGAAGGTAAAAAAATCAGTTTGCGATCGGATCTCCGGAGCGTCATATATCTTGTTTTTGTTGTCTATTTATACTTATAATTAATCGACACTAATATTGGACCCAGGTCGCTTCACTAATTTTTGGTGAAAATCGAGTTTTCAAATTTCGAGAACCCGCCACTTCTGTGTTTCAAGGATCCAGCCCTAATGAATACCCATTTGGTGATGGGGGCTCATGGGGGTATCCACAAAAAAATTTTGAGCCAAATCGGTGAGGTCGAAGTCCGGCACTACCTGAAATCTCACTGAGCCGTTGTCTTAATCAGAAATAACACCCAAACATCGTAATCAATGTGAAAAAGGACAATGCATTAATATATGCAAATTTGATTGCTAAAAAATCGGTTTTGAAAGTGTTTACGTTGTTTTTGGTCTATTTTAAAAGTAATTTTAAAATTTCAAAGAAGAGCTTTGCAATTTCTAATACCGCCAAACATCATCCCTATATGAAGTGTACCTCCAGTAAAAATTTGGACCTGATCGGTGAGTGTGGCCTCAGGGCATTCCCTTGTGAGACATAAAATCGCATTGGGATACGGTAGGGTTGCCGGTTCGAATTCGAATTCGAATTATTCGCCCCCCTTTCCCATCTCTCACCCTCTCTCCCCTTTCCCTTCGAAGAATTCGACACACCTGCCAGACGGAACGAATAGTTCGGGACAGACCGAATTATTCGCACCCTCTCACTCTGTCGATTCCTCCGTGTCTGGGGCGAGGCGGAGGGAGAGGAGGCAGGGACGAGATAGGAATCGACAGAGTGAGAGGGTGCGAATAATTCGGTCTGTCCCGAACTATTCGTTCCGTCTGGCAGGTGTGTCGAATTCTTCGAAGGGAAGGGGATAGAGGGCGCGTCTCAAACGAATTGCCGAGAGAGAAGGGAAGCGACTGACAAAGGGCACGAATTATTCGCCCTCGTTCCTGCAACCCTAGGATACGGACAATTTCGCAAGATATCGAACATAATTTTACAAAAAAAATAACGCAGAATATCTAGTGTATATTTCGGTAATTACCGGTGAGAAACCGTAAAATTTACCGGTCGGTAAATTTTACGGTCATGGACCGGTAAAACCGGTAAAAAATCGGTAACGGAAAATTTTACCGCCCAACCCTGGAAGAGACCATTGAGCGAGGTCACTCTCCCTTTAATCAATTTAATAAACAACTTAATGTACAAAGTGAGATGCATGCACCATAACTTGCAACAAATTAGTAATAATGTGCATCATGGTGTTTCTTGTAGTTTAAAAGTTATTATATCAATATTAGTTATTTTAAGTTACACTATGAAATAGAATGTGCATGCACACTTATACTTGTGCATTATAACCTATTCATTAATTATATTATTTAGTTATTAGAAAAGTTTTTTTAGCAAAGTTCATCAAATCACTGGCAAAACAGGGAAACAATTGGCATTCGTCAAGAGCCAAAGTCAAATTCGCCAAATATAGGTCAATTCGTACCGTCGGCAACTGTGTCTTATGATGATAGTTATCGGAATCCTCCATTTGCGCTTTTATCGTTGTGTGGGACAGCTGAGAAAAGATAACCGGCCTGAAGATGCAAAGCAATACAATAGCGGCAAATCATGTTTTTAAAAAAAATGATTCGTGCAAAGTCGCGCAGTCGACTTTATTTCCATTCAATTAGCGGATATAAACAACCGATATAAAGCCGCCTGAAAATGGCTTGAAAATGATGCCCAAAAGCACGACTTTGCACACAATTATATATCAAAATCGCGCAGAATGACTTTTCATCATTTTAGCATGGAACATTGGTCATTTGTGTAGTAATTTTTTATTACGTAAATTAGACAATACTCAGGCAAACAGTCGAATGCATTTTGCAGCTAAGCGAAGGCAAAATGGCACGAAAAAGGTTCCAAAAATGCATTTTGCAGCCACAGCTTCGAAAATGCTTCAAAAAGTTATTGAATTGCTATAGAATTGTTACTAAAAAGGTAAAAAGCCACGAAAAAGCTAGGAAAAGCTATGAAAAATGCATGCAAAATGTCTGCATTATTCATTTATTTTGACATCTGAAATGCATTTGAGTTAGCTGCAGAATGCATTCGACTGTTTGCCTGAGTAGGAACAAAAATGAGTCGCATACCTTCCATATCTTCTATCTTCGTCGCCTCGTTCTGTACGAATATGAAGACGACTTGGTCTAAATTTATTCTTATATCTTTCATTTTCACTATTTACAGTACAACTCGGTCGAGTTTTGTACATGCATACGCACTGGCGACTGTTCGCCCACATTATTTGTTTAATTTGCGTATGAATATTCTCAAGTTTTTAACATCTTCCTTCATTGTTCGAATGTGGGCAAATCGTGTACACAAGTGGTGTAAGTTGGCAAATCTATGGCCCATATTTGGGCAAGTTTGATCTCTGTGTAGTAGTGTTGTTAGATGGAATACAATTTAGTCTCGACTAAATTTGCATTTTTAGTCGAGACTAAAAATCATTCGAAAATATTTTTTTCATTTTAGTCTCGACTAAATGGGCAAATAGACTAATATTCGCGAATAAATTTGCATTTAGTCTCGAATAATATTTTCGAATATATTCAAGAATAGACATTCATTTTGCACTAGTTTTTTTGTGCTGAGTGGTCCGCTTCTTCTCTTCTGTGTAATGGAAGGGTTTTCCCTAATTATCTAATTATTACCATAATTGTTAATTTTGTCGCATTTTGAACACTTTTAGTCTCGACTAAATGCAAATTTATTCTCGACTAAATTTTAGTCTCGAATAAAATGTCATTTTTAGTCCAGACTAAACCGGTCGACTAAAAAGCTTAATTTTATTGGACCGAAAATATTCGCAGAATACATTCGACTAAACAACACTACTGTGTAGTAATGCTCTCTCGCCTTGTTTGACTACGAGAACGCACTGTCAGAACAGAGATTAGCTCGGGTGTCTTTCTCTAATTAGTAAAATTATGTTCCATTTTATTTAGTTATTAAAATAACATTTTTCATAACGCTAAGAAAAATCTTGCAAGCAAAGCAAGTTTTTAAGCATGTACAAAACTCGAACGGACTGGAATGTATTTTTTTTCAATTTAATAATAACATTATTAATCATAATAATAATATTGTTGTTGTTGTTGTTGGTGTTTTGTCATTGAATTTTAATTTTCTCATTAATTGCAATATTAATATTACAGAGAAGGTCTTATGAAGGAAATCGTCTCGTCGCATTGTCTCTCCCCTTGTTTGCCGTCTTCACAGCTGAAATAATAATCACAATTAAATTAATAATATTTTAATAAAAAATTTAAAAAATATATAAATTAAAAATACTTACAAAAAATTAAAAATACTTGTTAAATGAGCCGGCTCGGGAAAAAATTCACCCCCCCCCCCTCCGGACATCCTGCCAGGAATTTCGTTTCAGGCCACTCCACTTTATGGGTTTATGGGTGGTACCTTGGGCCTTGAGTACAAAATGGTACCCAAAGTGGCAGTGGAAAGCGGCGTGCCAGGAGGGCGCCAAGTTGGAAAACTCGATTTGCATATTTTTTTCAACCGCACAAGCTAGAGTCCACAGTTCTTCGGCATGGTATTAGGCATGCCCAATGTGCACAGAAACGCTATTGAAATTGATTTTAGAGCCATCCCTAGGCAGATTTTTAGACTCGAATTTTCGTTTTTTTTGTATTTCTCGGCATCTCAATTTCAATTCCACAAAAGTTCTCTAGTACATGAAACCCTGCTTGGCGGAAATCGATCTGGGATTGCGCGTGAAAATCGGTCTGAATGTCTCCAACTTGAGTCAGAATCGTTATTTCATGATTTTTTTTGCTGTATTTTCCAAACGATTGGGGCGGAATTGTGGTCTACTCAAAGTATAGAGGTGAGATGAGTAAAATGACACAAGAAGCCAATCACTTTAATCACTTTGAAAATTTCGAATCTGGCCACATTCTCTCGCTTTCTTTGTCTGCGAGAGAGTATTGCCAATGCGGAGAGTAAAATTAGCTTGTGGTTTCTTTTAAAGAGTGAATACAGAAGCAACTTACAAATGATTAAAATCCTTTTGGATTACCATACTAGGCAGTGATCGATCGATTTCATATTCATGTTCATCGGTAGTGTACTGCAATTTTATTTTATTTTTTAAACCGTAGGGATGACAATTTTCTCGATTTGTCTAATGGCTTTATGACATGTACAGGGTGCGCCAAAATTAACCGAACTGGTGTCACCATATGATTCTCCCCTTTATAATGTGATTTAAGCGATATGGTTCATAGCAAAGTTTGTCAACAATATAGGCAACAAAAACATACTAGCGAATTTCGGTATGGCCTCCTTTACCTCTGACACCGGCTTTGAGTCTCTTCTCATATGTGATTGCCTATTCCCGCGGGTAAATGTCATAGAGTTTGTCCCATGCCTTGAGAAGGGGAGCCTCGTCTGGTGCTTGATAGAGGACATCTTGGCCTACCACACCTCCAAACACTGCAGTCGAGGATGTTGAGATCGGGGGAGTTCGGAAGCCATTCAGTGTGATAGGTTTAGCCGAGTGCACTGGTGAAAAACCACGACTGGGTCAACTTTGTCATGTGATTGACTACTGAATCTTACCGAAAGGTCTAGTGGTCCTGACCGAAGTGGGTATGGTATTGGAGTAAAAGTGCGTCTTCGAGGATGCACTTGGTATAATATGGTTTATTGATCTAGACACATGGAGTGGCAAAAACGAGAGGGGACTTTCAATTTGGGCAAAAAACAGCTAAACCCTTGGCGTATTGTGGATGACTGATATGACCCATGACCCCAGCTGTCCTGTAGGATTCTTCAGGATTATAGGCAATGATTCTGTTGTTCTTGCCTTTGAAGGTAAGATATTCTCTTCACTGAACATCGTGCTGATGTGCGCGGACCTAGCACAACGCATTAACAGTCAATGGCTCCGTTCTCAGCGGGGCTTGATCTGTCGCTCATTCGGTTCTAAAAGTTTACGGTACTTGTAAGGGAGAAGAGTCAGCTGAGACTTGAGGAGACGAGGAATGGGAGTGTTCGAGATATCAAGTCTCCAGATCGTCAACTTGTGGTTTTGAAACACCATCTTTCGGATTGGATCTCGGTTCATAGCGGTGGGAAATGAGATTGGTCTACCTCTGCCCGGACGTTCCTCTTTAGTACTAAGATCTTGGTATCTGATACCAGTATCGAAAAAAGCAGACTCGTGAAAGCCGAGCTGATGAAGGATGTCACTCTGTTCTTGTACACTTCAGAATGATGGGTCGCGGTCGACATGACTTCCTCATTACTAGAAGACTTGACTAACTGACTTGAAACCTTGCATACGGAGTGGCCAATGATCACTCGTCATGATGCTACAATAGGGGTTGCGCATATGCATTGGGGGCATGGGAATCATATGGTGACACCAGTTCGGGTAATTTTGGCGCACCCTGTATAAGAAGGGGGCCCACGAGATTTGGAGTGCACTATTGACAAGAAGAACATGGGGCATATGAAGTGGCATTATGTTCTCTATTAGATATGAGCGAATGGGTGCATAGAGCGTGTAGCTCAGCGGTTAGTGGTTAGCGCTAGTAACCGCGCTACGTGGGTTCGGTTCTTGTTTGCAATTTTCTTTATATGCATCCTTCAAATTCAAAAACTCGCGCTTTTCTCTGGGGGATCAATGAACTTTATGCTCGGATTACGACATTCCTGTGCACCTAAAATTTTAGCGAAAATTGTTTTTATATACAGGGAGATGTGATCTACATTTCTGCCTGGCCAGTTTAGTCACGAAAAAACTCGTGGGTATCCTTCTTTAATGCCTCTCTTCTGCCTTTCCGTTTTAAAATGTGGAAAAGTCATATTGAAAACAGTTCATTAATAATTAAAAATCACTCAGTTTCAACCTTTACCATGGTAAACAACAATAATTTAAAGAAACAATCGGAAGGACTTTCATTCATCGCGTTCAGTCACAGGTTTTTGTTTTTCTCGATGTATTTTAGTCCTTAAAGCGACACCCCAAGGTAATTTGAACCCCCCCCCCCCCCCGCTTTGGCCACACTCTCTCGTTTTCTTTGTCTGCGCGAGAGTATTGCCAATGCGGAGAGTGAAATTAACTTTGAGTGTGCCTTTAATAATCTTACCGTAGCTCCGAAGACCATGGCCCAAATGATGAGCATTATAATAATCTGAAAGAATATCGATTAATTGGTCAAAATATCGGTCAAATACAGGAATATTTAGAGCACATTACTCAGAGAGCAAACTCACCCAAATATGGGCAAGAGATTTGCCAACTTGCACTACTTGAGTACACGATTTGCCCACATTCGGGCAACTGCTAGCTTAAAAACCAGCGATTTACATATATACAGGCTAACATTTGCCAGAATACGGGCAAATCGCTCGCCAACCAACGTTACTCGGGCAAATTTAATCTATTGTATCGCTATTCTTTGATCAATTTCAGCGCGATTGAAAAGAAGTTGTTGATAACTTTAATTTCAGGCAGAACTCCAATTTATTGGCCAAATTTACCTTACCAGGGAAGTCTGCAGAGGGAAGTCTGAGGGAAGAACCATGGCTGGTCGGTCCCAGGGAAGTCTGGTTGGTCGGTTTACTAATTGTAAGAAGACTTTTTCATGTCGACCATTTTGGCAGAATGCCAAAATGCAAGTAGAAATATGCAAGTAACTCTGCGCCCAGGGGCATTCTGCCAAAATGGTCAACATGAAAGTCTTCTTTTTCGGATACCTATAAAATGGTATCTGTCCCATCCCGAAGTCCGGGACCGGCCAACCAGACTTCCCTTGTTAATCTAATCAACAGCCAGACATATTTTCGAAAATTTGTTGCGCGAAATATAAAATTTTCAAAGTTTTGATGGATTTCATCTTTTCGTTTACGTAGGGTCCGAACCTCAGCGATGAGGAAGCCAATCGATCGTATTTGTGTCTTCCAACTCTTCCAGAGCAGAACCCTCAACTGACCGAGCACGCCCATCTTCTGCATATTAATTATATTTTTTATTTATTTATTTATTTATTTATTTATTTATTTATCTATTTATTTATTTATTTATTTATTTGTTCATTTATTTATGTATTTATTCCATCAAATATAGTGAGAAGGGGTGATATAAGGGAAAATATGGGAAATGAATAGATGGATTGTTTATTTATTAACATTCAAATCAAATCGAATCATTCATAATTGGATAAGAATGATACGGGATGTCATTGAATGATGATTTATTTATCTTTCATTGAAAAAGTGACAAGTGATAACATATGACAAGAAAATTTAACGTTATTTTCTCGTAAAGCTAGTGCAAACGTACGTTGATGAAGAGCGTCGATCAGAATTGACCGCACTCGAAGATCGGGAAGATGTGTAATGAATTAGAAGTACAGGGCGCTATGAAATTCAGAGGGCATTGAAAATGAGAGACGATGCAAGAACAATGAAAGGTCATTTTTGTTATTCAAAATATTTCATTGTGATAATAACAATAATAATTTATTCACGCTAGGTTGGGATCGAACGAGTAAAGTCGAGGCTATTCATACTCCACCATGTAGGTCCGATAATTCTTGTCAGATCCTCCCTCCATCTCGGTGGAGGTCGTCAGGAGGTTGTGGAGATCGTCGTGGAGCATTGTGATAGCTTGACAAGGAATGATTGTGATATTTTCAAATAAATTGCATCATTGTGTGTTTATTCCAATTCAGTCATTGTTATTCGAATTATCGTTATATTTTTATTTATACGTTCAGGAGAAAGTACTGATTACACCTACATGAAAATCAATATTTCAGGAATGAAAGGAAAGGTTATATAAAACACTATCTGAGAGAATTCAACAACTGGAATATTTCTTGGTATCGATGAAAAATGATTTTTTCTGTCTTATGTGTGATAATTACAGGCTCCATGAGTGTAGTTCACTGGTACTTGGAAATTGCTTCCAATTGAAAATTCGCTTCAGGGGGTGACCACACAACGATTTGGCGCCTTTTCCTAAAAAGTTTATTTCGAATCCAATCGATTCGGGAGTGGATGCAATCGGCTCCTTGCCTAATTCTAAGAAACTATTGTCGAGGAGAGTTTTTTGATCAACGGTCAATGAAGGCTGGAATCAGGAAATTTCGAAAAAAAATTCACATTAAATTAATTCTCACTATTTTCCCATGGAGAAAGTAAATTTTTTATTTGCTCAATCGCTTCTACATATCATAACACATCTTCAGTTTAAAAAGTGTAATTTATAAAAAATGGGAAATTTATGCGCGAATCAATTTTGTTCGTTGAACTTAATTGTGGTGAGGATTGGCGACTTTTCATAAAAAGTTTATTTCGAATCTAATCGATTCGGGAGTGGGCGCATTCGAATCCTTGACTAATTCTAAAAAACTATTGCTGAGGAGAGTTTTTCGATCAACGTTCAACGAACGCTGGAATTGGTAATTTTCGAAAAAAATGTTTACATTAAATTAATTCTCACTATTTTCCCATGGCGAATGTAAACTTTTTATTTGCTCAATCGCTGCTACATATCATAAGCGCGTATACGAATAAGTAAATAGAATAAAAATTACATCACAATGATGATTAGAATAGTGAACAACACTGCCCAACTACAGCTACACTTCGAACCACCGGATGAACAGTCAAATACTCGTGTCATTGCGTTGAAATACGCACGAAACAAGCAGAAAAGCGACAAAAAATCGATTAGGAAATCTCGCCTTCTTGCCCTTACCGTAATTCCTCACCATAATTCATACAACAACGACAAAATTGATTCGAACACAAATTTATATTTTTTTTATAAAGTACACTTTTTTAACTGAAGATGTGTTATGATATGTAGCAGCGATTGAGCAGATAAAAAGTTTACATTCGCCATGGGAAAACTGTGAGAATTAATTTAATGTAAACATTTTTTTTCGAAAATTACCAATTCCAGCGTTCGTTGACCGTTGATCGAAAAACTCTCCTCAGCAATAGTTTCTTAGAATTAGTCAAGGATTCGAATGCGCCCACTCCCGAATCGATTAGATTCGAAATAAACTTTTTATGAAAAGTCGCCAATCCTCACCACAATTAAGTTCAACGAACAAAATTGATTCGCGCATAAATTTCCCATTTTTTTATAAATTACACTTTTTAAACTGAAGATGTGTTATGATATGTAGAAGCGATTGAGCAAATAAAAAATTTACTTTCTCCATGGGAAAATAGTAAGAATTAATTTAATGTGAATTTTTTTTCGAAATTTCCTGATTCCAGCCTTCGTTGACCGTTGATCAAAAAACTCTCCTCGGCAATAGTTTCTTAGAATTAGGCAAGGAGTCGATTGCATCCACTCCCGAATCGATTAGATTCGAAATAAACTTTTTAGGAAAAGGCGCCAAATCGTTGTGTGGTCACCCCCTGAAGCGAATTTTCAATTGGAAGCAATTTCCAAGTACCAGTGAACTACACTCATTGAGCTTGTAATTATCATACATAAAACAGAAAATTCTATTTTTCGGCGATACCGCACCTATGTCGATTTTCTAAGATACCGTGTTATATGTAGTCACGGATTGGGAAACGAATTTCCAAACAAGCAGTCTACATTCTTCTTCGTGATTGTACTCGTTATGCCGCTCCTCTGGTATTTCTTTAAGTTCACTGTTAATTTTCGCTTGAAGTAGACAACTCCACTTCAAGTAATCCGTAAGTCTACTTGAAGTGTTGTGAATGCTGCATTTCTCCAAATGTTTTTTTCACGTGAAAGTAAACTCAAAGTAAACTTCAACTCAGTGACGTATTTTAATTAGAATTTAAGTTTTGAAATACCAGAGTTGAAACGCTCTGTTTTGCAGTGCCTATAGATAGGCATTGAACAAATTCATCTCTTGATCTCTATCATTGTCCACTCCTCTTCCCCCATCATCCATCATCCTCTCTATAAAGCCACAGGCGTGAGAAGGTTTTCAATAGGTTCCCAACTATGGGATGAATACCAGTATGGAAGGTATGGGAGGGGGAGATGGGGCAGGAGAGAGGAGGAGAGAGGAAGAGAGAGGGGAAGAGGGGGTGGAAGAGGAGAGGAGGAGCGAGAAAATAGATAGATTCGCATAGAACGTGATTACAAGCTAGACGCGAGGTAGAACGGACGAGAGAGCACTGCAAAACGAGAGAGTGACAGTGAGAGAGATAGGAAGGGCCTCCCGTACATAGACTAGATCCTCCTCCACTCCATCCCTCTCTCCTCCTCCTCCTCCTCCTCTCCTCCCCTCCTCCCCTCCTCTCTCTCTCTCTCGCTCCCTTCCCCTCTCCCCATCTACATTGACTGGCTTTTCCTCCTCTTACTCTATTCTTCAGCTCATATCCCTGCATCGGCCATGGGTCCGACTTTGTTACTGCTTACATTATCGATTGGAACGACCCTAGCGGCACAGGTACCGTAATCTTTTTTTCGAATATTCAAATTTCCCGCATTTACCATGAATATGAGCCCTGATCTAATCGATAATTGACAAGGGTAGATCATGGGAACCTTGTGAAAGTGTGAGAAACGAACCGGATTTGGACTGATATGAGGAGATATCTCGTGGGCATTTCGGGTTGCGTAATCCACTAGATAGTTGATAAATAGATCCACTTGATAAGACGGGAAGACAAGCGGGGTGGCTAATGCGATATGATTAGGACAATTTATTTATTTATTTATCGTACACCGCAAGGGTGTTTCAACAAGTACAAAGTGTTCGAGTGCAAGAAAAAATATGTGAAAGAATAAAATTATTTAAAGAGAGAGAGCGTCTACAAATAAGAGCGTCTACAAATTGTATGAAGGGTACGAGCATTACGGTAATGTATGAAAAGTAGTGAAAACTCTATCACCACTTTTTCTTTTATTTTTTTTTGACTTTTGAACAGCACACTGGCTAGTGCACATCAAAGCCTAGTCTTGATTAATTATAATAATAATAATTTATCTACGCCCGAGGCGCAACAGCAATTGAATGAACAATAGGTGGTAAAATATGATTGACGACTCTCCGGATTCATTGAGAAAGTGATAATTCGACGATATGGGGGTGGGCATCCAATCGATGTTTAAATAATCGAATATT
Source organism: Parapristionchus giblindavisi (assembly GCA_943737045.1). Taxonomy (NCBI): domain Eukaryota; kingdom Metazoa; phylum Nematoda; class Chromadorea; order Rhabditida; family Diplogasteridae; genus Parapristionchus; species Parapristionchus giblindavisi. The sequence goes on from CALSFV010000249.1 coordinate 640,664, forward strand.
GGGTGCGGTTCGGATATTAACTGGTAATTGGGAGTATAAACGGGCTGTTCTGAGTGGGAAAGAATGAAAACGAGGGGTACTGGTGGTGTGTTCAATAAATTATTTTAAAATAATGATTTGTAAATGATTATTCTTGATTTGTTGAACTGGGAACGTTGCCCTTACTTCATTCTCGCTCACTCATTCATAAGAGTGTTTCGTGTGGAATATGTTTCATAGCTGCCCCATAAATGATAGGATCGATGAAATTGCCGATGAATCACCATTATCTTGGGTTAGAAAATCCTAATTGCGATCTATATTTATATTTAACCCTAAGTTTATTGATTAGTAAATCAATATATGGTTTAATCACCTTGAAACATCATCTATCTAGAATGATATTCATTGTTCCGGTACATTGGTTGAATGTGTAAGAGCGGTGTCCTTGTGCGTGATACGATAAAGGGAGGAATGGCAAGTGTTAGTGATAGAGTGATTCATGAGGGGATAGAACATGGATGTTGAGGAATTACGTGAGTCACCTTAGATTCATTGTGGTGCTTGGGGATCTGACAATGAGATGGTGAAGTAAGACCGGAATACACCTTGTTCTTGTTCGGCTCCCCTTGTACCCTATTCTGAAGTAGTGCCGGATTATGTTTTGTTTTATTGTATTTCTTTATTTCATGAAAAATAAGAGGAAAGATGGATTTCCGTCGCATCCAAAGATTTCGGTTTTGATTGTATTCTAGGAACGCGAAAACAAATTAAAGGCTGCTTTGACATGATATTTACAAGTTTTCATAAGGTACAAATTGTACTGTACAATGTATGTTCAGTAACGTTACGCAGCCTCTTCTTGAAAAAAAAATGGAAGGGAGTGGTTGTCAAAAGTGATTTGTAGGGTCTACGAATGAGCCACTAGAAGTCTTATTTACTCCTTTACTTCCAGAATATTCCGTTCCTCGAACTGCTCAATTCCGACAGTGTGCTGCAGTTGGCGCAAGTGGCCGCCCAGCTCTCCCAGCAAGGCGCCCAGCAAGCTGCCAGGAACGAACGAGAAATCATGTTGGTGATCTTTGGTCTTTGATCTTTGATCTTTGGTCTCCAGTCTCTCATTGTTCTTTGGATGCGAACCGTTCGCAGATAATTGCGAGTGAAACAAGTGAAAGTTCGGAACTGGCTGGCTTTGTGCAGTCATAGTGAGGCTGTGGACATAATACCCGATTCGGCTAATTCACTCCCTTTCTACGTGATTTCCATTCCTATGCGAGTCAGATGGGGGTTTTCCAGGCCACATTTCGGTCATAGTATAGAGAAGAACCAGGGCATTGATCGCTAGAAACATGAATGAACCATAAGTCCGCCAAAGGGAAAGGTACTCTATTGAAACATTCTTAAAATTGTGTTTCAGCCCAGTGTGGTATCTAAAAAGGTTAACAACGACTCATAATAAAATAAATAATTTATCTACGCACGTATGCGCAACGAGACAAGTAACAGCGAAATTGCATAGATAATGAATCAGATGATACTCATGATCCGTCATGAAGGAATAAGAGGCGACAATTATGATTGATAGAGAGAGTGATGAAGGTTTTGGAGGGTTGACCCTTGTAGGAACTCATTATCAAACACATTCTAATGAATACTGGTTTCCTACATAAATGTGCTTAAGGGACACCCAGAGCTAATCTTTGGTAACACTCTCGCTTTCATTGTTTGCGAGAGAGTGTGGCTAGCAAAATTAGCGGCGGGGGGGGGGGGGGTGTAACAATTCTTCCTTCTTTCATTTTCCTTGATTCAGGCTTCGCAAGGAGGCGCCAGAAGTGAAACCGATAACCCTTGATCAACGACCATCCGAGATATTTGGACAGGTTCGAGAATGATCTTTGATATCTAATGCGGTGTTCAGAACTTGGAAAATGCAAGAAAATGCGGAAAATGCTGTTCAGAAGTTCAGGTGGAAAATGCCCGAAAATGCTCGATTTTGGATCGAAAAAAAATGGTTTTATACACTTTAAAAGCGTTGAAACTCGTTGTACCATGGAAAACAACTAAATTAGGTCATTTATAAAGTATGCTACTGAAATAATGCTACTGAAATGCTACTGAACTACTGCTACTAATGCTAATGCTACTGAACTCTACTCTAATGAAAGCAGCAGATACACTTTGAAGCTATGATTGATGTGATAACTAGAGATTAGTAAATCGTGTTAGTCTTTCATTCGAATGCTTACTGGTCCTATCAACATCATTGGCTAATAGAGTAAACGTGAGCAAAGATCAAAGATCATTTTTCAAAGATCATTTTCAGACCTTCACAAATCTCGCCCGCCCTCTTAAGATGCAGACACTACAGACTGTCGAGCATCCGGAGACGCTCTTTGCTCTTCCCTCACCGCCTGTAGCTCCGAAGAAAGGTTAAGAGATCAAAGATCAATACATAATCGATAAATAATCAAAACGTTATCGGTTTCCGTTACTATTCTAGATAGACGATTGTCGGATCATGAAGGTTAAATTTGCCGTATAGGTTACAATAAAGTTGCAGCAATGCTCTGTCGCTTTTTGTCTGCGATAGAGCGTTGCCTGAGCGGATAGTTGCAAATTAGCTCGGGATGTGCCAAACTATTGATTGATTTTGATCGATTCCAGCCGTCGCACCTCCATCTGCTGTATCGATCGACGAGCCCGTTCAGTCAGCCCCCAGTAGTGGCAATATCTGGACGGAGATGCTACGGGCGTTCGGAGGCAGCGCTCTCATGGGAGGTACAGTGTATGTACAAAGTATATTGTATAGCTAGGGAATCGATTACCATTAACTCGAAAAAGTGAAGCGTGCGACATTTTTATGACAAATTTCTCAAGTTTTTCGTTTCTTACATTTTTGTAATTGTGAGGCTTTTTCCTAATAAGCAACCTGTTGTTTCAACTCTTAAAACAATTTGTCTCGCTTACACTGTATAATATCAGTGTTCTCGAAAGCGGTCAAGAAAAAAGTATAGCGAAAAAGAGTGGGAGTGCGCAAAAGTGAGAGAGCACAGCCGGATAAAGAACATCATGGTGCATCATGCCTAATATGTTTGGCATTTGCCAAGACAATTTCAATGACCACTTTTCAAGTGTTGGAGGAAAAAAAACTGATTGTGCTTTTCTAATATCATTTATTCAGTAGTCACAACTCCGGCTCCAAAGAAGGAACGCATCGGCGAGATCGAGATACGAGGAGCGCCCCGAGTTCACGGCGACACCATCGTGATTCATTATTTTGTTCCGTCTGTTCCTAAATGACGATCTTTTTTCGCAGTATCCCTCGTTCGGAGGAACGCAACCGATCACACCAATCGCTGCACCGGAACCCGTGGTCGCACCACAGCCAGGTACTGTAACTTGTTCTTTTGTAGCGAAAGATCAAAGATCAATTTTACAAAAAGCATGTGATTCCTACAGCATCTCAAGCGGTCGCTGCGGCCGTCGCCCCCGAGAATCCCCTGATGCAGCTCGCTAATGTCTTCCTCAAAGGTATACTCTAATTGGGATACGGTATTTTGCATTTAATAATTAATAATAATAATAATTTATCTACGCCCGAAGCACAACAGTAATTAAAGATAGCGTAACCTCACTCAATGGTCTCTTCGACGCGCAATGCTCTCTCGTTGTTAGAGAACAGAGAAATAGTGTGCGCGATGAAGAGACCATTAAGTGAGGTTACGCTCCCTTTAAGTGATCAATATTGGTAAAGATATGATTGACAACTTCCGGATTCATTGGGAATTTGATAATTCGACGATATTAGGGTGGGCATCCAATCGACGTTTTTTTGTATATACTATAATCGGGATACTGTATTTAGTATACGGTAGATCATCACTCTGGTTGGTGTACAGCGTTCAGTAGTAAATGTGCAGTGCCATTTCTAAACATATCCTCTGGGCATAAAATCACACAGCGTTACGCAACTTTCCACAGAAAGTGAGAGTTCAATTTAATCCGGTGAAATTGCCCCCAACCCCTTTCTCTAACTCCCTGTACTCTCTCACTTTCCCATACTCTCTCGTCTGAAGTAACTCTGACAATGCTTATCTGATCTATCTCTAACCAGTCAATACTCTTCCAACAATGACTTTAATCTCTTCGTACTACTTACTCTATTCTCTCGATCGTTGTTAGCGACAATCCGGTTTGATTTGACCGATACGGTGCCTGGCAGACGCATGCCATGGGAGCTAATTGTTCCTAGAGCGCGCCATAACAGCCACATTCTTTTGGTTATTCATTGATAGTGTAGCTATTGATTGATATGAAGACACTTTTATCGATAGATCAAGATTATTGATTGATTTGAGTGGAAATTATTGATTGATCACAGGTCCAGCTACCGCTCCTCGAGCCTCGGCAGTATCGACTGCTCGTGTAGATGAACTGCCCATCAGAGGAGCCGCCAATGCTCCCAATCTACCGTCGATGAAGGAAATCGTGCCCGGAGCCACGAGCAACTTTGGAATTCCGAAAGGAAAGGGTACGGTAATTCGATTATTGATTATTACAGAATTAAAACTGTCCGAACAATACAAATTCCGCTATTTGCCGCGCAATACTCAGACTCCGCCCACTTCTTCGCGCGACATACCATTTTCCCTTATTTCATCGATTTTTATGGCGTCTTCTCGTCATTTAATTGGGCTTTCAGCAAAAATAAAATTATATGCATTTACAAAACGTTCGGAAAAACCTCCCGAAATTAGGCGAAAATTTTGGAGTGCGTTTTTCTCAACGGTGGAGAAGTTTACTATATTCGGCATTTGCGCGATGTATGCAAAACTTTTGTAATTCTATTATAATACAGTAGTTGATAACGAAATAAAAAAAGTTTGGAAAATTTTACGGTCGCCTTTTTTTATAATATGTTCAAAGATTTTAAAGGCACATTCCGAGCTAATTTTACTCTCATCATTGGCAACACTCTCTAGTAGACAAAGAGAGCGAGAGAGTGTGGTCGGAGCGGAGAGTTTCAAATAATTCGAGGTGTCACTTTAACTGGGACAGGTTCTACTGCGTGTGAGGAACGGTTTGAAAGTGAGAAGATTAGAGATACTGAGAAAGGAATTTCCAAAGCTAATCCCTGTCTAGTAACCAAATTTCTCTCTCTTGATCCCCATCGATGGTAAAATGAAGGGATTACTGTAACTAATCGATATTCAGGCTGCCTTCCGTTCTTGAGCGAGTTCATGCAGATCGCTTACGGTAACTGTGTGAAGGAGGCAGACGAGGCCGCCTATTCCTCTTGGTCGCAGGAACTCCAGAGTGCTGTGCTATCAGGAAAGATGGACCTACTCAAGGCAAGGTAAGCGCCTGCACATCAATTCAGGATTCGAATTTGAAATTAGCGCGAAATTTAAATCGATTATATTTGAAGTCGTGAGTCGTGCAAGCGAGGCGCCGAGCGAGAACAGTGCAATCAGCTGAGACAGGTACGGTATACTGTAGATTATTGATTATTGATTTTTTGGATGATAGGTACCGTAATCCCCTGATTCAGGCTATCTCGAACTGCGACATCATGGATTCGCTCCAGATCACTGCGAGCTTGCAGAGAAATCTGAAGAGATGCGAGGAGATTTCCGGAATTGTTGATCAGGTACGGTAAAAAGTGGTCCTGCCACGACTGTTTAAACCATTGGAACATTGCGTACCGTAATCATCGATCGTTGTTAGAGAAATAGATATTCAAAGGCAGTTGATTCGGACTGATTTTTGCACGATCAAAATTACATTTTAAAATATAATATTGAATATAATATTGATTTTTAATTCAGAATCCGGTGACTATCATGAATCAGATTGGACAACTTGTCAACGGAGAATTCACGCACGGATTCCTCAACAACTTCCTTGGATGAAGAAATCAATCGATAATCAATCAATAGTTGATTAATCGATCAATAATCCGATCTCTTTTTGCAAGAGAGTCTTTATAGATTTGTACTTCTATCCTAATTAATCGATATTTATCCTAGTTCGGTCATAGATAATGATTCTCTTTACAATGTATAGATGTTTCTTGCCTTACAAAATCTCGGAATTGTGCACTTTACTGTTGATATCATGTACATACATAACTCTAATCATTTTATCGATCGTAGCTTTTATCTTTCATTCGATATTTACATACGCGGTTATCGTCTTTCAAATTGTTATGCTACGATAAATGTTTAAATACTTAAAGATCACTTATTTCGGACGGATATGGTACATTATTATTAATACCTAACTAATCATATAAAACGGGTCAAACTAATTTGTCCGAGACGCAGAGCGAGTTTGGCGAAACAGACCATGCAGGACATGCATTATTGTTCAGAAATGGTAGCTTGAGTACATTTTTGGAAAAGTCTCTCTATTCCAACAACATTCTGTCCAAAATATTCCTTATTATAGATTTCTTTTAATAATTGTATTTCTTTCGCAATTTGAAGATGTTTGAATTTGAATTTGAAGAATTTGAATTTTAAGCAATTTGAAGCTAATTTCAATTTTTCTTATTATTATTCACTTTCTTAATGTTATTTCTTTTTCGTATTGTAGTGTACAAACGTCATATTTCACATCACAAATTTATCGCAATTATTATCACAATTCATTCAATTATGTGAAGTATTATGGGTTTGAGTGAGGAGTGAGGCTTGTGTACACTCGTTCTGCAATCCGACGATAACTATGGATTCGGCACTCTTGGATATTTCTTCGTAGGTCTGAATGCAATGGGGCATGCACTTGATGTAGATATCGCATCTCTTCAATTCATCCCAAAATCCATCCACTGCCAATATGCAAAATCCTGCAAATATGTTTTTGTAAAGCATCATCCACTACGGTATAAGCTACCTCATCTCCGATTGTGATCAGTCAGGCAATTCAGGAAGGTTATTACGGGATTTCAGATTCTGAAATCCCGTAATAATGTTCATTCCTCTCTCTCAGAGAGAAAGGGGTGCGGTCGCTATTACGGGATTTCAGACTCTGAAATCCCGTAATATTGTTCATTCCCCTCTCTCTCAGAGTGAGGGGTGCGGTCGTTATTACGAAATTTCAGACTTAATTCTCGAAAATCAGCGCTGCGACTTACTGAATGCATTTGAGCATCTTCTGTTCCGCATTCCGATCTCCAGGTAAAGTTGTCAGTGCGATATCGCGATTGAATCTCATCTATAATCTATTAATCGTTTAGAGAAAAAAATGCAAACACTCACCATTTCACGCCACCGACCGACTCCAATAATGAAAGTTAGAGGAAATGAAACAGGAATGAGTAATTAGGCATGTCGACTTATACGATTGCGATACATTTTTCGTGTGATAAATATGTGATGTTGGTTTCTGCTGGATTTTCAAAGTCTCTGATTGCAAGTAAGACATTTGATTACTTCCAAATAAATTATTATCTCACTTTTAGGCTTGATAACATGAACGAATCTATTATCAATGCAGAAACGAGAGTGGTTGATGGAAATTATTTCACTCTGAAAACTGGAACTAAAACAAAAGACAACATAGGTATGTTTTTTCTTCCATTTTATGCGTATTTCAAAATATTATTCAGCACACGTTGAATATTGGCTTCATCAAAATGCTCAATTCCGCCATGTCAACGGAAAGATGTTAAAATTATTTCGAGGACTAAGGTAACTGGATTCCGTCGACATACGATGATGCTTTGCAGTGCTCCTTGATGACTAGATGCGGACCGCACCCCTTTCTCTCTCAGAGAGAGGAATGAACATTATTACGGGATTTCAGAGTCTGAAATCCCGTAATAGCGACCGCACCCCTTTCTCTCTCAGAGAGAGGAATGAACATTATTACGGGATTTCAGAGTCTGAAATCCCGTAATCTAGGAAAGCTGGAAGGGAGTAAGAGAACAGATCAAACAACTACCTGCGAGTGGTATGTTTTCATAATTTATAAATAAATAAAATACCATTTGCTGAAAATTGGCAAACAACACTCCTCCAGTTGTTATCACGAAGATCTTTGAACCCAGAAGCGACTATATACAGTGAGCTCCTTCCCTCCTTCTCTCCGGTCCCCCCTCGACTCTACCCATTATAATAACGCTATTTATTTATCACTTGTTGTCACATTTATTTAATGTAAGATAAATTAAATTAAATTAAGATCAAAACGTGTTGCTGAAGCATCGCTTGACGACTTAATCCAATCGAAGAAGTCAAGAAAACAAAAAAAAAATTACCGAGAAAAAAATATTATTATACGATAAAATTTTATTCATGAATATTAGTCGAAGAAGCATTGAAAACATCAAACATACATAGCACACAGAAAAAATCAAAATTATAAAAATGATGGTAAAATGTGTTATCCCGTTACATAAAATTAGGGGCATTTTCTTACTTTTTGAAAAGATCGAAAAGTCTGTATATAAACGTTGGGCACGTATGAATTTGGCCAAACTCGCTCTGCGCTTCGGACAAATTAGTTTGACCCGTTTTATATTATTATATGTATTTTACATTTAATGTGCATGCAAACCAATACTTGTACATCTCTTAATATTATTAAATTGGATGCATATTTCATATTTTTAAAGACGAATAAGGCATTTATACACAAAGATATACACAAAGATATACACAATTATATACACAAGTACATAAAGTACGGTAAGAAAATATACAACGTGAAAATCATTTCATAAAACACGTAGAGATAATGAATACTATTCCAAATTTCTATCGGGAGATAAATACATTCATACTCTATTACGGTAATAAGTATCTAGGGAAGAATACGGTAATAGGTATGTAGGAAAGATTACGGTAATAGGTATCAATGGGAGATTACGGTAATTGGTATGTAGGAAAGATTACGGTAATAGGTATCTTGGAGAGATTACGGTAATATGTAAGTAGGAAAGATTACGGTAATATGTAAAAATTGATGAGAGGTGAGAAGGTTAGTTGACTGTATTGATATTTTTTTTTATTTCAGGGATGAACACAAATTTAATTTAGTGATTTTTTCTCCCTAATTTTCTCACAGCAGACAAAATGGCACGTCCACTTTCGATCTTACCATTCGTTACCGTAGCTGCTTTTGCACTTTGACAATCAGAGTTTAGAATGGGAGAAATGCCATTCGATATACCTTAAAAATATAAGATTTTATGATCTTTTTTATAGAATGTCTGTTCATTTTGCTGCTTACTTTGGGTGATTCCAGTGTCCAGCTCGCTCTGAAGTTGTTTGATCTTATCATTCTTAATAGCAACGATAGCTTTGAAAGTCTTGTACGTCACGTCCAAATCGTTCTTCAATCGATCACGTTCTGCCCTAAGCGCATCGATCTCTGCATTCTTCTGTGCCAATTCGTAAAAGAGATAGGCTTGTATCGCTTCTTCCAAGGAAAGCTTAGGCGAAACCCCAGTATCTTTGAGCGATAACGACTTCAAAGAATCCAGAATCGCAGATTCTGTACCGCGAGACAGTCCTATTTGGCTGAATGGGTCGCCCATTCCTTTAAAAAATAATGTTGGAGCCATACGAATTACGGTAGCACATAGAGATATGTGAAATTTTTGCCAAAAATAGCAAAGTGACGCAAAATATACAAAAACAAAAATATAAACATAATTTTTCTAGAAAGCCTTTAAGGGAGTCTTTAAGAGCTCTCAATATAGGAAACGTCGAATTTGCACACCAAAATTCAGCGCGCACATTTTATTTTACTACAGTCCGCTTTTACTTCACGTTGGTTAGTGTAGAAGTGGAATTGAAGAACTATCGGAACGATTTAATTTTGAATGTAGTTCTTTAATTTTGTTTCGTTGTTTTTACAAGTTTAAAGTGTTTAAATATGTTGATTTTCGATATTGTTATTGATTATTCTGTTGAAATTGTTAATCGCAGTGATTGGGAGGCACTGGCGGCTTCGACATCTATCCATCGGCCGATAACGATGGCGGCGCAGTTGGCGCCGCCTGTTATCTCTGCCGACCCGAACTGTCTGCCGAGTCCGAGTCATCTATCCGAGCCTTCCACGTCGAAAGGGCTGCCTGACGATGAACAACCAGCCAAAGAAGCCGACGCCGACGTGGAGGTTAATCTTTGATTGGTTTAGCTTTTATTAAGATTTTTATAGTTATTGGTTCCAAGTCGTATATTTTTGGGTTTGGTCTAATAAAATCTCGGTTTAGCAAGAACCCGAGTCCGACACCGATGCGGACATCGACCACGGCGAGTACGAGCGTCGCAAGGACGGCTTGCTGCGGAAGATCGTCTTGTGCGAGCAGCACTTGCAGCGAATGAAAGTAACTCTCAAGTACAACAGGAAAATACTGGTTTGTTCATTGTTTCTTCTACTTCCTGCATTCCTCTCGATTCTAATAACCCGTTTTCCAGCTGGAAAAGCGTCGCAATGATATCAGAGCTGGCACCGATCCGGAAATGATCGAGAGAAAAGCGGCAATTGATGCCGAATTCAAACCGAAATATGACGTATGCGTATTATTTTCATTATTATTTTGTATATTTAATTCATAGTAGATTTATTTTCTATCCTATTAAAAATATTATGTTCGCTTTCTGCGAGACAGCAATACGAATCGAAGAAACCGATGATAATGGTTTTTATGTGGATTGAATCGTGGAAAAACTCGTTAAGACTTGTTTTGCTTTAATAGGGACATTGTGCCCTTTGTAGTGTATATGAATCGAGAAATGAACGGTGGAGGTATGTAAAAGGTGTGGGTAAAAAGGTAAAAGTTCATCCCAGTAATAAAGGCACACGAAGTCCTGTGGGAAATCACTGCTATGCCAGTCATAATTATCACTCTTATCATCATTACCTCTGAATTGCCTAAAATTTGGAAAATGTACTTTATATCCGCCACGACTTTTCAATATAATATTCCCACATGCATTTGGATTATATCAAGAATATAACCTCACCTACAATACAAAATACTATCATGGGAGATCCTGTGATTAATTATTATTATTATTATCATCATTATTAAATATAATATTTACACTTGCAGTACCAACAAGCGTTGTATGATCTCGGTCGAGTAGCAAGTACACGAAAGGCCGAGGGAGAGGCTGAATTCAATGCCAGAGGACTCTCCGATCGAGAGATTGTCGTTGAGGTAAATATTATTATTTTATTTAATCTATCATTTAAAATATCAATAAGTTAGATATGAGTGATGAGAGAAAAGAAACATAATTTTATTTATTTTTTCCTCATTTTTTTGTTATTTTCTTAGTATCAATAGTCAACGATAGTAGAAAGCCTGAATGATATTCAATCCACTTATTTATTTAAATAATAATATAAATACTTTACAAGCTTCAAACTAGATTGCCTTTGTTTTGGTTTCTGGTCCAGCATTGATGTGGTGAATTCGATCACAACTAGTAAATTTATAAATATTGGTAGTCTACCATTAGTAGATCTTGTGAATAAGAAGATTCTCCCCATCCCCATATTTTGGTCCACCTATGCATATAATATACAGAGACGATAATTATTATTATTATTATAATCATATTAATAAAAGCACATTTGTAGTACGAAATCCTGGAGGAGACTCGAGAAGAGAGACGAGCTATTCATGAACGGATAGAACGTGAGTGTATTTTTTAAAATATTTTTTATTTAAAAAGTCGATTTTAAATTGAATTGAGGGTTGTGAATTAGTCAATTACGGCCTAATAAAGTACTTTTTTCGTACTTTCGGGAGCATTGGATTCTAAGTTTTGAAAATCCTCGCGTATACCACGCGGAAATGTCAGCTAGTGTGGAGAAACCGCACTGGGGAAACCGCCGACATGAAATCCTTTTTTTTCGAAAAAAAAATATATTTTGTTCCTTTTGTCCCCGTGGTTCTAACGGTAGCCATACATTTTCGGTACCTTCGCCGTCTATTTTTATATAGTGGGTCAATTCTCGAAATAGGGTGGGTTGATTCACAAAATTCGTTATTTTCGCATAAAAAACGTCATTTTTAGCTTAATTTTTTTATCAAGTGGCCTAAAATGGGCCTTATATAGTGGGTGAATCCTCGCACTGCGAGGGTATGGCAATGTATGACGGTAGCTCTTCATTTGTCATCATAGGTCGAATAGCTAGGTTATCGGTTTTAAAAATACGGTCAGGTTTTTCGATTTTTAGCAAATTTGGCTCAAAATGCGGTCAGGTTTTTCGATTTTTGGAAGATTTCGGCTCAAAATGCGGTCATGCTTTGTACTTAGTAACATACTTTTCGACCTATGTTTGTCATCCATGTCAACCAATCGATATTATCGATCAATAGATATTCATAACGGTTTTCAAGATAACTAAAGGTTATTTTCTCCCATAGGTCGAATATCGGTTTTCAAAATGCGGTCAGGTTTTTAGATTTTTGTGAAATTTTGGCTCCAAATCCGGTCAGGCTTGGTACTTTGTAACATACTTTTCGACCTATGAGTGCGAGAGAACATGCGAATCCTCGTGTTGCAGGTGAGGATCGACTCCGGTCGGACGTGCGCGCCCTCATCGGTCGTCATCTGTCCGACACCTGGCTGGACGCCTTCATCATCAGCTACATCGAGGAGCAGGATCGGAGGCAGGCTGCGGGCACGGCCGACCGACTGCTCAAGCGATATCGACGAGAGGCCGAGGAAGATCTAGGTTTGTGTACTTTGTAGTCTTGTAGTCATAGGTGGGCATGCTGGGGGAAAGGCTGTGCGCAAATCGTGGAATTGTAATGCAAGGCTATGCGCATGTCCATTGTTTAGCAGATTCGACTGGAAATTTTCCAATATTTGCGAGACAAAGCTATGCGCAAGGCCCCGCAAGAGAAGGCAAGGCGGTGTGCAAAAAGAATTCGTTTTCACGCGCCCCCGCTTTTGCTTGTAGTTTGCTTCATGATTTGTAGCTTGAGCGAGAGGTTGAGGAAGATCTATGTTTGCAGTCTGCTTCCTGATTTGTAGTTTGAACGGGTTGCCAAGGAAGACCTAGGTCTGTAGTCTGCTTTCTGATTTGTAGTTTGATCGATTACAGAGAAATCGCCGACCACTCTGCCGTACTACAACGCGGGTCGTGATCAGCACGGTGGACATCGGGAGCTGCCTCGATGGGTGGAGGCAAGGTTCAGAAAGACGGACAGGGAGAAGAAGCGGAGGAAGAGGATTGCGGAGAAGGTATTGCTTGATTTGAGATCGATAGTATTGATTGAATTCTCGGCGGATTTAAAAAAAATATATAGTGGGTCGATTTAGAAAAGTATTGTTCGCTTATGTCGTAATTTTTCGCAAAAACAATGAACCGTATATAGTCGGTTACCAGGTGATTCACAGTTTCGCCTCTTTCCTAAAACATCACAATAATAGAGAGAAAGTGATCATCATCTTGATTTTGTCCGCAAATAGATCAACAACGAATAAGATCTGACCGCTATTTCCCATCCCTATTATTGTTATTCCAATCAAAACAAGGCGAATGAAACAAAATGCTGACCGTAGTGGCTCTTCGCATCGATCCTGAAAACGAGCCGTATGGTGTGAGGGGTCGTCTTACATTTTCTTACCCTCACAGCGTGAGGATCGACCCACTATATAAGGGGCATTTTCATGTGAAACATTACAATTTAAGCGAAAAAATAACGATTTTTCTAAATCGATCCACTATATGAAACAGTGCGGCGAGGGCGCCGAAAATGTATGGGGGTCGCCCTCAGGTTATGAGGTTATGCAAACGTATTGTTGTTGTTATCCTGTAAATCGCACGTATTTGCAGCACAAGAGCGTCCGCATGCGGCAGGTTGCCGACGTGGCGCTGCAAGATGAAGTGGAGCGGGACGAAGATGAGGACGGAGTATTGATTGACGAGGACGAGGATACGGTAGTGGATGATGGGTCAGACGATAGGTCAGATCGACGACGACGACCTCGAGTGGAGCGGGAGTCCGATCTGGATGATGATGACGACCCGGAGAGGTGCATCGTGGAACTGACGAGGAACTTTGGAGTGAGTGGTTTAGCTATATTACATATATTATATTATATGTAATATTATATTGTATTAATATTATATTGTATTATTATATTGCTATATTATATTTGTACCTCAGCGCTCGTAGTGGTCGTTAGTTTTATATATTTTAAAATATATATAATTAATTAGTTTAAAATCATTGCTAACGGTGAGGCTGTTATCGGAAGAAGAGCCACTTATCTATTCTAAAGATGTGTCAACAAGTAGAATACGATTGAAATTAAGAAATTTGCCAAAAAAGAGCACTAAAATGGGACAATGGATAATGGGTTTCAATAAAGTTTTATCGAGTGTAAGATGAGAGTGGGATCAACTTATTACATTATTGGTCATATTATTGATTATTGACTGTTGTGTTGTGGTAAACAGCTGTTTTACCGCTACATCTGGGCAGTGGTTCTAATATTTATTAAAATATTTATTTATATATTTATTTATTTATTTATTGTAGCGCCTGACCGAAGTGGTGGCGGACGATCCGTCGATACGAAGGAGTGAACGAGAGAGGAGGAAGAGGACACGACTGCTCAAGGACATCTCGGACTATGCGAGGGAGTGCAACGGGAGGAAGATGCGAAGAGCACTCACGACGGTTAGCATTTTATTAATTTTATTTATGTAAATAACAATAATAATATTATTATTATCTATCATTATATATTTTCCTTTAATTGTATGATTCGGGGATGGGATATATTTGTTATATTGGGCTCTGCAATGGGAGGAAGATGCGAAGAGCACTTACTACGGTTAGCATTCCATTCGTTTTATTTATTTTTGTAAATAACAACAATAATAATAGCTATTACTATGTTCTCTTTCAATTGAACGCATGGGGGGGGGAAATAGCGGTCAGATTGTTTTCGTTGTTGATCTATTTGGCGAAGTTTCAAGATGATCGCTTTTTCTCGATTATTATGAGGTTTTAGGAATGAGGTGGAACAGTGAATCACCTGGTCAATAACTTGCATTTTATTCATAAAAGGCATTTTATTGATGTACAGTAGCGCCCAAAAGTCTGAATACACTTTTTATTTCAGTTATAATTTTTGGGTCAATTGAGATATCAAGCTGTAATGTGGACATTATGTACCCAATGTATGTATGTATTCGATACCCTTATAAGGTCTCACGGGCCTTTCTGGTTATTGCATAGTGATGACGCAACCGAACAACACTTTTTCGAAAATTCATTATTCTTTCAGGGATTTTTTCGTACTTGTCAAGCTTCGTGAGCATTGAGAGAACTACAAGGCCTATCCAGAAAAAAAGTTTCAGGTTGCTGCGAATTCGGGTATTGGCTGCAGACTTGCTGCAATATCGCGGTCGCAAAATAATATCTCGGCTTCTAGAAGAGATTTAAAGGAGTTCAAAGCTGCAAACTGAATATCTTGGTCATTCCTGATAATCCTGTAAGTTTGGTAGCGGTAGCTCATCATTCATCCTCATGGATCGAAAAAGTCACTTTTTTAAAAGAACCAACTTTGAAGGTTCACAATTCTGAGGGCGGACCTTGTAAAAATCTGGTTTTTAGATAGGAATGTAGAAAATATATTAATTAATCGATTCCCCGCTTTTTAGAGCGATTGCTAATCTTTCTTGCCTGCGGCAGTCGATTATCTGAAGGATAGTCGTTTAGGCCGCGCTCCCTTCTCATCTCGCGACCCGTACACATCTCTAGGCTTTTCACACTGCTCAACGAGCTTTGATAGATGAAATCATTCTAAAACGTATTGTCGCTAATCCTGAACATCATAGTCTATAAAAGAAAGCGTTTTTGATCTTCTTTGCTCGAATGAAACAACTTTTCATTATGATCTTGAGCAAAATTTGACGAAAAATGAGCAAAGATCAAAGATCAAATATCGAAAACACAAAGATCACAGACCGAAAACTGGATTCATACAGTGTCTCTCTTTTCTGACAAATCAAATCTCTAAAAGCGCCTAAAATCGTCATTGAACAGCATGAAAACCCTAGAGATGTTTACGAGTCGCGAGATGAGAAGGGGGCGCGGCCAAAACGAGTATCCTTCAGATAATCGACTGCCGCAGGCAAGAAAGATAAGCAATCGTTCTACCAAGCAGGGAATCGACTAATTAATAGATTTGCAGCATTTCTATCCAAAAATCAGATTTGTACAAGGTCCGCCCTCAGAATTGTGAACCTTCAAAGTTAGGTCTTGTAAAAAAGTGACTTTTTCGATCCATTAGGATGAATGAGTAGCTACCGCTACCAAACTTACAGGATTATCAAGAATCATCAAGAGAATCAGTTTGGTGCTTTGAACTCCTTTAAAGCTCTTCTAGAAGCCGAGATATGATTTTGCGACCGCGATATTGCAGCAAGTCTGCAGCCAATACCCGAATTCGCAGCAACCTGAAACTTTTTTTCTGGATAGGCCTTGTAGTTCTCTCAATGCTCACGAAGCTTGATGAGTACGAAAAAATCCCTGAAAGAATAATGAATTTTCGAAAAAGTATTGTTCGGTTGCGTCATCACTATGCAATAACCAGAAAGGCCCGTGAGACCTTATAAGGGTATCGAATACATACATACATTGGGTACATAATGTCCACATTACAGCTTGATATCTCAATTGACCCAAAAATTATAACTGAAATAAAAAGTGTATTCAGACTTTTGGGCGCTACTGTAAATTACAGTAATAATATCTATTAATATTTATTCCTTCAATTGAACGCGATATAGTGGTTAGATAAGTATCTTTGTTGATCTAATTGCCTTGTGCAAGAGTTGTATTGGGAGGGATTATGATATCGAAAGACAGGGAGATCGCTTTTTCTCTGTTACTGTGAGGTTTTAGGAATGAGGTGAACAGTGAATCACTTGGTCAGTACTGGTGGTATATCTTTCTTTCTTACTGGGGTCGGCATTTCATTGATAGCATATTATTGGTGTAAATAACAGTAATAATATCTATTAATATTTATTCCTTCAATTGAACGCGATATATTGGTTAGATAAGTATCGTTGTTGTTCTAATTGCCTTGTGCAAGAGTTGTATTGGGAGGGATTATGATATCGAAAGACAGGGAGATCGCTTTTTCTCTGTTACTTTGAGGTTTTAGGAATGAGGTGAAACAGTGAATCACTTGGTCAGTACTGGTGGTATATCTTTCTTTCTTACTGGGGTCGGCATTTCATTGATAGCATATTATTGGTGTAAATAACAGTAATAATATCTATTAATATTTATTCCTTTAATTCAACGCATCGGGGAAGGGGAATAGCGGTAAGATCAGTGATGTTGTGGATCTTATTGTGTTGTGCATAGGTCGAAAGTTAGTTACAAACCGCGAAGCCTGGCCGTAGTTTGGGTTTTTAAAAGCCTCACCGCTTTTTTTAAAGAAAATCTAACGTAGCTAATCGACCTATGGTTTTGTGCAACGGTTGTATTGATAATATGGTATGGAACGTGATGTTTACAGGGTTACATTTTTAAAAGATGAGTATGACACGGTAATCTTTCAATCGCCAACTATATCGTTTTTTCTCTGGATTATTATGAGGTTTTAGGAATTAGGTGAAACAGTGAATCATCTGGTCAATGTGCGTAACTTTGTGATCTCTTGATTTGTCCCCAAGTGGTACTTTTCGTTGTTGACCATGGTGTTGAAGTTTGTCGGGTAAACCGCATACTCTATTGTTAATATCAATAATAATTTTGAAAATAATAGAAATATTAATAATAATAATGAGTTCCTTGTAGATTCTCCGATCACGCGAGAAGTATCGTGCACGCAGTGGGGCCATCAATCAGGGATGGATAAGTGCGGAGCATCGAGTCATGGATGAAGATCTCAATAGGGTAGGCATTATTTTATTTATTTATTTATTATTGTTATTGTTATTATTATTATTATTGCTCGCATGGATTAGTGGGAATGCTGATAACAGTCGTGGTTTAGGAATTGCTGAATAATGTGGCGTACAATTGGTTAAACGTGTTCTTTAAACTTAATTAGTTTTAATTGTAATTAAATTTTAACGTTAATTGATTTAACCTGCAAGTGTTCGAATGATGACTCCAAATTTATCTTTCACAAATTCTCGCTGCATTACTAAATCTTGCATATAGTATTTTTCTGAGTGTAGCCAGTTCATTACCCAGTTTTGGGGTAATTTTACCCTATCTATTGATGATGCGTTAATCGCATGAAAACATAATATGATTCTATATGTTGCCCAAACTGCACTAAGAAAAATACATCATCTTTAGTGATATTGAATTGGTGGAACATGAAATGCACAGGTCCACTGATCACAAATCTGCCTAACATACCATCCACACTGATAACTAATAATAATGATAATAAATAATAATAATAAATAACAAAATGGCAATGGTAATACCCGTTCGTATTACTCACTAAGTCCTGTTGCAGATCCGCGAGGACGAGACGCTGTTCAAGGCGGCATGGAAGCGGTACCAGAGCGGTCGTCCCCTGTGGATGAAGCGGCACGATGGAGAGGGATATGAGATGGAACGAGAGGAGGAGGGGGATGATGATGATGGGGAGGAGGAGGATAAGAAGGAGGTATGTAATAATAATAATAATAGTAATAATAATAATAATTTCATGCAGTTGTAGTAATTCGTGTATATTCTTGTCTTTTTGATGCTGTATTTGGTTTTGTAAACAGGGATTTTCCACTTTCCCGATTCTCTTATTCACTTATTTATTCTTTGTTTCAAATGTTGTCACATCTTTATTGGATGTATGATAAATAAATAAATAAATAAATTTTATCTGTAATTAAATTGAGTTCGAGTGATAGTCCCTAGTCATAGCTGGGTCAGCTCCATTAAACATAATCGATAAAGGTTGGCAAATGATGATCAGCTCATATTTATCCTCTAATTAAGAATTAATGTATTATATTTTATTATTTTATTATTATTTTAATTATTTTATTTTAAGAAGGACGCCATGGTGGAGGAATCGAGCAGTGATGAGGATGACGATGATAGTGAGTGCACGGATGATCTCGAGGAGTTGATCGAGCGTGAGAGGAGGAGGAAGAGGAGGATGGAGGGAACGAGTAGGAGAGAGAGGGGTGAGTGGAGCATGTCAAATAATAAAAATAGAAATTAAAATAGAAATAGATCATAATATACATGCAGATGTATATTATGATCCAAATAATTGCTTATGAGTAAGTCAAAGTGGTAATTAGTAGGGGAGAGGTGCACTGTTGCGGCCATTAGGTGCTAGACAGTGTTCAATATTATCGTTAAGGATAAAAAATTTCTTATTATTATTGGTATTATTATTAAAGATGAAGAGGATGACGACATCGTCTGGATTGATAAGAATGGAGTGCAACAGAAGATGGGAGGAGGAGGAGGAGGAGATGAGGGAACGAGGGAGGCGAGGGGCAATGAGGTGAGTGCGGTTATTTATTTATTTATCATGCGTACACCATAAAGATATTTAAAATACAATTGAAATTGAGAAATTTGCACAAGGAGAAATAAAATTGGGACAGTGGTAATGGACATAGGTCGAAAAGTACGTTACAAAGTACCAAGCCTGACCGCATTTTGAGCCTAAATTTCCCAAAAATCGAAAAACCTGACCGCATTTGAGCCAAAATTTCCCAAAAATCGAAAAACCTGACCGCATTTTAAAATTCGATAACCTAGCTATTCGACCTATGGTAATGGAGAAGGTGAAGGAAGCATTGTCAATAATGTGTGAGATAAAAATTTATTTATTTAATGATGTGGTTATTCACTGTTATTTTTGTTCAAAAGTAGAGAAAGGAAAATAAAAGAAGGTGAGGGGGTGTGAATTGGGGAGAGTTTTCTCTGATGTTTTCTTTGATGTTTCGCGGTTTTTGTTCACCACGTAGTAGTTTGCAAAGGAATGCGATACGATTGTTGATGTATATTTTCTTGAACAGCAATGGTTAATCTACATAATAAGATGTATGTAGTGGGGGGGGATTGGAGTCAATTTATAAAATGTTTAGTTATTTTATATTATATTAGCCTGTAAAAGTTTTTTTTTAAGATGGGCGTGTTACTTGGCGCATCGTGGTTTCAGACCAGTGCTATGGTCATCTTGTGCTGCACTTTGGTGATTATATGGTTGCGCCCATGAGTGACAATGATAATAATATAATAATAATAATTATTATTATATAATAATAATAATTATTATTATTCAGGACATATTTGCGAACATGCGCAACATGGACTGTCCCATCTTCTTCGATCCGGGATTCGATCTGGAGGCGAGACGGTGTGGCGGTTGCATCGTCAGTCGCAGTGACCATAAGATCATCCAGGACCTATACAAGATCGGGCTCGTAAGTGTAGTCTGTAGTTTGGATCGGAATGTCAACGGAACTATGGTTGTAGAAGTTTAAAGTAATGTAATGACTGATCGAAACGCGAATCTGCCCTGTTTCAGTTTGGCCGTCGTCCTCGACGAGCAGCGTCGAAGAAGCAGTCACAGAGAAAGGTTTGCATGTTGTCTTGTTGTCTAAACGCCCACCCGGTGCTTTCGTGTTTCTGCGAGCTAGTATCAACTCAAGCTATGCCGATAAACGTGATTGTTTCCAGTTATCCGGATTAAAACAACCATTGTACTTGCGCAGTGGAGTCGTTATGTTTCGCTGTCCCTAATGATATAGTGGATGGAGATGTTAATATTTATCTTATGGGGGTGTTCAAATCTTGGAAAAATAGATGGAAAAGTGAAAAATAGTGTTAATTTTGCGATTGGAAAAGTATCATATCTTCGTAATTTACCAGCTTTTACAATACAAACCCTTTACGATAGTATTGGATTACTACTTTTCCAACTACTTTTACAATCACTAAATTAACACTACTTTTCACTTTTCCAAGATTTAACACTATGTTACACTATGATAAATTAGCGATGAAACGAAGCTAATCATAGGTCGGATAGCTACGTTACAGAGTCTCAAAATGCGACCAGGTTTTCACAAAAAAAATTCCCAGGCTTCGTAGTTTGTAACATAATTTTCGACCTATGAGGCTAATGCGAGAGTAGCACCAAGTACATGCGCTGAAACTTTTTAAAGCTTCAAAATTAATATTAATGCGCAAATTCATACTTCACAGCACCATTCACACACCCTGAAACAAATTGCAGAATGAAATCGCTCGTCAGCCCACGCCCGATCGTCTGGCCGCCATGGACGACATTGAGAGGGCTGTCGTGGAGGAAGTTACTGACGATGATCTCAAGGTAAAATATCATCTTTTACCCTCGATGTTTATCGATAATTATAATATTATTAATATTAATAATTAATATAATACAATAATAATCAATAATAATAATAATTAAGAATAATAATAATTGAGAATAATAATAATGATGATGATGATAATAATAATAATATTTAAAGATAAATAAGTTATTCTTAAGGAGCTGGGACCGGAGAGGCTGAATGGAATAATGGAAGAGATTAGGGAGGAATGGAGAGGTGATGAGGATGGAGATGTGGATGAGGGAGATAGTGGAGAAGACCGGGAGAATGCGTGAGTTTGCGCAACTTTTATCTACTATCTGGTCAGATAGATAACTAGATGACATGGACTAGCTAGCTAGCTAGCTAGCATTCTAATCTTGTTTGTCCGTGTTGCGTCTGCCCTGTATATCGTTCGTTTCATCTTAGAATAGTTATACTGCTCAAATTTTAGCAAAATATGCGAACTTTAAACTCTCCCGGAAACCTTGTGAATTCCAGTTTCACATTGTGTCTTTTGCTTGTTTGGATTGGAAGGTGGCTGATGGTTGATGCCATACATTTTCGAGCACCCACATTGTGGGTACGGGTCAGTTTATAAATTGGCGCGCTTATAAAAAACGGGTCACTTTATCAAATATTTTGCCAAAATAAGCGAACATTAACCCAAATTTATCACAATCACGGGTCAGATTATAGTTCTGCAAATGTGAGTTGAACAAAAATGTATGGTTGATGCTTATGCACAATATGATCATTGTTTTATTTATCTATGTCAAACAGCCATTACGTCCTTGCTTTTGTTTTTTTAAATATATAAATGTTATGGGTGCGATCACGTTTGTCGCTAGATCGATAGATCTAGAATTCTTAATGTCATCATAGTGCCAGAGATGGTCATCGATAGGTTGAGTGTTCTTCAAACGTAGATCTTTTCGAGCAGTTTCACGCTGCATGCCTTTTTTTCATAATTCGTTCCATTTTTTCTTATTTTTTATGTCTCTTAATTGCAGTGGCATCGATGCACCGTCGGTCTCGGGAGTGTACACGCCGTCCTCCTGTGAGGAGAATGGTGGCAGACAGAATGATCGAAAAGGTGAGGAGTGTGTGTTAGTGTCCATACATTTTCGGTACCCTCGCCGTCTATTTTTATATAGTGGGTCAATTCTCGAAATAGGGTGGGTTCATACATAAAATTCGTTATTTTCGCTTAAAAAATCGTCATTTTTAGCTTCCTTTTTTATCAAGTGGCTTAAAATGGCCCTTATATAGTGGGTCAATCGTCGCACTGCGAGGGTATGGCAATGTATGTTAGTGTCTCTGCGTGGGCGGCATTGTCGCTAGCGGCAAGACCTGCCCGGTTTTGACATCCGATTTAGCCAAAAATCACTCAAAATGACATTTTTGCTTATTCGAAAATATTCCCAGAATATTTTCGATCGACCGGCCGATCTAGTCGAGAATAATAGAAAAAAGAGGAATCATCTTCTTATTATTCTTATTTTCGAATAAATTTGCATTTAGTCTGAAAATATTCGAAAAAAAATTAGCCGAAGAATAGAGACTAGTATGTAGGCTGAATCAACCTGGTGAATCCGCGTTTCGTGCTAGATTTAATAGTGGGACGATCGTGGTATTGTCGATCCTTCTCCTCATCCATTTTCGGTACCCTCGCCGTTTAATTTATATAGTGGGTCAATGCTCGAAATAGGGTGGGTTGATTCGTGAAATTCGTTCTTTTCGTTCTAAAAATCGTCATTTTTAGCATCTTTTCCCATCAAGTGACCTGAAATGGGCCTTATATAGTGGGTCAGTCCTCGCATTGCACGGCGGCTCAATGATAGTAACTAAGAAGCTCTTGCCTGAGAAAGAAAGTATCGCAAACTGAGTGATGATAAGCAGTAAAGCATCTAGGTTCTCCCAGCGCGAAAGTTGATTACGGTATATCTGGGCGCTCGCTTCTGACTAGATCTATCATCGAGTTTTACGATTCGCGAGACATGCCGAGATGGCTTGGTGGATAGAGCTTTTGTTTAGCGATCCGAACCTCGTAGGTTCGAATCCCGCCCAGTGAAAATCAACTTTGCCGATTTTTCGTAATGCAAGAGCCTTCAAGCCAAAGTTAAATGTAGGGATTTCTCTTCATTGAACCGCCGTGCATTGCGAGGGTATGACAATGTACGCTTGTCGTATTCCATTTTTTTGAAAATACTTTCAATCGTGTCGAAGACAGTTGAAAGACAAACTGATTTCTCTCAGCCCGGAGAATCCACGTTTTATGGTAGATTTAATAGTTGGACGATCGTGGTATTGTCGATCTTTGGCGTATTCTGATAGCACAAAATACTTTCAATCGTGTCGAAGACAGTGAAAGACAAACTGATTTCTCTCAGCCTGGTGAATCCACGTTTCATGGTAGATTTAATAGTGGGACGATCGTGGTATTGTCGATCTTTGGTGTATTCAAAAAAAAATACAAAATAATTTCAATCGTGTCGAAGAGAGTTGAAAGACGAACTGATATCTCTCATTGTCAACCTGGCGCATCCACGTTTCGGTGTGGATTTATCATTCGGACGATCAGTGGACAATCTCATGGTGTTCTCTTCAAATTCACTGAACAATATTGTTTTATTCTTTCAGTCGCGTCGAAGACAATTCGGGATGATAGTTCGAGGGGCGACCATGTGATGATGGAAGAAGAGGCGTCTTCTTCTCGCAAAAAGACGGTGATAACGACGACGACGAACAAGACTACGTCTCCTGGGAGGCCTAGGGCCAAGAACCAGAAGAGGAAGGGGTCGGAGCGGAGGACGAATGAACCCGGTGAGTGCGGGTTTTAGGAGTCTTACGATAGGGTGATAGCTGTGCAATTCCATTTTAAGCTAATAAGAAACGCAGATGATGAGGAAGACTTAATGTGTTGTATGATAGTGAACTTCATACAACCATCTTTCGCGATAGGAATTGTTAACGTTCGAGCTGCTAATTTTACACTCCGCTCTTGCAACGCTCTTGCAGACAAGGAAAGTGAGAGAGCTTTACCAGAGCGGAGAGTGTCAAATTAGCTCGGTGCATTTTGATATCACTACAGACGGAGAACTCTGGCGAATAGTATTTTATCGTGTACAGTAGTGGAGAGCGCTATAGTGGTGCACCATGTGAGGATTGACCCACTCTATGCGGCTCATTTTCAGCATTTACCCACTATATAAGGGTCCTTTTTACTCTAAAAATAATAATTTAAGCGAAAAATAACGATTTTACGAAATCGATCCACTATATAAAAACAAAACGGCGAGGGTTCCGAAAATGTATTCCTTTAAAATTCCCGATCTTCTTTCAGATAAAGTAGCTCCTCCTCCGACGAAGAGGCCGCTCGCCACTCCGCATGACCTCGGCACGCTGAAGCAGTCCGCGTCAAACGGACACGCAACGCGTGCGTCGACGCGGTCGCGCAACTCTTCCATTAGCGATCCGTCCTGATCGATCGATCGATAATTACAGTAGTTCTGGACCATTGATTACGGTAGTCTTATGATCGCTTAGCTCACATATAACTACAGTATTCTCTTCTGTTCATGTTCCTGTTTTCTTTTTTTCCGCACATTTCCCCCGTTTTACTTATATCGTTTATATTGTGATAATAATTGCCTTGCTTCTGTGTGTACAGTCTGCCTTGATTGCATGCCTTGTAATACCGTACTCCTTGTAATACATGTGTCTAATATATACCGTACCCTTCCCCCCTATATGCCTACCGTACTCCATGTGTCTAATATCTACCGTACCCCTTATATGCCTACCGTGCCTTCGTGTCTCAAAAATTCAATCTCGTTCTTTTCTCACTTTCTACATGATTCTACAACTGCTTCCTTCCTTCCCCAGACTCGCACACTGCCCAGTATTTCACTTGTTCTTAAACACACCACGCTTCTTATCAAGTTCTTTCAGCCCAATCGATAATTCACTCTGTCGGTGCTCCTTATTTAATCCCAATTTAATTAATATAATCGATCCACAATCCAAAACCTCGTTCTTTTGCCCACCAATGCTTTCGTGCATTTACACCAATCATTGACTGTGCTTTGTCTCTCGGTTTGTTCCCATTTCGTTCCATCCCATCTACAGTAGCGACCCATTGATCCTAATCTAGAGATTTCGTCGATTTGTTACAGTACATTATCTATATACTACAGTATACTAACTAATTTGTCGACTATGTAAGCCCTACCTGTTGCTCTCGCATCTCTTCCTTATCTATCATCTCATATAAGGTGTGTGTATCTTCATCTCTATCCCTTCATCTTGATAATCCGTATCAAGTCCAATGATACTATGACAACGCCTGCCTCATATTCCCCACCCCCCCCCCCCTCCAAATCTCCTACCCTCGCACCTCCCAATCCCCTTCCTCATCATTTCATCTTATCGCAATCTAGAGAGCACTAGTGCCCCCACTATCGCCTCGCCCATTCGATATCACAACATAGGGTTGTTCCTCCTTTTTTTCTACTAATATATACTAATATTATCTAACACTTTCTCTTTCTTGCTCTCATATGTTCACTTATGTTGCGTAAGTTACTTACTTGGTTATTTAAGCTTAAGTTCAGCTAGGATTTACCATTCATCCAATCTTATCTCATTCTTTTTTACTACCGTGTGTAGGCGTACCTCCTAGTGTTTCGGAGTAGATCATTGCTCTCTGTGGTGGTCGCTGATCTTTGATCTTTGATCTTTATATCTACGTATCCTACTCTGTGCCCGAGTGGCTTTCTTCACAATCTCTCTCTGTTCCCTACATTTCCACGCCCATCTCAATGAATCCATTCATTTTATTGATTTTTTCATGGTATCTTTTTTATCTAATTATCACAATATATCACACGAAAAAGCACCCAGAAGACATAGATGGACATCTCAGTTACTTGAATTGTGTAGTTGTTTCAGACTCCTATAGTGTTCAAAAGTCGCGAAAAGAAAAATAGAGGAAAATCTCTCGTTTTTACACACTTCATCGTCTCTTTTTCTTTTCCTTTCGTGACTTTTGAACAGACTTGCAAGCACAGTTCCATCTTATATCCTTGATCTGTTTGCCTATAGTAATTCCCTTTCATGATTTCTCACTTTGGCCATTGTTAAATGCACTTAATATCGTTTTAGATCGATGGCTAGACTCCCACTTATTCACAGCCCTAACATTGTCCTTTTCTCATTTTGTGAACGATTCCCTCGATAGCCTCATCCCTTCAAGACTCAGAAGAAAGACTCGAAATGGTTGCCAAACAGCTAACGATTCCCCTTTTTATTACCGTCTAAATCTCTTCAATCTCCTCCCCTATCACATTGTATACCATCTACTATAGTTATTTCAATCAATCAATTCTTCAGTCTACCGTATACCTGTGATACCGTACACCTTGCATTCATTCATTCATTCATTCATTTGTCTTCCAGTTAGGACCACCCCAAGCAACATTGAACCTCAACGCTCTCAGCAAAATGAAATCGTGCTCATTACCGCTCTTTCTATGAAGAAAAAAACCTCAAATCAGTTCACTCCAGTTCTTTTACAGCTCCATGTTTTTGTATCATGATCATCTCCACTAAGCCAAGAAGAAGATTCTATATTCTATTGATCGATATGTTACAGTACTTTATCTTTATACTACAGTATACTAACTAATTTGTCCCCTATGTAAGCGTATATGTGATAGTTATGATGTTATTAACCCCTGAGAAGCCTGGTCGCTGTGTTTCCCACTTTTTCATTTCCTTTCCGTTCAGTTTTCAATTTCTCCTCGAATAAAGATCTTTTCTAAATATATACAATTCGGCGTTTTTTTGTTGTGATAGAGAGGTTCGACACCTCGATTTGCATATCTCGTGGTGGTTGAATCAATCGATTGAGGAGGGGTGGAGTACGGTAGCTTTCGTGGCAGGACCGATGGCGGATGCGTCGGAGAAATCGGATGGGGAGATGGAGAACGGCGATGATTGCTCGATCCATCCGAGAGACGACGATGATGAACCTGTAAGACTGTATCAATAATAGTAATAATAATAATGGTGATGATGATATTTTTTCCTATGCGATACAGTGAAAAGCGGCGATTTTATACTAATAATAGTAATAAATATTTATTCCCTTATGCGGTATATTAAATAGATGAACGAAATCTGATAGATGGAAAGTATATATATTAAATAATAGGGAATGTTTATGGCTGCATCACAGCGTGGTGCATCATGCATGAACGGTGTCTGTCACAACACCCTCTGCTATTCACCATAGTAATTTATGAGAGTCTTGTACATAGATGGGCGCCGACATGGGGGTACCCCCTGTAAAATTAGGGCTTTTCGAAAATTTGTTGAATGTCCCATGTAAAAAAGGAAGTGAATGCTCCCTGTAAAATTAACCATTTATCGTTCGGATGCCCCCTGTAGAATCGAGCTCCAGGTACCCCGCCCATGTATGGTCTTGTATCATTGTGTCTTCACTCAGATGAAATATAAAGCGTCGAGGGTGAGACATTTGCCGAAAATCCGGGACATTACATTTTCCTCATCATGCAATGCCCCCAACGTTGCGAAACCCCCGAAATTGTCTTATTCTGGTTGAATATCTTGTTGGGGAAACTGTACTTTTCCGAAAATCCTCCCTCCAAGCTTGCGACGTCACGTTTATATCATACATGGGCGCCAACATGGGGGTGTCCCCTGTAAAATTAGGGATTTTCGAAAAATTGTGGAATTCCCCCTTCAAAAAACGACTTTTAGGGGGAAGTTTTTTTGAAAAAAAAGTGAAGGCCCCCTGTAAAATTAACCATTTTTCGTTCGGATGCCCCCTGTAGAATCGAGCTCCAGGTACCCGCCCATGTATGGTTTATATTGCCGCCGTTTACCTCAACCAGTGCTGTTTTATGTAAAATGTGTGCATACGTAAATCGTTTATCATGGAAATAATTGGATATTTGTTTGTTTGTCCATAACCTATTAAATACTAACAACACCTACGCCATATTAAATTTGGTTGAGACGGGAATGCATCAGGTAGAATTTACTTTCATTTTTTTTTCAGAAAGTGATCGCTAAGGAAGATATTACTGCGGCCTTCGTAAAAGCTGCTTCTGGTCAGCTGATCTTATTCAATCGATAATTTACTAATCAATCGATGATTTCATTTTACGGTTTACCCTGAATTGTGATATTTATCTATAAGTTAAAATATGGAGAAAAATCGATAATTAATCGATAATCGATTACAGTACTCGCGCCGGGTGAGATGGTGATGCGGGAGAAGTTCTCGCTGCTGGAGGCGATGAGCGCGATCGAATTGATGGACCCGAAGATGGACGGGTAAGAGATATTATTGATTTATTGATTTATTGATTGATTGATTGGCTGATTTGTAGTCATGATAAGTTCACTCTTCAAAGTAGTCAGCATTATTTCGGATGGTGAATTAGCGTCAATCAATCGATAATTGGTGATTTCAGAGGAATGGTTCGGCTGAGGGAGTATCTGTCGCCAGAGGAAGCACTTGCGGAGGTTAGATTTAATTTAGTTTAAATTATTTATTTATAATTAAGCAGCTTTTATTATTGATCATGAATGTCCTCAAAGGAATTTGAAGGCCTTTATTTTCGTGGCATCTTTATTCATCGTCGCCAACTTTGAGCCGGGTTTTAGAAATTGCATAATGTTGTTGTACCATGTGGTCCAAAGTTAGCGGTCATGAAAAGTATGCTTTGTACGTTTATCAATTTCTCGGAATTTTCTCCGAATCAATCAATATTTTAAAGGGATGGCTGATAATGTCGGACGAAGATCTGCTTGCCACGGTGGACGCTACACTCGCCTGTCTCGCGTCCTGGCTCGAGGGGCAGTTTATCGCCCAAACTGTGAGTTTCATGTTTCATAATTTGTACTTTCCTCAAAGAATCATTGTCTTTACGTTACTATGTGAGTGCTTCCACCAGTTGATTAAATAAGGCATATATTCTCGTCTAATCAAATAATTTATTCGTGTATACGAAGGGTACGTGATGGTATTGTGTACTACTTATCACGGTAAACGGGGTCAGGAAAACTGGTTTTCTTATGAAACAGTATGTCAAATCATCATTATTCGAAAATCAACCTAGCATATAGAAAAATCATGGAAGGGCGCCGAAAATATGATGACCAAATGGACATTTTACCGTCGCATAGTAGTTTATTTATCGTAGATGCACTCGCATTATTTATTGTCTAAAATAATAATATTAATATTGGCATTATTATTATTGTTTACTTATTGTAGATGCACACCAATCTGCTGATAACGGAGCCGGACGTGCTGAGTGCATGGAGTAGTCTGAAGTTGAGTGAGAAGAAGAAGGAGATGATACCCGAACAGGTTATTATTATTGTTTATTTATTTATTTATTTATTATTATTAATTAATAGCTTTGTTGGTATGTTAGACAGATTCGTGAACAGTGGACTTGCGCATTTCATGTTTCGCTAATTCATTGTCGCTAAGGATGGTGCAGCGATTTTGATTTATCAGACATGTCACGTTCACTAACAATAACATTTCCTCTGTTATTTACGTCGCTTGCATTTTACAGATGCTCATAATGCGGCTATTTTTTCATGAATTTTCAGCTCAAAATTTTTGCGGCTTTAGTTTATAACATAGGTGGGAGCGTGAAAACAAATTTTTTCTCGAATACCCTTGCCTCTATCTTTCCCATTTTGCGAACAACCTTTCTCGCAGCGTGCCCACCTATGTTTGTAACGTAATTTTAGACCTTAGCTGCTGCGTTTGTCGCCTTGTTGGTATCAGCTCTGCTGTCATGGACTTGCTGATTTCATGCTGCACTAGTTGATGATTAGTTTGCGCGCGGCGCTTCTGTGCTGATTGATGTAATTTAAAGTGAAATGTAATACATTGCGCTGCAGAAGTATGTGTATCTATCTAACTGAAAACTTATGCTATTAATATACTAGTTAAAAGGACCATGGCCCTCCGGATCCTAGACCACGAAGCAGGGAATAAAAGGGTTGCCATGCAATGTCTTGAGTTTATTGGGGCTCCACATTCCGTTCGCTATATTAGACGGGTATCGCTCATAATTATGCGTACGACTAAGCATCCAGACATGTCGGTCGGACTTGTCGCCGGTTTTAGAACCTTTTATGTGTGAAGTCCGAAAGAACCCCGTTTACTCATTGGCTATATCATCTTCCTTACATATTCGCATACATTACAGACGATGACCGCACTGGCGCATGGTCTGGCTCACTTCTCGCTGCTGATCCGGCACACTATCTCGACTGCAGCTGTCTATGAGGAGGTAATGAGTTAAATCGGGTGGGTGCCAAAACGGGGGTGGTCTCAACGTATATGGTGCGAGGATCGTGATTAGGTATGATCTTCCTGAAACCCTACGAAACGGGGGCGAACCGAACCGCCTGTATCTGGTACTTGAAAGAAGAGTGGAATACTTGGCATGATTGTATTGAAAATCCTCTAGGTGTGACTTATTTATTTATTTATTTGATACACCCGTGACAGGTGCGACAGCAAATACAGGAGCGATGAGAGAAATAATTATAATAATGATAGAAAGGACTTGGGGAAGGTGACAGGGGTTTATCGATAGCTATCAAATCGCCAGTGATCAAGACTTACAAGGGAACCACTTAACCATACCCCATTTTCTCTAATTTTGATTTCTTGACGTGAATCTCCATGGAATAAGGTTTCCAAAAAGTTAGGTCACAAGAATCACATTCGCGTTTTAAGCCCTTTTTTCGGATTCTGAAAAAAAAACACTAGATTTGCATCTCACCCCCCTCTTTCGTGCCGCAGAAAAGACTCGCGGAAGAGAGATTGGGGGTACAACTGGCAGAGTGGTGTAGTGGTCTGGAGCGCGCGCGCTCACTCCGACTTTTGTTGGTTCAATTCCTCGCTGACAGCAAATATTTTTGCAGTTTCTTACTATGCACTGTAAACACGTTTTGTGCATTTAAATATCAAAATTTTTCTTTAACGATAACAATTATGCAATCATTTATTGCCAATTATGAAATTAATATCTACAATGAAAACAAAGAAAATGAAAAAAGTAGCAATGTATATGGGCTACATGCTAATGTATATGGCTCTAATAACGATTGTCATTCATGTTTATCAGTTGGTTGTACTATCTGTCCCCGCTGTACCAAGTCGTTTTGTTTCAATTGTTTCTGGAGAAATCTCCATAGATGTTGATTGTTGGTCTCTTTTGTTCATGTAGCCCATATACATTGTTACTTTTTTCATTTTCTTTGTTGTTTTCATTGTAGATATTAATTTCATAATTGGCAATAAATGATTGCATAATTGTTATCGTTAAAGCAAAATTTTGATATTTAAATGCACTGAACGTGTTTACAGTGCATAGTAAGCAACTGCAAAAATATTTGCTGTCAGCGAGGAATGTAACCAACAAAAGTCGGAGTGAGCGCGCGCGCTCCAGACCACTACACCACTCTGCCAGTAGTACCCCCAATCTCTCTTCGCGAGTCTTTTCTGCGGCACGAAAGAGGGGGGTGCGATGCAAATCTAGTGCTTTTTTCAGAAGCCGAAAAAAGGGCTTAAAACGCGAATGTGATTCTCGTGACCTAACTTTTTGGAAACCTTATTCCATGAAGATTCACATAAAGAAATCAAAATTAGAGAAAATGGGGGTATGGTTAAGTGGTTCCCTTGTTAGCGCTTCACTGCTTTTTGATTACAGCAGGAGGACTTCTCGCTCGCCCATCCCCTCTGTGTCACGTCGTCCCTCTCACCCGAGGAGATGCTCAAACTGCTCAAGCAGACGGAGAAGACCCTACTGGATACAGCCAAGGTATACGGTATTGTAATGGGCGGGGTTACGGTATCATTAAATAAACATCGTTTCACAGGGTATATAATACCTGTTGTTTCCTTGTTTCGTGGTGCCTATGTAGGAGGATGGTTAATTTTCAGGAGGATCATCTGAAGAAGCACCAATATTTTGACACAAAAAATTGTCAGACCATATAAAGAACATAAGAAACACAAAACACAAAATTCCAGCACTGATGCTTATTCCTATCAATTGATATCATACATTTTCGGTGCCCTCACGGGATTTTTTTAATATAGTGGGTCGATCTAGAAAAATCGTTATTTTTCGCTTAAATTGTAATCTTTCGTTTAGAAAATGAGCTTTATATAGTGGGACAATCCTTTCGCACTGTGAGGGAACGAAAATGTATGATTGATATCCACACTTTAGGCAGCGAAAGAGCGTGCGTTGGTGCTCACGGCGATCGCGGAACGTCTGAGTTGGCTGCGAAATATCTGCCATGTAAGAGTTATATATTTATTTTAATTATTTTATTTTAATTCGAAGAAATAAGCACGCACTGTTTGTTCAGGGTTTGGAGCACATGGTGATACCCAGCGCCATCCAGAAGGACGGAACTCCCGCGGCGAATCCCTTCAAGTACGGTACTGCTCAGACCTCAGATGTGGTCCCCCTGGCCATTCCGTAGTGTAGAGCTACTCGCAAAATATTGAATTTTATGACACCACCCACACGCAAGTTAGGACGATAAATTGATGATTTCCTTTTCGTGTTCCCCTCCATTTTTTAAATGAAAATGTACTCACACGCTCTTGAAGCGTATGGGGGTGATGTTCACAGACCATTACTGCTTGGGGTACTGTATCTGTTGATTTATGAATTTATTATGATTATCGAAAACTGACTCTTGCAGGCCTCGTCTAAAACAGGCGATCGAGTGTCTGCAAGTGGCGGTGGACTGCTCGACGCGATTCTACGATACGGTAGAATTGGGCACCATGGCTCCTGTCGGGCAGGACGGTGAGTAGGCTGATGTTATTTAAAGTATACTCCATGTTGTTGTTGAATCGTGGAGTAGTCCATTCAAAATGGGTTATTGATTAGATGAAACTGGTATCCACCAGGTTTGGCGCGATGGGATATTCTTCGATTTTTAAACGTAGCGGCCGAACCACTACAAAGCTCTATATGACATTTATCGTGTATCAATTTATGTGTTGAACAGTTGGGTGCATGCAAGTTTACGATTGTGCATTTTTATAAATAATTTATATTTTTTATAAGTAATTTGCATTTTATTAAATATCTTGCAGGGAACTACGAATGGTTGAAATGCTTCATTTCGGATCTCAATCGTCGCTTTCTTCCACCCGCCTTTCCGAGGTTTCACCGTGCTTTATTATGCGCCTTTGCCTATTCTTATTCAATGAAAGTCCAATGAAAGAAAGGATATTTGAGGCTGATTCCTCCCTTTTTAATTGTTTTCTTCTATATGATCCGTAGAAGTGCTTTACATCCTTGATTTTTAGTCGCAGCAAGTATTGAATAACTTTAAAAGATTTTGGAAGGACTGATCTTGTCCGGTTTCCAACGTGATCTTAAAATCTTGAATAGTAGCGTTAATTTTGTGCGGATTTTCGTTGTAAGAGTTTGTCAATTATGAAGCTATGCTACTCTTACTATCGCATTAATCTTACTTTTCAATTTTCCAAGATGTTAACACCACACAAGTAAGCATGGCTACTGTAGGCCTCTTTCATGTCATTCCCAAGTAATGCTGTTCCTCATGTCATTCAGTGAGTGATTGATTATTCGCAGGAAGACGGAGTTTCTGACGCGTCGGACGGGTCTGCGACAGCTGGAGAAGATGTCGCGACGACTGTACGACATATCCACGAACGTGCCCCATGTCGTACAGGAGATTGGCACTATCATTGTGTGTTATTATTATTATTATTATTATTATTATTATTATTATTATTAAGCAGAGATTTGCTTGAATAAGTCTATTGTGCGTTCCATATCGAGGGCTGACTTGAAACTCTCCGCTCTGGCAATGCACTCTCGCTTTCTTTGTCTACGAGAGTGTGCTGCCAGAGCTGAGAGTTCCAAATGAGCTCGGGCTGTGCCTTTAAAGATTACTATTGCAATCATAAGTAAAATAATAGTATAAGTTTATGGCGTTTTGGTTTCAATTAAGTAGTAGATAAGCTTATTACCGTAATCATTGTAGGACTATCTTCGATCGTTTGTCGAGCTGGAAAGCTGTGCACTGTCACGCGCTGCCCTACAGGTGTGTTCATGTTTCACTCAGCTTTATTGTTTGTCGGACTGGTGGTGAATTTCGATCGCACTTCATCTAATCTGGGTTTCTAGGAATGATATGTTTGAAGTGGTTTTTAATTTTATTTATTTTTTTAAAAGAAGTTCTCTTTGTAGTTGGTCGTTCTACCGAACGACGAGCGTGTGCTGGGCGAGGTGTTGCTCGGTGACATCATCAGAGAGTCCATTGCGAACACCGTGGCCCCGCCCATCTTCTTCAAGGAGTACGGTAGTTTTGTAGCTTACGGTAGATCTTAGTCCGCCCGTTTTCTACAAGGAGTACGGTAGTTTTGTAGCTTGCGGTAGATCTTAGTCCGCCCGTTTTCTACAAGGAGTACGGTAGTTTTGTAGCTTACGATAGATCTTAGTCCGCCCGTTTTCTACAAGGAGTACGGTAGTTTTGTAGCTTACGGTAGATCTTAGTCCGCCCGTATTCTACAAGGAGTACGGTAGTTTTGTAGCTTACGATAGATCTTAGTCCGCCCGTTTTCTACAAGGAGTACGGTAGTTTTGTAGCTTACGGTAGATCTTAGTCCGCCCGTCTTCTACAAGGAATACGGTAGTTTTGTAGCTTACGGTAGATCTTAGTCCGCCCGTATTCTACAAGGAGTACGGTAGTATTGTAGCTGATGGTAGTTCTTACACCTCCCATTTAAAACGAGTAGTATTTTCGTAGTGTACTGTAGATCTTGTAGGATGTGGGTCTGATGCTACAGTAGCGCTTGTATATCAATGTCATTACAGTAGTCCAACGAGTCGCGACGAGACCTGTCTGGTACTGTTCGAGGAGTTCATCAACGAGGCAGTTCGAGTGTACCTGTTGCTGATACAAACACTAGGTGTGTTTATCCATCGACCGTGGTATACGGTATCGTACTACCGTAATCCGAAAATACGTGGAAATACGTATATGTATACGTATATGTTCTGAATGATTTTAATGATTCTTCCTACTATTATGTTTTGCTCGATAATACAAATCAACCCTACAAAAAGTTTATCTGCTTATTTAGTCGAAATTTTGATTATTCTACTCGACATATTCCAGGGCACAATATCACTCGACATCGTGACAAATTCGGCGCGAGTTTTGTACAACTGGAAGCCCTTCGTGTACGTTATTTATATACAAATTAACTATTGTTAACAATGTTATTATTATTATTATTATTATTATTATTATTATTATTATTATTTTATATTTTTCAAATAAAAATTACAGGAGCGAGCTGAGCTAACCGATCGTGAAATGGTCCGGTGCACCAAGGCGCACGAGGAGAGGCACGGTGGCCAACTGAGAGGTTATTGATTGATTTGATTATTGATTTGGTCGAATTATTATTGATTGATAGAAGCTTGCTAATGGGAGACTGACTGTACATTGGCCCATATCAGCCTGTGGCAATTTGTCATTTGTAAAATCGATACCATAGAAAACTACCGTATACCATATAGTCTACCGTAGGTCCGCCGGCGGGTCATCATCTGGTCACGTTCGTGATGCAGCAGTGCGCCCGGCTGCTCCGGTGGCACTTTGAGTGCGGCTTCCGCCTGCAGCTGTTCGCCGACTACGAGTACGCCTTCGCATGGTGGTGAGTGGTGTGGCGTGGGGTACGGTAGCGTGCAGGCGACGTTTCCTACGATTATAGTTTGACCGATTCCTGCGATTAATCCTTGTGTTTCTGTCATTTTTTTTTAAATTCTGGTTTGGGCAGTTGAATCCTCGCTTCTACTTGGCAAGATGTATGAGAAATATTCGTTTGTAAACAGTGATATATTTATTTATAATATATAATATAAAGAGACCGTTGATACAAAGTAGGCGTAATGGTCCGTACAGTCAAATATTTATTTAATTATTGTATTTATTTATTTATTTAAATTGGTGTTTCTCAGGTACATGCGAGACGTGGTGTTCAAGTGGACGCGCGATTCGACCGATCAGGGTCAGAAGTTCATCTACTGTGAGCATCAAGCTGGTAAGCGGTCCCCCTGATCTTAATGCAATGAGTCTAGATTATTTAAGGGCGCATTATTAGCTAAGTTATTTATTAAATTAATATTGTTAATTTAATTATTATTAGCTGCGTGTGCCTTTTGCACGTACTTTATGCTGTAAACGTAGTGTACGGTAAAGCGATGATTACAGTAGTTGCCCCCAACATAA
Organism: Parapristionchus giblindavisi; assembly: GCA_943737045.1. Taxonomy (NCBI): domain Eukaryota; kingdom Metazoa; phylum Nematoda; class Chromadorea; order Rhabditida; family Diplogasteridae; genus Parapristionchus; species Parapristionchus giblindavisi. The sequence continues at coordinate 677,330 of CALSFV010000249.1, forward strand.
ATTGCCATACCCTCGCAGTGCGAGGATTGACCCACTATATTGATAAAAAATGAAGCTAAAAATGACGATTTTTAAGCTAAAATAACGAATATTGTGAATCAACCCTCCCTATTTCGAGAATTGACCCACTATATAAAAATAAACGGCGAGGGTACCGAAAATGAATGGTAAAGAGCTGATTACTGTAGTTACCCCGTCAATCGATATTGCAGCCGTGGTTCAGCTGAGCGAGAAGAAGAAGGACAAGGAGAAGGGCAAGCCGAAGGCGGGAAAGTTGAACAAGTTGGACGACAAGTTTAGGAAACGGTTGGTATTGTTGATTACTTTGGAAGTATTGATTTTTGGTATTATTGATTATTTTACTATTATTCATTTTTAGTATTGATGCTTTCACGTTTCAACTGCAGTTCAATGATGTAGAATTGGATTTGCATATCTTGGTGAATTTTATGGATTCATTTTTCCAGATTGCTCGCACTGCGTTCGGTGTACTTGCTCGGAGAGGACAAGGTGTTCTCGGGATACCTGAATCTGTGCCTGGGTCTCATCGCGAACAAATCGATCAAGGTGAATATCGATTGATCAGACAGATTTTATTGATTGATTTTGGTGTGATAATTCTGGGATCTTGGAAGTCTGTACTGTGACTATTGTAATAGCGAAGTAAAATTGAGTCACTTCACGATAATTTTCGCGGTGTAAATTTGTCGGGCAGTTGCATCACCGTAACCCTTTAATTTTTGCCTTATTCTATATCCGCGCGCCAGTATTGCCTGTGCGCTTCAAGTGTGATACTGGCCAGTTGGATTTGTGCAACGAGATTTCGCTAAATCTTAAGAATTTATCGAGACTATTGGTGAAGAATATGATTTAGTTATGTATTCAAATTACGCTCACACTGCACACGCAAATCAATTTTTTACTGATGAATACTGGGTTAAACTTGAACTAATAGCACTAATGCAATATGTAATAGTTGATAAAGGCAATAGTTAGTTCATAGTATAGGTCGAATAGCTAGGTTATCGGTTTTCAAAATCCGGTCAGGTTTTTCGATTTTTGGCAAATTTAGCTCAAAATCAGGTCAGGTTTTTCAATTTCTGTGAAATTTTGGCTCAAAATCCGGTCAGGTTATTCGATTTTTGTGAAATTTTGGCTCAAAATCCGGTCAGATTTGGTACTTTGTAACCTACTTTTCGACCTATGGTTCATAGATGGGCACGCTGGGGGGAAAGGCTGTGCGCAAACCAGGGAATCAGGAGGCAAGGCTGTGCGCGTGGCTACGCCGAAATTTTTCTTAGTAGATTCGACTGGAAACTTTCCAATTTATTGAGAGGCTAGGCTATGCGTACTGGTCCGATGGAAAGGCAAGGCTGTGCGCCAAAAATATTCGTTTTCACGTGCCCACCTATGGTTAGTTATAGTACTAGTAGTAGTAGAAATAGTATAGTAGTTGTATGTTAGCTATGCTCTGACTCTTCTGCACCACGTTCAGATCAGATTAATGAATTTGAATCATACATTTTCGGTACCGTCGCCGTTTATTTTTATATAGTGGGTCGAATCTCGAAATAGGGTGGGTTGATTCACAAAATCGTCATTTGTAGCTTCCTTTTGCGGGCCTAAAATGGGCCTTATATAGTGGGTCAATCCTCGCATTGCGAGGGTATGAAAGGGTATGATTGGAATAGTTATACCGTCTCTTACAGCATACATGGGTGGAATACCTGGAGCTCGATTCTACAGGGGGGCATCCGAACGAAAAATGGTTAATTTTACAGGAGGCCTTCAACTTTCTTTCAAAAATTTCACCTATACGCCATTTTTTCGAGTGGGGGGGGGGCATTCCACAAATTTTCGAAAAGGCCTAATCTTACAGGGGCACCCCCATGTCGGTGGCCATGTATGACCGTCTCTTACAGGTTCCCGAGTGGACTCCGGGAGTGAGCGAGCGACTGCGCTTCGAGCACCGGACCATCTCGTTCCTGCCCCTGCAGCCGCCGTTCTATCAGACCTTTGACGAGTACAAGCTGTATTCAGGGTAACGATGAAACATGAATCTCGCTGGTTTCCAATTTTGAATTTTGTTTGATTTATTATTATTATTATTTATTTATTTATTTATTTATTTATTTTTAGATACGATGAAGCTGTAAAGGAGGGTGCGGAGGGAGCGAAGACCTGCTTCCAGAATGCGTCCAACTTCTTTAACGTATGATTATCGATTGATTTTTACTGATTATTGGTTGATTTTGGTTGCTCAAAAATCAATAAATCGCTGGTTACAGACTGCCCGCGAGATTCTGGAAAGTCGTGGTGGCGAGTCTGCTCGAGCGTTCGCCCTAGCACGCGTCTGTCGCCAGAACCACATCGTCTGCAAGATTCTCGCCTCAGGTTTGCCGCCAAGCCCGATATTTAAACGCATAGGTCGAAAAGTATGTTAAACAAAGTAAGCTAGCATGACCGGATTTTGAGCTAAAATTTCACAAAAAAACGAAAAACCTGATTTTGAAAACCGATAACCTAGCTATTCGACCTATGTTTAAAGATATTCCGGCGCCAATTAAAATTTTATTTATTTTCCTCTCGCTTTTCAGGCGCTCGTCCCGGTGTGAGGGTGGACTTTGACTTTTCCGACACCTCGTTCCCTTTCTGTCCATTGCTCAAACTGGCCAGTTAATAGAGCTACCATATCCCCGCCCCCTCCCCCGGACTGGTTGTTGTCACGGTTACGGTAGGTTAGAGTATACTGTAGGCTGCTGACAGGGTGTGACGCTACGCTTTCCGTTGTTTTGCCCTTCCATCCGGTTTTTCCAAAGATGACATATACATATATATCGATCGTTACTTTCGACACTTTCTCGTCCTTCCCCTTTTCATGCTCATCTCTATTCATAACTAGATACCGTTGAGTAGGCTCGCTGAATAATCGATAATAGATAGTGATATACCGTAATCTAGAGTGTACCGTAATCTGTCCTTGCCTGATCTCACTCGCTGCTCTTCTCACACACTTTGTCTCTTTCCTCCTCTTCTTCTTCCTCAGCTGACTCTAAATATCACTCTGGCTTGCTCTCTGTTCTTTGGTATGCCCGTCCCCCTTTTTTTAATTTCCCATCTTTGAGATTATATAAGTACATCTTTTGAGACATTTTTGAGAGTTTACGTCTGTTTTAGCGAAACTTTGATTATAGTATGTTTTTTTTTGTATTAGTTGGACTGATGATGAAATACTCTTTCTATCCGTGTACAACCTTTCCTTTTACCAGATATCTTCCTCTAGACTTTGCCATTCAGTATGGTAGTTTATCACCTATATCGTTTGTTTATCTCCTCTGCTTTTTGTCCTAACTGTAGTCTGTTAGATCACATCGGTTATTTGACCTCCTCTCCTGGTGTATTTCATTTTGCCTTTTAAGATTTTCGGTCCAATGATAGACTAGTCTACTAGTGACGATGCGTTTATTTAATTGTTATATTTAAGCGATTAATAATAATGCGTGACCGGTGTGATCGCCCAAGTACATCCCCGTTTGATCTATATCTGTCCCTTTGTATCGTATGCCCCCCTCTCCCAAGCCTAGTTGAGTTCTTGTCTTGTTTAGCGTATGTGTGATGAGTCGATGATAACTTTGATCGGTTTCTATTTTTTTTTGTTGATTTATGTTGCTCCTCCACTTCTAGAACATCATTTCTGTTGGATTTAAATGTGATAATAAAGTAATAAGTTAGTTTGCAATCGATTTTCAAACTTTGAGACGGTTGCTCTGTTCCGTATACGATATCTGTTCCGTGGTTTAGGCGCGTTTTCCATGGTGTAAGAGTATTGCGCATTAGGAAATTGCAGAATGCACAGTAGCGCTCTGCGCACCGTGCTAAGACGCGCCGTGTCCGCGACCGCGTCGCGCGTTGCTGCCGCGTCCAGCGCGGCGTCCGCATCGGGCGCTCCGCGTGCACTACGAAATCCGGACGCGGATACGCTCCAGAAGGGCTCGGTCCAGCCCACTGTGCTTAGGTATTCATTGAATTTTATTGAAGAGCTGTCGGAAGTACACCTGGTGAAATCGTGTTTCAGTTGCTTTAGTTAGCATTGAGGTTGGTTTTGTTTATTAATGAGACATGAGCACACAAAATGGAGTATATGTATTCATGCACTTGTGCATCTATGCGCTACATGCGTTCTTTACATACCTTATTATATTAATGTCTATATTTTTTATCTTTATTTATTTACGTATTTACTTAAACTACCCCCATTGCGCAGACCCTACGTCGCGGCCGAATTGGAGCAGGAAGACCGCTTTGGTCTTCACTCACTCGTGAACGTCGATGAGATGTTCGAGGCCAGACTGCACTATGGGCACAAGGTGGGTTATAAGTGAGAGTGGCTGGCCAGATTCCAGTACGAACCTGGCCAGCCATTGACTAGTTTTTAGTCGGCATTTGCATATACCCGTACTCGAAAATTATTTTTCATTTGAAAATGCTGATGATTTGTCGATACTGCTTTGCTCATTGAAAGACCACAAATGATATGAATGCTTGTTTTGGCGGGGAATATGGGACGTTTGAATTGGTGACCAACAGAGGGAGAGCGATTTTTGAAAACTTGGCAGAATGCCAAAAAATAAGATTTGATATACCATCGTGTACTCTAATCGTATGCGCTCTCTCACTTGTGCGTGGTCTCTCACTCTTTATCGCATTGCCTTATGCCTCTGTCATTCCAATGAGCTCTCAACACTGTATTTAGCTCTATTGAGCTCTATTTAGCTCCATTGAGCTCTATTCAGGTAGGCACACTGCACGACAACATGAAGTGGGCGCTGTACGGCGAACGACTCGGAGTGTGCATCTTTGATTTGGATATAACGAGGCAGTACTTGATCAGGTTATTTATTTATTTATTTATTTATTTACTTATTTATATCTGTCAGTTTTTAAAAAAAAAACGAAGACAGTGCTATGTTATTGTGGATTATGGCGCGATTGGTGCTCGGTGATAGACCGCATAACTCCATAATCTAACAAAAGAAATGCCCGAGGGTCGCTTTAAATTTGGAAGAAGACTGTCCCACAATGGCCGGAAAATGTTGTAAAAATTGATATTATTAATATTTTTATTTTTATTAATTAGTGCAATGACAACGGTATCACTACGGCGTATATACCCTTTGATTACATTCCCTGAGGCAGGTTTGGATGATTAAAGTAGACTAAAATAGTGTGGGAATGCGATTGTTGGATTACCACTTGCTTTCCGGATTCACTGTCTGCTCTTGATTCGATAGAGCTCATCCTTTTTCAGTAATTGATTAAAAATTGAATCGCAATAAGTGTCGTCATAATGCGATAATATCTAACTGAGGCAGGTTAGGATGATTAAAGTAGTCTAAAATAGGGAGGAAATGCGATTATTAGTTTACCCGTTGCTTTCCGGTTTCTCTGGCTGCTCTTTACATGCCTTGGTGTTGATTGATTCGGTGTTTAGACTCCAATCCTGGGTCGACGGTCCTTCAAACCTCCACTCCTCCGTCTTCCTTGAAGACCTTCAATCCGAGGTCGCCGAGTGGAGTCCGATGCTCTTGGTCGCCAGTTGAAGTGTAACAAGGAAGACTAGACGACGAGCTCACTCGAGACTAACTTTATCAACATAGGAGGGGGTTTATATAGGGGAATGGGTCATAGGGAATGACGATGCAAGGATAATGAGGGGAGATCATTCTGACATGAAAAATCCCCTCCTGTGAGCGGTCTATACGGGGGACCCAACTGATTCGGTGTTTGCGTTCAATATAAAAAAAATAGAATAGAATCGCAATTAATGTGACCGTAATGTAATGATAACAACAATAATAATAATAATAATAATAATAATAATAATAATAATAATAATAATAATAATAATAACGATAATAATGATTGATTGATGGTTACAGAGCGCTCGATTTCGTCGCCCATGTCGTCTCCCGAGGTGGCATCATCCTGTTCGTCTCCACTCACAGGGACACCATGCTGGCGGTGGAGCAGATGGCTGAAGAGGTACGGTAGTCTCTGATCTTTGATCTGTGATCGTTGATCTTTCGACTTTGAAAGCATAAATGATGTTTCCACGTTGAGTCGAACTATTTTGGATTTATTCGTTGGATATCGGTCAGAAACTGAAGGAAGGGTGTGCTCTGTATTAAAGTGGTTTAGTGAAACCGGCATTCTCCAGGTTGGTCAGTACTCTCACGTTCGATTCTGGCAGGAGGGGACGCTGACCAACATGCGACAGTTGTTGGGTGAGCATGTATTTTTTTTCAATTTTAATACATTAAAATGAATATATGAGCGCGTAGTCTGTAGTTGCATCCAATTGACTATCCTCTGATATGTCATTCAATGGCTTATCGCCAGGGATGGGCGAACATGATCGGACGAAAAAAATTCGAAAACGAAAAATTTTCGTTTCAAAACCTCGAAAAAAATTCGAAAAAAACGAAAAAAATACAACTTTACTGTTACAGTAATTTATAATGTTGAAATCGTTGAGCTCGAAAGTTATTCTTTATTGGATGCTTCCAGAAAACTTATTTAGGCAAAATATGGAAGAGGAAGAAACAATAAGAAACGTAAATTCGACACAACTTCACCTCAAACGAAACTCATGAGAGGAATATTGACATTGAGAAAAATCAGAGATTCGAAAGGGGGATGATAGAGGCGACTACGATTGTCGGTCAGGATGGTTTCCGCAGTATAGAAAAATCTCCCCACTTCCATACTTCCAGGGAGGGAATTTTTTACATCAATTTTCCCTGCTAGATGTTCGTGAATTTAGCTTGAAATTATATGGAGAACAGTCGTCAGCGATTCAGAAAAAGTGAAAATACAGTAAGAACTCGATCATTTCTCGAGTGGAAAACATACAGTACGAAAAAAAGTATTGAATTTCTTTCGAAAAAAACCTTTGTAGTTGAACATGCCGTTTTCCCTATATTTCGTTGGTTTTGAACTCCCAGAATATCTAGTGTAAAACTCGAAAAATTTCCGAGATAGACGAAAAATTTTTCGATCGAACAATTTTTCGTCTGGGGGTCGAAAAAAAACGAAAAAAACGAACACGAAAAATCTTTTTTCGCCCATCCCTGCTTATCACTAATAGCCATTGCGTATATGCGTAGTTTAGTGAGACATGCCTGTTGGCCGCTGCGGGTGGTCTTGTCTTGTTACACTAATCGTCATTATTGATGATGATCAGAGTCGGGTCATAATCCTCTGTGTATTCTTCTATTTCGCAGCTCCTAGTCGTGTGCAGTGCGCTTTGATCCTTGAACTTTGTAGTTTGATCTGGATATTGATAGAATGTGCCATAAGCATGTCTGCTGTATCTTGTTGGTATCTTCTGGCTAATTCACGTTTGTTCTTTGTTGTAAGTGTGAATGACATGATCATTGTAAAGATGTGAATGTGCGATGCGAAGGATGATCTCTTTGTGTAGTAGATTAGGTATAGAGATCTCACCGTCAGTGGGCGGGATCCCTTTGACGCATTGTCTTATATGCTCTTTTATGATTGTGACCACAGTCACATCGATCGATCATTTCCTCCAGTGGGTATGAAGAGTAATGACAGAGTGGAGGATCGACACATGCAAATATTGATCGTTGGGCACTTCTTTGATTTCTGGCCCAGGTCATATTACTGATCAATTCTAGTCATTTCTCATTACTCATTAGTCATTTCGCGTAGAAGAATCAGAGGATCTAAACGAGCAAATATTGATCGTTGTATTGGCCCAACACTTTTTTTCGCGGTGTTTTTTTCAAGAATCAGAGATTGTATGATTCAACCGCGTGCTTTCGTGTTTCATATCGCTGTCTAGAGCGTGTTGTGAATTAGGATGTTTAATCCAGAAAACGGATGCTTTATATTAAACCCCTGATTCGTTCTATTGTCTAGAGCATATTGTGAACACGGTTCTTTTTTTATTGCATGTAAATCTACCCTGTACGTCTATTAATATTATTGATATAATTGTGTGTCCATCTACTCAATCATGGCTCACTGCTAGTGAGAATCGGCGAAGCGAAATTGCACTCACATTCAGTAATGGGATACAATTGGATGGGCAGAATGTGAATGAATACGTGCAGAGCCAAATATCCTTGCTCTTTTTTGAGTAATTGGTTTTTTGTTCTTTAAAATCAGCCAAAAAATGTTTTCCGCAATTCTAAATTAAGCAACTGCTCTAGAGAGAGGGGAGAGGGGGGGGGCGGTCAACAGAGGAGAGGGGAGAAGAAGAAGTGAGGGAGTGGGAGAGAGAGAGAGAGAGAGAGAGAGAGGGAGTGGGAGAGAGAGAGAGGGAGTGGGAGTGGGAGAGAGAGAGAGAGAGAGAGGGAGTGGGAGAGAGAGAGAGAGAGAGAGAGATGAGGGAGTGAGGAGACTGAAGTGATCATCATCGCTACACGGATCTGCTCTCACACAGTTACGCTTTGGCTACGGTCCCTCTCTGGGTCAGGGCTGGTCGATACATTGCCATACCCTCGCAGTGCGAGGTGTGACCCACTATATAAGACCCATTTTTGGCCACTTGATAAAAAAAGGAAGCTAAAACGACCATTTTTAAGCGAAACTAACGAATTTTCTGAATCAATCAACCCACCCTATTTCGAGAATTGACCCTCTATATAAAAATATACGGCGAGGGCACCGAAAATGTATGGTGTTTTCTATTAGCCTAAAAACGATTACTACCAGCATTTTAATATCGGTATATCAGTTCTTTGAAACGACAAACTGACTAGTTTTAAAAATTTAATTGTTTATCCTTCGTCTTGCCTTAACCTTTGTCATTGCCGTGTCACTCGATGTTTGTTAGTTTATTTTTAAAGCTAATTTGCAAATCTCCGCTTTGGCAATGCTCTCTCGTTTTCTTTGTCTACGAGAGAGTGTTGCCAGAGCGGAGAGTTCGGGGTGTTTTTCAACGTTTGGTATGCTGATAATGAATGCAATGCGTATTGTTGTTCGCTGGCTACTACCCTAACTGGAGGCAATCGGTAATTGATTGATTGAACGATTTATCGATTGATTGACTATATTACACGTTAGTGTTGGTGTTGTGCTTGGTTATGCCGTAGTCTATGAAGAGTTGCCAAAATCCAAAATAAGAACATAACACAGTATACCATCTTTAATTATATTGTATTGATTAATTTTATTATTATTTATTATTATTATTATTATTATTATTATTATTATTATTATTATTATTATTTATTTTATTGTATTCAGGCGCGACGGTCCGCATGCCCGACACGATGGTGTTCCTGTCGACGCTGACTTCGATGGCGCAGCGACATCCGGCCATCGTTGAGGCCGCCAAGATGACCATTCCCACTGTCGGTGAGTACTTTTGAGAAGTTGATCTTTGATCTTTGGTCTTTGATCTTTCCCTTGTTGTAAGCGTTCTTGGATTGTGGTTTGGGATCGTTCGCGTGGGCGAAATGTCTCTGTTGCGTGATTTGGGTTGTCTAAAAGAAGTGGAAAATACAGATTTGGCGAGTCAGAATTGCCAGTGGATTTCTGGCTTCTCCGTCTCTCCTTTAGATTAAGAGTATTACTATGATTTTGATTTTTTTTTCAATTCCACTGTCGGTAGGCTCTTTTGGTGTTTGATCATTTATCGTTGATGAAATAAGTGGAAAGGGAAAGATTTGGATACAGAATTGCTCTTGGATGTGCGGACTTTTGGGAAGCTGATCTTTGATCTTTCCCTTGTTGTAAGCATGCTATGATGGTGGTTTTCGCGTAGGCGAAATGTCTCTGATTGCGTGATTTGGGTTGTTTGTTTTTAGTGAAAAAGGAAAGATTTGACGGGTGATAATTGCCAGTGGGATTGCGGTTTCTCCGTCTATCCTTTACATCAAGAGTATTGCTGTGGTGTTGAACCTTCGGAAAACTGCACGTATAGAACAATAATACTTATCTATTCCTTTCCTCGTATTTATTCATTTTTACAATAATAATAATATTAATAATAATAATAATAATAATAATAATAATAATAGTATTATGTCAGGCATCGTGGATTCGAACGCCGACCCCGCCTACCTCACGTATCTCGTGCCCGCCAACGATGACACCCCTCAGGCGGTCGCATACCTGCTCCGACTGTTCAAGGAGGCGGTGAAGCGTGGAGCCGCAGCGAGAGCTAAGGAGCTCGCCTGAGCTCCTTACCCAAAGCGCACATGGGACAATGGGGGAGCTGCTCCCCGGAGCGAGCATGGGACACTCGTGATCTCTTTTTTTGCTCATTTGATAGATCAATAATAGTAGTAGGTTCGTTATGTAAGTAGTTATCGATTTTTCTTGTTTTGATTGAATTTTATTGATTGATTGACTGATTTATTGATTGATTGATGCTTGATTGTTATCGAGTTGTTTGTTATAAACAGTTTCATGCTCTTAATGGTTCAGTAGTTGATGGCGAGGCGTCTATACCGCATGTGATATATCTTGATCAATGTTAATCCAGTGATCATTATCGATTGGCTATTGATTAATCTATTTCTATTATTTTATTGATCGAATATCGATTACTTGAAGTGGCTTAATCAGATGCTGTTACGGCCTCTGCTCACTAGTGGCCGCTGCCTGATTGCCCGAGGGGCGAAGTCCTCGTCGACAACGACGTCTATCTGTAGTCGATCCGCTGGTACCACAGCGTCGACGATCGATGCGTCATCGTCGCAAGCTCCGCCCCCTTCGTCATCGGAATCATCCAGCAGCACTGCTGCCGAGGTGGAAAAGAAGCAGCCCGGGGACTATCAGAGGTGAGCGCGTGCACCTGGTGTGTTTGGGTTTCGCGATACTTGTATTACTCCCGAACACATTTGCGATGTGGTACAAGGTAAATTTAAATAGACCAAATAACAACAACGTTTATTCCAATTATTGGCAATATGTCTAGACACCTGGTGCGTTTGGGTTTCGCGATTCTTGTATAGCTGTCGAATGCGTTTATTATCTGGTGTTAGATTTATTGTCGGATCCAAATAACAACAACGTTTATTACAATTATCATGAGGCAATATGTGCAGTTTGTTGAGCAAGATTGAGCTGATATTCATTTTTCATTTATGGTGTCTAGACGCAGCGGCCGGAGCTTCATGAAGCGCATTATTTATTTTATTATCAGCATATTATTTTATTATTGTTTTCTACTGCTGGTGCTTTTGGGTTTCACGATGCTTGTATAGCTGTACACGTGCGCTATCTGGTGGTACTCTTGGTTATCCGTCGAATCCAAATAACAACAACGTTTATTCCGATTATTGCCTTATTGCATTTATCATGAGGTCATAATAATAATAATTTATCCACCCCGAGGCGCGACAGCATGCAGCAATTAAGTGACAACAATTGGCAATGGGGACAGTACGGTATGGGGGGGGGGGTGACTCTGCGATAGTATGGATATGTCCAATTTGTTGCGCCCGATCGTGTTGATTCATTTCCATTCATTGGTTGTGTTTGAATACCACTTCAAACTTCAAAGGAAGACGAAATGTTGCATGACTATGAAGTAATATATAAAAGAAACGATAAGGAGATTATTGACTGTATAAAATACATTTGTTTATTTGGTACGAGAGTGGCCAACCACTGCCACAATGAATTTCTGTGTTTAGAGAGAGAGCGCGCACCGGTGAGAGAGTAGGTAGATCAGAGAGAGAGAGAGCGAGGAAGGAAAGGAGGAAAGAGTGGGGTGTTAATCGATAGTTCTTCCTCTGTTTAGCAGCAGTAGCAATGTAAGTATGCAAGTGCATTTTATACGGACAATATAAGCAAAACAATTGTGGTCCGATGTTTCGGCCTCGGTTCTAGATTGTAAATCTTGTTGTTCTTTGCAGGACGCTGTGGCGCCCGCCCAAGTCGCCGTTCTCCGAGACGCCGCAGGCCTGGGTCAGCACACTCCACACGGTTCAGGTACTGTAGTTGGCGAATTATCGATTGATTTTGTTTTTTTGTTAATTTTACCTACAGAAAAGCGCAGAATTTGCGCAAAATACAATCGGCTATTTGTTTCTATTATTATTATTATTAGTAGTAGTATTATTATTTATTTCTTTAATTGTAGGACGACAAAGTGTCCCTAGTCGACCTGCATCCGCAGATATTCCGTGCGCCGCCTCGCATAGATCTACTGCACAGGTATACGGTAGTATTGATTTATCGATCGTCAACTGACTTTTCTCTGCTTATTTTTTTGCGGTAATCATGATTGATCAATCGAGAACTGACTTTTAATCCCTCGCAGGAACATTGTCTGGCAGCAGGTGTACCGCAATGTGCAGATGACGAAGCAGCTGAGCAAGGCGGAGATGCCCGGAGGAGGTTAGCCCGTGGATGATCTTTGATCTTTAATCTTTGGTCTTTAGATCTTTAGATCTTTTGTCTTTGGTCTTTATATCGAATCATCTTTAGTTGAACGCTACTTTAACGCTAAATCAAATTAACTATATAATTAAATGAACATTAGACGATAACTTGAGCAAATCTACGTGCGTTTTGATCTTTGAACTTTGATCATTTCATATTATTCAGGTCGCAAGCCATGGCCACAGAAGAAGACGGGTCGTGCGCACGTGGGCTCGGTGCGCGCCCCCCACTTTATCCGCGGTGGATTCGCTAATGGAGTGCGCGGACCACGAACCTGGTTCTACATGCTGCCTGACTCGATCCGAGTACAGGGTATGGTAGTTTTGGGCTTTTTCTGTTCAGGATACGGTAGTTTTGGGCTTTTTGTGGCCACTATTGAAGGGCTGGTTTGAATTGAAGCTCGAAAACTTACTAGTTAGTTACGAGTTGGTAGTTAGCTGCCAATTATTGATTTATATTGATTATCGATTGATGTCCAGGTCTGTGTGTGGCGCTCTCGCTCAAGTACGCGCAGTCGGATCTGCACGTCGTGGACACGCTATCGTCTGTTCCAGAAGGTACCCGCGATATATGCATTGAAAATATAATATAATAATAATTTAATCACTATAAATTGACAAACCTGTGATAAGCAAAAAAATTGAATGAATGTATGAGTCAGCGATCAATCTTGCGAATATGTTAGGATGAAGGAAGGGAATAGAGGAGATCGAATATGTAATAGAATACAGGGAAGGCGTCGGCACTTCGCTCGCTCGCTCACTCTTTTCTCCGATTATTGAAACAATACATTTTGATGCAGCCATAATGCGAGATTCGGCCCACTTTATAAGGCTCATTTTGTGCGAAAAAAATAATGATTTTACTAAATATACTGTATAACAAAAATCTTGTGAGGGCGAAAATGTATGATGAAGACATGAATACACCCGGTGCATCCGTGTTCCGGCCTTGTTAGAAGAGCCTTATCGAGGTACTAGTACTGATGCGTTGTGTCCATTGTAGCTGTCAATCACCACTAACAAGCTATGCATATTCTATAGTTGATAACTGTGTGAATAAATCAATCGATAAATCAATAAATCAATCAATAAGTTAAGGTGCGGATATGAATAAATAAATCAATCAATCAATAAATCAATCGATAAATCAATAAGTTAAGGTGCGGACGCGGCCTACCTGAACTCGATGGCGGAGCAGCGCAACTGGGGCTACTCTGTGCTGTTTGTGGACGCTGACGCGGAGAGTGTGCGTGATAGTTTTCAGTTTTCATTGAAATTTCACAATTTTTCGGGTGACATGGGCATTTTTGTCTCAAAATTTGTGTACCAACATGTGATTGGAATAATAATAATAATAATAATAATAACAAATTTATTCACGTCAAGCGATCATCGCTAGGTGGGGATGGAATCATTGGAGCGTCGGGGGGATATTCACATGGGCCATCATTGTTCGCTGGTGCAGTGTATTCGACGAGATTTGATCTCTAGACTCTGCGAGTGAAAATAACCTAGTACAAATAATGCGCATTTATCGGTAATTTTCTCTTGCTCCTTAAGAAACGGCATAAACTTCATTGTTGTTATTCGCTTTTCTATTAGAATTTTCTAGAATGTATCGTGGTATAATGTTTGCTGATATTTGAGCATTTTGATTAGGCAGTCTGTCGCCGCCCGTAAGTTCCGTGCTTCACTTGTTTCGTTTCGCTCAACAACACACATATTACCTAGTAATACCCACGTGCTGCCGATTCTACTTTAGTCAATACCCCAATTATTGATCGATCCTGTTTCGTCATTGTGTGTCATCATGCCGTTTGTTAAGTATCTACGACCTATTCCCGTAGTATAATCTGACACGTATTGTGTCTGATATGTCATAATGAATCTTTAATGTAAATGTTCTGTTAAAGTTGGATATTAGTATGACATAAGTGCGATTATTCGGTGTCTTATGCGTTAACCATCGTAACCAATGCAGTGGTTAGTCTGGCTAATACAAATTAATTGATTATTTATTCATGATAATTGATTTATCGATTGGTTGATTATAACGTATGCATTAATCTATTTCGCGTCCTTGCAGATGACCGGCGGTCTGCTCGAGGCTTGCTCGGAAGTGCCCTCGTTCAATGTCATGCCGCTCTTCGGACTCAACTGCTACTCCCTCATGAAGTGAGTTTGATCTTTGATCTTTGGCCGAACAGTTGGGGGCTATCACTTGAGTATGCAGATAAGATGTTGAAAATGTAGATGAGCATGGTAGTACCATGAGCACTGACAATCTGACGGCGAGGCCTAGTGGTGGGCGCGAAGGGAGCTCAAAAGGGCATTGGTCGAAAAGAACGCTACTAACTACATACATACGATGCCTGGCCGCAATTTTGGAATACTCTTTTTTTTAAATTATTTAACGTAGCTTTTCGACACGCGTTCTAGGGAGTTGTTGTATTTTTTAGTCACTGCTTTTAGATCCGTCCTGACAATCCTTTTACAAGTTATTTTAAATCTGTGCATGCATATTACTTCTGTACATTAAATTATTTATTAAATTAAATTATTTATTAAATTAAATTATTAATTAAATTAAATTATTTATTAAATTAAATTATTTATTAAATTGGCTACAGGTACAACACGGTGGTGCTCTCGCTTCCCGCCCTCGAGCTGCTAGAGTCGCGACTGCTCAAGCAGCTGCACACGGCCGGACCAGCCAACACCAAGTACAGGTATGTATGACGCCTGGGGGCACTACTGTTCAAGCGTAGATTGGGGGGGGGAGTTGGGGGCTAGTTTAAGGATTCCATCATACGCGCCGATATGGGGGGTGCCCCCCCCCCCCTGTAAAATTAGGGATTTTCGAAAATTTGTGGAATTTTTTGATAAAAAAGTGAATGACCTCCCCCCGTAAAATTAACCATTTTTCGTTCGAATGCCCCCTATAAAATCGAGCGCCAGGTACCCCGCCCATGTATGTAGGGATTCCATCTTCGTCTCAGCTTTTCCCATTGCCCGGTCAAATAGGATATCTTATATCTTTTCTTTTATATCTTTTAATATCTTTTGTGCCATCGTTCTAGGGTGTTTCGGGTTTCACCCGTTGCATGTTAGGTCTGAGATCTTGGTACTTGCCGATGCTCTTTCGCCTTGAACATACCCGAACTAAATTAAACCTAAAATTGTGATAAATAACGATTTGTATAAATCACATTTCCATATTTCGAAAATCATTTAAAAAGTGTTTAAAAAACCCACCATATAGAGAAATCCTGTGGGCGCCAAAAATTTCTGTTCCTGACAATGAAAATGTGATGTATTTTTCATATATTAGTGTATATTTACAATGTAATGTATATTTATTATATTATTCAAACTCATTCCAGATACGTTGACTACAAGGACGCGCTGCTGTCGCAAGAGGACGAGAGGGAGCATCCCAAGTACGCTCCCTATGTGTAAGGAGAAGAGAACGGACACTAATGCAGGCTCCGCCCACTTTTTTGATTTGATCAATATTTTTGTGTCTGTTTCTCACGTTTCCCACCGACATTTCCAACCCCTGCACACCCTCTATAGATAGCTAGATCCAAATAGGTTGTTATCGATTATTTGTTTGTTCTTGGTCGATCCCGTAGTACCGTAATCGGACTGCGCTATTGTCGCGACAAGACCCCGCTACCGTATCCCTGTTTTGTTTGTTGATTTTTGTGATGAGCTGTATAAAGATTTATGCATAAGGTGTTTGTTCGTGGAAGTATATGTGTGGTGTGCGAATAACGTTTGTGAGACGTTGTCTAAGGAATATCTGGAGTAGGTCCCTGAATCAGGAACAATGGAACCCTGAATCAAGCCTTCCGGCCTGCCGTAACTCTCTTGACCTTACAGGGTAGGCCAGCGACGTTGGACGCGTGCTTCGTCAAACATGGCTGATGTAAGTGTTTTCGCGCATTGTTTTCCAAGAATCAGAAAATGAATGAGGGGCGTTGATTCAACTGCGCACTTTCGTGTTTCATATCGCTGTCTAGAGCATCTTATGAATGAGGAAGTTTAATTCATTAAGCCTATCGATTATCAATCCTTTATTCGTTCTATTCGAGCTAGCTGTTTAGAGCGTATTGCGAATGAAGTAGTCTGCTTTTCAGTCCTAAATGAAATAAATAGATGAGATTAGGTTATATGGAGTTTTTCCTTATTTGTTTAGTACGATCTTCTTCGATTATTGACTCATTTTATTATTATTATTATTATCAGTAGTAGTAGTATTATTATTATTTTTGTTTATTCAGAGAGGAGGTGCTCGACCGGCGCTATCGTACATCGAGCGCATGAAGCGGCTGAAGGCGAAGAATGATCGGCTGAGGGCGGAGCAGTTTGGCATGCAGCCAGGTATGCTAGTATTATTCTAACCTATCGGACTTTCGCTGGTTAGCGTCCAGTCTGAGGTTTAATACGTGTATGTGAGAGTGAACAAGTGGTGTGTAACTATATAAAGATGGACCATCTTAGAAAGATGGACCTTCATAATGTGTGTGTGGATAGATGTTAGCGTTGTGCTTGGTTATGTACTATATAGTATGAAGAGACAGTATCTAACTGTGGGACATTGCTACTTTTAGGTTTCGTGCATTTTATATAGAAACATGAAAGTGCATGCCGTTCAGTTGATCTCCAAATCTCTTTAATTGCTTGAATACTTTTTAAAAATAAATTTTGCTTTAATTATTCCTTAATGTTAATGTAAAATGAAAGCAAAGGTTATGGTAGACATTCATATGTGTCTCTTACAGGCGCGATGAAGAGCGGAGGAGACGGGGCCGCGCCGTCCTCATCCGCGACCTCATCTACTGAACCGCGACGACGCCCATTAGAGGAGAGACCATCGAGTGGCCATCAGCCGAGCGAGGATGATGATAGGGGCAAGGAGAATAGTGGAGAGCAGCTCAACGAATCGCATCGGGTGAACAAGACTGCACCGGCTGGTATGATTTATTTTTTTTTAAATTTATTTATTTTTATTATTGCGTATTGTGGGCGGAGTCGTGATATGTGTATTGATTGACCAATTTGCATCTACTGTTTGGTAAAAATCGCAAAAAAAAGATTTAAAAAAAGGTTTAGCTGTGGACAGATATCGAAGAAATTGAATCTGAAAATTGTTGTTGTTGTTGTGTTTATTTTTATTTAGTATCCCCTTCGCCTTTACATATTCTTTTCCCCTTCATTACATCACATATTACATTTTACACTTATTTATTTATTTGTTTACCATCATCATTTATCTTTTTTCCGCCGTGTTCATTTCTCGTTCAGGAGACGTGTCCGTGATGAGCTCGTCGCTGCTGTCCACGTCCGGCGATGGACTGCGCTCGTCCATCTCGCTGCTGTCCGAGTGCAGTGGTGCGAGTGGTGCGCCGGGTGCGTCCGACGTTTCCAAAAACAGCTCTCACGGCAGTTCAGGTACGGTAGATCATAGGTCGAAAAGTATGTTGCAAAGTACCAAGACTGATCGGATTTTGATTTGCTTATACACGATTCGTTTAGTGGTCGATATGCCGCGAGCGTCTCACAATCTCCAGGAACAGAATAGTCTGTTGGCCTCGTTCTCGGCCCGAAACACTACAAATGATGTGCAGCTGGAGTCGTTTTCGATGAAGTGAGTACGGTAGGCGGTTCGGTGGGGCGAACTCGTGATTGACCGCCGGCTAGATACTGTATAATATCGATTGATTGTAGGCCACCGCCCACGTTACCACCCCAGCGACGACAGCTGTCTAGCGTACTGGAGAGTATTGATCGACAAGATGGATACGGTAGCCGACCCCGGGATACTGTGCCTCGCGAGGAGAGCAGGGATGCGGTAGCAGAGAGGGGCGGGTCATCGGCGGAGCAGGAGGGAGTGAGGATGAGACGAGGTCTGTCGGAGAGGAAGACGAGTGACGGAGAGGCCATGGGAGAGTCGCATAGAGGTAGGAATCACGGAGTGGTGTTATCGGAACGATTAATTAGAGAACGATAGATAGAATAGGTTAGGGGAAAATGTTCAGTGTGAGACCATTCGATCACAGATAGGCTCCAGTGCTGTTAGAAGTTGGAAAACAGCTCTTTAGGAAATTTATATTTCACATATTTTCTTGCACTCGAACACTTTTCACTTGTTGGAACACCCTAGTGGTATACGATAAATAAATAAATAAGAATCCTTATAATATCTGATATTAGACATATTGTAGTTTGTATCTTTGCCTGAAACAACGTACCGTGACTTGCTCCGCCCGCTATTATTTATTATTGATCTATCACCAATTGCAGCCACGTCATCATCCTCTCGTCCTGAGAGTATGATAGAGCGGAGTGGACGATCGGCGATAGCTGCCAATGGGAGCATTCTGAGGAGCAAGAGTGCGGTCGGACTGGAGGTACGGTAGTTGGTGGTATAGTGTAATCGGTAGTCGGTAATCGGATCAATCGCAAAGCTCTGCTCACATTGGATTTTTTTATGTTAAAAAAATTGTGATTATTTTTTTTAAGTAGTTAAGGCAGTTGGTTAGCTATAAAATAGTTATTACTATTATGCTACCATCTATCATGATGATGATTATCGTGATTGCATTGCAGCCATTGCAAAAAAAGAATTAAAGAAAAAATATCTCCTGTTATGGCACTTCGGATTCAGTGGAAACACTGCTCAGTTAATCTTGATAAAGTGCAATACTGTTATTGCAGCCACCACTGGCCACTCCGGCCTTTGCTCGATCCGGCTCCGTTCTGTCCGCACTCGGACCACGCACACCCGGCCTGTTTCAGGTATGTTATAAGGCTATAGGAAATCCTTTTTTTTGTGGCCACTGACCCACTTGTCGAAGCGACGAAAGGATCATAAAAAAAAAGGAAATTCTCCACTTTTTGCACACTCGCATCTTTTTCATTTCATTTCTTTTCGTCATTTAGAAACAACTCACCTGACATTGTCTTTGTCATGAAAATACGTGAATAATAATAATGATAAATAAATATATCAAATATTTGAAAAATGAATAAATAATGAATATAAATACTTTTGCACATGCTCATTATGCCAAATATGTGGTGTACGAAAAATAAATAAATACACAAATAAATAAAATATGCGTACCCGCTTCCAGACACCATCGATGCTCCGTCGTATGTCCATGTCGGCGACGTCACTGTCGCACTCGCAGAGAATGGTCGTGAACGAGAAGGAGTACGCGATACTCAATCAAATTGGCAAGGGAGGAAGTAGTACGGTAGGCAGCGGAATTATTGATTTTTTGTTTTTTTTTATATTTTCGATCTATCGATTGTTTTTTGGTATTGAGTGATGTTAGTTGTCGAAGTTTCTTGAAATGTATTTGAGCGGCAGTGATGAGTGATGAAGTGTGGTAGAATAATCAATCATTCATTGAATCATTGATTTATTGATTGATTAATTAATCGATTTATTGAATCATTGATTTATTGATCGATCGATTTATTGGCTAATAAATATGTCTGCAGGTGTTCCAAGGATTCGACGAGGAGACGGGCACGACTGTTGCGATCAAAGTATTTGCATTTTATTGTTTTTTTAAATAAAAATAACTTTAATCCTGAGTAGTAAAAGTGGTATCTCTCATCTCGGCTCTGTCTCTTAATTGATCATTGATTATCGATTGCTTACACTTTCTGCGTCCTCACAGGATTTTTTTATATTGTCTGTCGATATATTTCGAAATATGGTCGTTCGATTTAGAAAAAAATGGTTATTTTTCGCTAAAATTGCAATTTTTGGCATAAAAATGATCCTCGTATTGTGAGGTATGAAAATGTATGACCCCTGTATGAATGTTTGCATCAGGTGGTGGATCTATCGGACGCGGATGAGAGCTCTCGTGAGGTCTTCGTCAATGAGGTCGAACTGCTCAAGGGACTGCAGGGCTCGAGACATGTCATCAAGATGTACGACTAGTGAGTTTCACCTTGTTCTTTATTTATTTTTGATCTTTGATCTTTAAAAAAGGAAGTTTGTTCGTGATTATGTCGTAGACTGAAATGGTCGACCTGTTGAATTCATGTCCCTCCTTGATTGTTTATCAATTGCGCGCAATAGGCGAGCGATCTGATCAACGTTTGGTTTTAAACATTTTATCTAGATCGACTATGGGGTGGTTCAGCGGATCTGTAGCGATATAAGATGGTTCCATTGATCCTTGTTCCTTGCAGCGTTCATAAAGCCTGGACCAACGTTCTTTCCAACTTTGCAATGCTTGATTTGATCGCAATAGTTGTTCGCCCTGCCTGTTGGTTTCGTGTTGCGCAATTTCGATAAGTGTATAGCGCACACCGGTATCTGCAAAACGTCTGAGCGATATAAAAAATTCTAATTGAGATAATAGCAATGAGGAATACTGTGTTCTGCAGTGATAGAACGTTTTGAAACGAAAAGACGAAAAGATGGACAAACCTCCTCACTTTCCCCGTCCTGTTTTTGTTGCTCTTATAACTCCTGTAGTTCTATTAATTGGTTGGTGCAGTCAGCCCGTGATTTCATGTTGCACAATTTCGATAAGTGTGCATCGCTTTTTGTTTACAACAGTGTCGATGTGTTAACGCCATCATAAAGGTTAAAAAACAGTGTTATTGAGCAAGTAGTAAATACAATAGATAAATAAATTTAACGAAATAAAAAAAATGAATAAATAAATATAAATAAATAAACAATCGTTTGCAGTGAGCTGGTGGAGGACGGGAGCGAGTTGTTGGTGGTGATGGAGAAGGGTGACACCGATCTGGCGACGTATCTGAAGACGAGACGGAACGAGATCACCCCGACCTTCCTGAGGTACTGTAGAGTAGAGCATACTGTAGGAGACGGTAAATATGCATATAATGTAAATGTAGGCGTGCCCTGTGGTGGGCTGCATGATAATGCTGATAAAGAGTGTGCGTAAATGGTGGATGGCATCACCGTTTGGCGTGTTCGGATCGTCTTGTTGAATTAGGCTAGCGTATTTTGGGGGAATGTGAAACTGGAAATCAACCGGGAGACTATAGGCTAGAGCATACGTGGGCGGCATTGTCGCTAGCGGCGAAGCCCACCCGGTTTTGGCACCAGACCCTCCCGATTTCGCCAAAAATCATATAAAAATGAAAAAGATTTATCCAAAATTCGTACAAAAATGACATCTTTGTGTCCCATCCATCCGATTTTTGCATCTGGCCCACCCGATTTAATTTTCCAGCGACAATGGCTGCCCATGTATGGGCTAGAGCAATGTGATTCCACTAATGAGGCTGATAACAATACACGGCGTTCTTGCAACACAAGGAGAGCGGTAATTGAAAACTTGGCAACATGCCATAAAAATTACGGTATTGTGCGCCATGGTGTAATTTAGCCGTCTGCGCTCTCTCACTTTAGCGTGCTCTCTCTCTCGTTCGTTATCCGTCACACCATGACCGCTCTCGATATTAATGAGCTAATAATAATAATAATAATAATAATAACAATGGTGATAATGAGCGTGATTCCGTCCATTGCCAGGTACTGGTGGGAGGAGATGCTCCGAGCCGTGCAGTTTGTCCATCAACAAAGTAAGTTTGTTTTTTTTTGAAAATTAACGAAGTAAATACAATAAGTAAGGTAAACAAGCGAGGAAGTACCGTAAGTACTATAAAGTAAGAGCACTGACTCACTTTCTCCGAATCTGAATCGCATCTGTTAAGTTCGGGTTTCAAGGCTATGCCTAATATCCATTCTGTCTCGTCTACAATGATATTTCATCTGCCTTCTGCTGTTTCCAGTATAGCTATCCATGAACGGTGGCAAATCATTTGCCTGTAAACGTGACGCCACAACCGTAGGCGGAGGCGTTTGCCAAAACCATACATGGGCGGGGTACCTGGAGCTCGATTCCACAGGCGGCATCCGAACGAAAAATGGTTAATTTTACAGGGGGCTTTCACTTTTTTTTCAAAAATTTCACCTAAACGTCATTTTTTTTACAGGGGACATTCCTCAAATTTTCGAATAGCCCTAATTTTACAGGGGGCACCCCCATGTCGGCGCCCATGTATGGCCAAAACCCCGTACGCTTGTGACGTCCTTTGTCGACAAACGATTTGTCAACGTTCATGGCCTCTGAATCGCACCTGTTGAGTTCGGGTTTCAACGCTATGCCTAATATCCATTCTGTCTCGTGTGCAATGATTGGTCGTTATCTGCCTCTTTTTCCAGATGTCGTACATATGGACCTGAAACCGGCCAACTTCCTGCTCGTCTCGGGCAACCTGAAGCTGATCGATTTCGGCATCGCCTCGTCCATTCCCACGAATAAGACGTCCGTGATGAAGGTGCGCCCCGCAGAGATCAAAGATCAAATATTTTGAGATGAAGTTTATCTAACTTATTCATACATTTTGCCCCCTTTTGTTTTTTTAAAGTATAAACTATAAAATATAGCCACATATCAGTGGGTCAGACCTCGCATTGCGAGGGTGTGCAAATGTAAGAACCTATTGAAAGATCCTAAGACTAATACTAATAGGAGCCTGGAGAAGTGTGACCGGTGTTTCGGCTATTTCGACACCGCCGGTCACTCTTCTGGGGAGATCAATTTACCAGAAGTTACTTGGTACGGGGGAAGATGAAATATCGATTTGCATTAAGTTACGGTAGTCGTTGCAGGAGACGCAGATGGGCACACTGTCGTACATGTCGCCCGAGTCGCTGGCGGCTGAACACGAGACGATGGATGATGAGACGCCGAGATATAAGGTGAGAGGAGGAGATGGGATGGGACAATTTTCACTCACATTAAATGTAAAAGTAGATAATACTATAAGTTCGGTAATAATGTGCCTCATGGTATTTCGGCCGCTACATCGAATAGCATTTACTGATCCCAAGTGATCATCATTAGGGGGGGGGGATGGAGCGAATAAAGTCGACATTAGTCATGCTCCACTATGTAGACACACAATTCTTGCCAAATCATAACTGGCGTCCATACTGAAATGCATATTAAATAATGTATGCAT
The DNA here is from genome assembly GCA_943737045.1 of Parapristionchus giblindavisi. Classification (NCBI taxonomy): domain Eukaryota; kingdom Metazoa; phylum Nematoda; class Chromadorea; order Rhabditida; family Diplogasteridae; genus Parapristionchus; species Parapristionchus giblindavisi. Next base: position 700,795 of record CALSFV010000249.1, read on the forward strand.
TTACAAGAAACACGGTGCACGGGTAAATAAATTTAGTAGAATAATGAGATATAAGCTATCTAGCTAGCTTACTCGTAATACACTAGCTTGCTAACAATGATTGCTCACAGGTGACAGCCAAGTCTGATGTGTGGTCGCTCGGTTGCATCTTCTACACAATGGTATACGGTAGATCGCCATTCGAACACTTCAGGCAGATGGTAGGGTAGATTATTGATTGATTTTCTCGGATTATTGATTATTTAGTTTTATTATTATTACTATTATCGATTGCTTATAGCGTGCGAAGGTACAGGCGATCATCAATCCGGCTACATCCATTTTCTACGACGAGACTGACGATCCACTCATTGTCGACGTGCTCAAGGTATACGGTAGCCTACGGTATACTGTAGTTTATGGTATACGGTAGCCTACGGGATGCGGTAGTCTATGGTAGACTAATCGATAATATCTTTTTGTAATATTCAATACACACGTTTCTGTGACTTGACATTGACATGAGTATTGGGTGCTGCAGGGAAAGAAAGAAGTTTAGTTACAGTTTGAAAACTGCAACTAAAAAATTGTACAGTATCAATTAATTTCTAATTTAAAATTTAAAATTCCTAATTTCGGTTCTCGTTAAAATTGTATCGTCTTATCATTGCAGCGTTGTCTCGTGCACGATGTGAAGAAGCGAGCGAGCGTCAACGAGTTGCTCGATCATCCATATCTAAGTAAGCGATTATCGAGTGGCTTTTCTTCTAGATCTACAGTAATCTCACTACTTACCGTAATCGGTCACTATCGTAATCCATCTTTAATCCCCATTCCAGAGGGCACAGCAGCACCAACGACGACGGGACCGCCCGCAACGCCAGTCAGAGCGTCGCCCATATCCGAGGAGGCCCTCGCAGCGCTAGCACTGAAGGTAGACTAGTAGTATCTTTGACTATTAGTATGTGTCTAGTATACGTCATTGACTATTAGTATATGTCTAGTGTACGTCATTAAGTATTAGTATATGTCTAGTGTACGTCATTGACTATTAGTATATGTCTAGTGTACGTCATTGACTATTAGTATATGTCTAGTGTACGTCATTGACTATTAGTATATGTCTAGTGTACGTCATTGACTATTAGTATATGTCTAGTGTACGTCATCGACTATTAGTATATGTCTAGTGTACGTCATTGACTAGTAGTATATGTCGAGTGTACGTCATTGACTATTAGTATACGTCTTGTATAGTTGACTATTGATATACGTTCCTTATCGTATTATTCCTGTGCGAGCAGGGCTCGGAATTCATGCACATCTTTTGTATGCATTGGTGAAACTCGAACTCAGCAAGTCGAGCAATCAACTAGATTCATTAAATGTAGCAAATGATCTACAGATTCGATCAATACTTTCTTAATTCAATCGATAATTCATTTAGATTCAGTCGATAATTCAATCAGATTCAATCGATAATTCAATCAGATTCAATCGATAATTCATTCAGATTCAATCGATAATTCATTAAGATTCAATCGTACACTCCACGCACGACCACTCGCAAGCTGCAAGAGCTGGTGCGTACGGTGCAGCAGAAGAACGGCGGCGACCGTAATCCCCAGTCGAAGCAGCGTACGCTGCTCACATTCGACTCGCCTCCATCAACGAAATAGAGATTAACGTAGTGTCTTTGATGAGCTGCGGTATATACCATAGTTGTGTATGTGTTCTGATCGATTAGGGCATATGGTAGTCGCTTGCTTTGATCGATTACTGTACGATAAGTCGATGCAATTGTAAATTTATGTACCATTCGCCGTGCAATCATCTCCTTCCTCGCGCTATTTTAGCTCAACTTCTTTGCTCTATTTTAGCCTGTGTTTCCCTGTTTTATCGATTACTCTTTCTGATTAGAATTATGAATGTTCTCTAGCAGATTTTCGATTCCTCTCTCGCGTATTTAGAATTTCTCTGCTTGAATTGTACCGATGATCCACAAATCCTTACGTTTCGTTTGTTGGTCATCGTTTAACTTATACTTTACTTCGTTTTCTGTCTTTATGTTAATTAGACTCTCCAATCAATAATCTCGAATATCGATTTATCATATCGATCAGTTGATTTCGCTCACTTGTCCCATATCCTTTGATCACTTCTACAGTATCTTTACAGTACATGTACAGTATCCCTTGACCTCAGATCCTCGAATACTGTATCTCACTGTTGTACCTATATATCATTCCGATGTCGATCTTGGCTCAATTCCACTATACCCTCTCACTTCCTTCTTATCTCTCGCTATAATTTCTCTTTCTATGACTCTCTCATTCTCTCAATCTTGCATGAATTTCTTCGCTACGGTAATAAATTAATCTACAAGTATTGATTTGTATGTGTGTTATAATCTGTTTCCGCTAACATGGCACTGCGTATGATTGTCGAAGCTGTCAAGCGTATTTATGGATGCGGAGTGATGGAATGACTCCTCGGTGGAGTGCTTGTGGTGTAATCGGGGTGTGGTGTAGATGGGCGACGAATTGAACTCGTCGTCGGAAGAGCTGCTGGTACTGATGGATGAGGATAGCGCAGCGTCGTCGAGTGCGACGTCCACGCCGGTGAAGAAGAGCTCGTCGGCGGAGATTGTGAGTGGTGTACGGTGTGGTGGACGAAAGGGCGTAGGGATACTGTAACAGTTACGGTATACAATTGAATAAGCTTGCAGTTTGAACATGATTTCGAGAATATGAAAATGACGAATGGGTTAAATGCCTAATATTGATTGTATCGTAGACGCTGTGATATACTCCGTCTTTGCTGTGTAATATTACAGTAAGTAGCTCGCGCGATAAGTAATTTCTTCTATTTCGCCATATACTCACGAAATAGCGAAACAGTAGTTGAAGGTAAATGAAAAAGCAATTTTCTTTTCGCGCGCTGCTTACTATAATATTACCCTGAAAAGCGGAGTACGGAAAAACGTGAGGCCAGTAATAATCCATAGTCAATAATTTGCGTAATAGGGTCCGTTTGTCGAGAGTGGGTGACATTTCGAATGTACGAAGTACTTGTAGGCGACATCCTCCGCCTCCTCCTCCTCCTCCTCCACTCGTCCTTCACCGTTCGTAGTCGCGGGCGGAGGAGTACGCGGCAACGCGTTGTACGCGCGGCTGACCGAGCTCATGCACAGCGCGGTGAGCGTCGGCGACGCGGTCAAGGAGATGAACGAGATGAGCAAGCAGGTACGGTGGGTGGGGGATACGGTAGGAGGACGAGATTGGGTTACGGTAGGTACAGTGGTTCCGGCCTGTAGTGAAGAATGGTATTCGGTTTCGGCGGAATCATAAGTCGAAAAGTACGTTACAAATTGCTAAAACTGACCACAATTTGATACGTAAATTCCCGAAAAAATCGAAAACCTGACCGCATTTGGTTTTTTTTTGCTGAATACGTGAACGCAGTTAAGCCGAAAATTCAAAAAAAATTTAAAAACCTGACCGTGTAACGTAGCTATTCGACTTATGTGTGGAATGTCGGAAAGAGCGTATCTGTGAATACACCACTGATCCATGTATTGACCGGGGAAAGGACGGAGTGGATGCAGCATGAAGATTATGATTGGAAAGAACTCTGTTATCTTAATGTAAAATTGAGTCAATAGGCCTTTTTTCTGTGTGCGACCAGAAGCTTCAGAAGCTTTTTCATTGATAGAAGCTGAAAGATGATTAGGCCGTGTTCGGAAACAGGTGATTCCGTGTTTCACGCACTTTACGAAAGCCGTTTAATTACTGAAGATTTGCTTTGAGATATGTATTCATTCTATATATTCCAATATGCAAATTGCTATAGAGTATTTAGAGGAAATTAGTGATGAATTCGATTCACCTGTGGTCGCGGACGTAATATGCTTTCTTTTGTAGGCAGTTAGCGCTTATGTAGTGGTAGGCACTAGTAGTATCGAAACTTCTGCAATAAAGCAAAATACTCGCTGGTCTCATACAGCCATTGACTACATTTGCTATGAAGATTACAGAGAGTTCCATTCAGAGTCTCTTCATTTATTTATTTAATTGATACACCCATGCTGCGTGTTGCAATCCACTCTGTCTTTTCTCTAGTCATCTCTTGTAATACTTGTCGGTCGCTTTACATGGATTAATGGTGTAGTAGTAAAAAGCAGCGGGGACTCCTCGTCTCGCACACTCTATCGTCGCATTTTTTTCGATAGTTTTGAGCGCCACATAGTTCTTCCTAATGATCTTCCTACTGTAGATCGCGGCTCGCAAGCCCACTCCTCAGTCGGCGCTATGGGACACCGGCGAGGAGGTGGCAGACGCGGGCTCCGGCGTCCGGATGCCGCTCAAGCGCACTGGCCCGCCAGCGGCCGTTATTGCAGGTTTGACATTCCCTCCGCTTGTCAATCACTCAATATGCTCAATATTAAGATACTCAATAATATACTAATAATTTTAATATACTCAACATAAGCAGTCAAATAGGGCGATTGCAGCGCCGTCTAGAGGCTTGTCGCAGAGCGCTGGAAAGAAGCTGATCGGGCCGCCAGCGAGTCGACTAGGAGGAGCAACGGCTACGGTAGGTGTTTGTTGGCTTCTGATTAGAGTGATCGATCAAATTGTGAAGAATATTGATTTGTTAAGAATATATATTGATTTAGTAATTTGTGTGGTTGACTGTGTATTGTGCACTGATTCACTCTAAAAATGTATACTTGTAGAAGAAGTCATGTTCTCTTGTTTTAATTGTTTTTATTGATTTATTGATTTATTTAAGAACGACAAGTCGTCTTCTTCGGGGTCGGATGAGTCAAACGACGCGCCCCCCGCGCCAATCGATAAACCGATGAGTAGATCGATAATTCCCGCGACGTCGGGAAGCTCCCAGGTATTTTTAATGTAATTTATAATTTATCTTACATTGAATTAAAAGTATGCTGGCATATTTATATTTAATTATACATTTAATATATTATATTGTATTTGCTGTCGCACCTGTCACGGGTGTATCAAATAAATAAATAAATATTTTGAGGTGTGCATCCAGTGTTTCGAGCCCGCCTCCTCCTCCCCCTCCAATCCCCTGCTTGTGTGCGGCACGTGCGGCCAGCCCATGCACGCAAAGTGCACTCGGCCTAACGTCGAAGAGAAGGTATACGGTGGCTGGGGAGTACGGTGGGGTACGGTAGGTATGAGTGGATAGGTTATGGTAGCTAGTGAGTGCGGTGGGATTACGGTAGGTACGGAGATGGAGTATACGGTAGCTAGGGAGTACGGTGGGCGTACGGTATGTATGAGTGGGTAGGTTACGGTAGCTAGGGAGCGGGTACGGTACGGTAGGTATGAGTGGGTATGTTACGGTAGCTAGGGTACGGTAGGAGATGGGGTATACGGTAGCTAGATAGCGGGTGCGGAGTCCGGTAGGTACGGTCGGGGGATATGCAGTAGTGCTGCACAGTATAGTCGTATGAGATTGTTCCTAATAATTTTTGAGACACCTTCTGGGCAGAACATATTGTTAGTAAAGTTGGTCAGGCGGTCGCTGCATTTGTGTTTCACCAATCTTTGATATTTTGTGAACCTTTCAATTGACGATCTGATCTTCCGAAGTGAAAATAGCTGTAGCAGTATGATAATTATTCGTCCAACCATTGCAGGATTTCGCATCTGCTCGATTCGTCTTCACGTGCGCCGATTGTCCCCAGGTATACGATACTTCTCTGTCTTACTGTAGACTTATCGATCGATCGACGGTCATTTCGTCGTCTTCTTACTCTCATTTTGGGAAGAAGAACATGATTTTCACGGGGAAAAACTTGATTTTTGTTGGAGCATAATAATTGTGGAATAATTTCTGCTTGTGCGAGTTTCTTCTTTTTTTAAATCGTTTTTACTTGTTGAAACATCTTTGTGATGTAGGATAAATAAATAAATAAAAATGTTAAAAATAATAAAATGATGATGATTACAGCGTCCTCGATCGCAGAGTCCGAAGCCACGCATTCAGATGGTCGCCGCGCCCGCTATGCCTGATAAGCGACGCAAGAAGGAGGTGGGGGATTGATTTATTGATTGAATGATTTTATTGATTGAATGATTTTATTGATTGATTCATTTATTGAATGATTTTATTCGTTAATTTAATGGTTGAATCATTTAATTAATTGATTAGTTGACTAAATGATTCATTAATTGAGTGATTTATTGCTCGATTACGGCGCTATATTATATCCCAAACCATGATTCCTTACAAGAAAAAGCTCAGATAGGCTAAAAAGCATTGTAATTATGAGAGCGAATCTATTACGTTACGCTACGTTATGTGTACTGTAATTGATCAGTCAGTCAATCAATAAAATGAGTATACCGTATTCAGGAGTCACTGCTGCCCGTCAAGGGATGTTCAGGGGATGAGCGGAAGAAGAGTGAGTTAGCGTTACGGATACTGTAATATTATTATTAATAATAATATATGTTATAAACGTGTACATGTCAACGGTGTGAACAGAAAGAAAGAGAGATGAGATGAGTGAAGGTACGCACAGCGTTTCTCCATCACGGGGGAGAGTGGTCATTGAAAACTTGGCAAAATGCTAAAAAAATACTATTTGGTTCACCATGGCTGCGCTCTCGCACTTTTCGTCCTACCTCTTTCTTTGTCAGACAATGGCCGCTCTCGGAACTAGCGCGTGGTGCGGCGCGTAGTGTACCCGGTGATTGCTCGTCTCACGACTCCCATATCCAATACACAGCATACGGCTAGCCTAATCTCAAAGTGTTGGGGACATCTATACAAATATAGATTCAATAAAAAAATTTTGTGTGCTTTGATTATAGTTTGAGTATGACTATCGATTTTGCATGCCTGATTGTTAATTTTTTCTTGTTGGTTGTGCTGTGCCTGGTGTGTTACCGCATCATGCATCGACTCTTTATCGATTAAAAACTTTATCGATTTTAGAGCATTGTAAATGGTGGCAGAGCTTTGTTTACCAACACGGTGAGAGCGGTCGTGGTGTGCTTTAGTCATCTATGCTCTCTCACTTTTGCGTACTCTCTCTCTCTCTCTCTAATTTTTTCTTTATCGCACCATGACCACTCTCGAAACAAGCGCGTGGTTTACCCGGTGGTTGCTCGTCTCACGATTCCCATAACCAATACACAGCAAACAGTTAGACTAATTCTCGGCTTTTCATGTGCATAGAAAATTGATCCAATACAGCGTTTTGTGAGCATGATTATCGATTGGCCATGCCTGATTGTTAAATTGTTGCTGTTGGCTGTTCTGTACCTAATTTTACAGTATCGTAAATAGCGCCTTTTCGATTGAAATCTTTATCGATTAGAGAGCGGTATAATGAGATGAGTATAATGAGAGGCACAGCATTTGTTTCCAACACATGGAGAGCGGTCCAAAAAATTACGGATCATCTGAGAATGAGCGGTGGCAAACCGTTTGCGGGAAAACGTGACATCACAAGCGTAGGGTTGTTAGGTATTTTTGGCAAGCGCCTACGGTTGTGGCGTCAGGCGTTTACCGGCAAATGGTTTGTCACCCCGTCCATGGATATGGTCTGGACTCTTGGCGAACAATATTGATTTGATACATCTTAATACTTGCAGAAGAGGGCGGCAAGAAGGACGTCATACTCGGCAAGCGCAAGGCTGAGAGCCTTTGAACTGACGATGCCTCCCGACACGACCAGCGATTACTGTAACCAATTATCGATTGTAATGTTGTGATATTGATTGATGCTTCCGATTGCATGTTTAACTCCTGTTTTCTACTGCCCCCCCCCCCCCCCCCAGTGATTACTTTCCCAAGTCTTAACACGATCCTGCAGTTACTGATTACTTTTCAGTCGTCATTTTGCATTCCCTCGTACCCGTATATTCTATATTCGATGGATTACTTTGAAAGTTTCACTCCCCACCCCCGGTCTTTAGATCAGTTTGGTATTTATTGATTGATTTTTATTGATTGATATATTTATTGATTGATATTTATTGATGTCCACCCATAGTCATCCATTCTTTGCCTTCCTTCCATTACTTTATAAGCATTGACGCTCTCATATTTGAGCTGTAGATGATTTGTAATCTGCTATTTTTCCCAGTGGCGACCAAGCAGAAGTGGACGTGACCTAGCTTTTTTGACAAGCGGCGAGATTCTGTCTTTTCTCACTAGTTACACTACACGCAACATCTAAATGAATTATCAACCGATCTGACTTTGTATTTTTGTTGTGAGATGAATCTTTGTGTCTTATATTGATATGATCATTAAAGGATAAAAGAGATCATCCTCATTCTCGTTCTATTTGCATGTATCGCTTCTGTTTGTAAATTATGAAGTATGCTACTTTTCCAACTACTTTTACAATCACAAAATTAACACTACTTTTCTCTTTTCCATCTACTTTTCCGAGATTTTAACACCACATTAATGACATTTATTCGTCCGTTTCACCGCGTTTCGCAAGCGGTCACGAAAAAAGGTCACGGTGTGACAGAGAAACGGTAGAGCGTAAGATAGAGAGAGAGCACGCAAAAGTGAGAGAGTGCAGACGATGAGAGATATGCTAAAGAAGGTCCTATCTAGTCTCCCCTACGCTAGGTCAATCTACTTCCATATTTCATCATTTGCATATTGCATATTCGCTTATTCATTTACAATTTTTGTTCTTCAGTATGGAGCAACGGGTAGCGTGTTGTGTGTGTACAGAATATCTACCTGCTTTCTGTAAAAAGTGTACCTTCGAAAACTGTGAGTATATACTATTTTTTGGATTTCGGTATTTCAAAACCTAATGCGCACTTATCATTTTCACTTGAAATAGTCTTTAAGTCTACTTCAAGTTAGACGAAAGTCTACTTCGGGTTGTGTGTACTGTAACGCATTTCGTCAAATGTTCTTCCACTTGAAGTAAACTTAAAGTTAATGATGTATTTTAAGTGGATTTTATGTTTTAAAATGAAAGAGTCGGAGTATTTGATATAAATTAGAATTGGTTGCAAGAAAGTCATCTAACTTGTGCCATTACAGTATCCTTCTACTCTAGAAAATTGAATTTGAATCAGAAATCTCAAGAGAAGGAAACGGCTGAATTAGAAATCGAAGAGATTTTGAAAGAACGGGTAAGGATATCTTGATCTACAGTACTCTATGTAATTTGGTGTTGAAATGGAGCGTAACCTCTCTCTTTGACGCGCAATGCTCTCTCGTTGTTAGAGAACAGCGAAATAGTGAGCGCGATTGAGAGGCCATTGAGAGAGGCAACGCTCCCTTTGAAGTCTTGGAAAAGTAGCATATCTTCTTACAACGAAAATCCATTGTAAGATTTTATCAATTACGAGGCTTTGCTACTTTTCCAACTGCTTTTACAATCACAAAATGAACACTTCTTTTCATTTTCCATCTACTTTTCCTGGATTTTAACACCAAGTAATACATATCTATAATAATAATAATAATAATAATAATAATAATAATAATAACATTTTTATTATTATTATTATTATTATTATTATTATTATCAGGTTGATCTCGAGGGCGAACTCAATACATTGAAATCTTCTGTTGGTAGTCTAATGAAAGAGATCAGTAGACGAAAACAAGTTATTGAAGAAAAGAAGGAAGAGTTGACAGTAATTTCACATAAACGAGAAAAAAGCACAGGTAATCTGCAACAACTAAAGGTAATCACTTTATATTCATATTCAATATAGATATGATTCTATTCAGGATATGACTGATAGACCTAAGAAGAATAGGAACCAAAGAGATCATGTGGGATCTGGAGATGAACGATCTTCGGTAAGAAAACACAATATACATTATAACTTCTTATTCGTTTCACTCATAATCCGTCATAACTTCAGTTATGCTCCATAGGTATCGGCTTTATGCAACTTGTCAGGCATAGTTAGACGTAGCGGCCGAAACACCATATGACACATTCTTAGCCAAGTTATTTATTTTAAAAAAAAGTACATTCAAAGAGCATACATACTTATTCTTGTATTATACATCTATTAATATTATTAATTTAAATGATTTAATAATGAATATAATTAAGTTGGAGGAATACCGTACAGCATGCTGTAGATATCTATTCCGTATCTATCCTCTGAGGATATCCTCTAGAGATGGAGATGAAGTTTATCACATTCGTCAAGCTTCATTATCGTCTGCTTTACTACGTGAAATGTCATCAGGATCGAAATCATCAACTATTACTCCACAAACATTTTCTGCTATTTTATTCTCCTCCCATCTTGTCATATTAATATCTCGGATTCTTGATTTAACTCTTCCACATGAGGTATGTATCTATTCCTTCTCTCTGGTATTTCAAAACTTAGTTACTTAGAATACGTGAGTGACTTGAAGTTTACTTTAAGTCTATGTACTTCAAATGAACGAACATTTGACGAAATACATTAATTATACACAGCACTTGAAGTAGACTTACGCCTAACTTGAAATAGACTTACAAGTCTACTTCAAGTGAAAAAAAAAACAGAGACCGTACCCCTGAACGGTAGCAACAAACGTGACGTCACAAGCGTAGGCGTATAAGTTTGGCAAACGCCTCCGCCTAGAGTTGCGACGTCACGTTTGTCGGCAAATGGTTTGCCTCTTTATTACCATAAGTCTTACTTTCAGTTATCTCTAGTGTCTATATCTCTCGCCGATGACGTCATCAAAGACTTCTGGACCAAACTGTGCATCTGCGTGCACTTTCTTTGCCATAGCATAGGTTCATTTTCAATGTACTTCACTTACCGTAATTTTATTACCGTATTCTTTTACTCAGGAGTTACGGTATCCCAGGACCCGTATAATTCGCTGATTTCTATCTTTGAAAGACTGCGCAAGAGGAGTCCTCTTAAATTGGTCAGTGTTTATTATTTCAACAAACTTCGATAACAACTTCATTATTATAATTTCCGTTAAATTAAATTTGTTCACTACGATATAATTTATAATATATATATTAAATTCCTGTAATATATGTGCTATAGATGAACCCGGTACCAATCGCCATAATGGATATGTACTGTGTGCAACCGGAGTCCTGCGATGATGATATGGTTAGTCCAAATACCATCTCAAAAAAAATTAATAATCATAATAGATATACTAATATAATAATATAAAATTAAATAATGTTGTAGGTTAGGTAGTAACTCTGGTATTTTGAAACTTAAAGTCTATTTAAATTACGTCACAGACTTTAAGTAGACTTTAAGTAAACTTAAAGTGAAAGAAGATTTGACGAAATGCATTACAGTATACCACACCACTTTAAGTAGACTTACGTTTTACTTTAAGTTTACTTAAAGTCTACTTAAAGTGCGGAGTTTAAGTAGACTTTAAGTTTCAAACTACCAGAGAATGTGCTTTATAATGTATTCATTGTTTGCAGTCAGCCGAATGGGATACTTGTGATGACTTTCTTCCAATGGCTTACAGTACTTATCGTAAATGATGTATATATGATAATAAAGATAAATAATACAAATGAGCTATTAATACAAATCATACATTTTAAATAATACAATAATTCAATTTCGTCTTGAATCCCAATTTCAGCCAGGAATCGCGGCCAATATGGCTCTAACATCTCCTAGTTAGATTCGAAAATCTTATGAGTAGACTCAAAATGGTCGAAACATTCGTGCTAGTTTTTTTCAACATCTGATTACATTCAAAAGTTTACTGTTCGGTGTTGCTCCGATCAAATTTAACACAAACATTTTAAAAAAAAACCTCACCAACAACTGAATTGGCCTTGAAATATCACTGGCCTAGCAGTGATAACCCGCAGGACTTCGTGTGCCTTGAATAGCGGGTTGTACCTTTACCTTTTACCTTACCACCAACAATAAGAGAATTTACCATGAGAACGCTCTCGTATATTATTGATCAGCCATCTCGTTTTATGTCCCTGTTTGTTCCCCCATTCAAAATACCACCACACTCTCTCACACGTGTCTTGCAAGATTCTTGTCAGCACGAACAAAATGTGTTCATCTATCATCATCATTTTCTTCATCTTCTTCTTCTTCTTGTCGTTCTTCATTCCCTCCTCCCTATTTCTTCATTTGTCTCACATAAGGCGAGTCCACTTCTTATCCCTCCTCCCCGACCTACGTAATGTTCCCGTTTTTACATGCATAGCGAGAACGAGCGAATATGGTTACAGTAGTGATGTTTAAAGGGGCTGACACCTCTGTCAACGGTCTCTTCTACACTCTACGCTCTCTCGTTGTTAGAGAACAGAGAAATAGTGTGCGCGTTGAAGAGAACATTGAGTGAGGTAACGTTCCCTTTAAAGGAATACTGCTAAGTTTACTCTCCGCTGTGGCAACACTATCTCGTGGACAAAGGAAACGAGAGAGCATTACGACAGCGGAGAGTTTGAAATTAGCTCGGTGCGTTGGTGTTGAAATGGAGCGTAACCTCACTCAATGTTCTCTTCGACGCGCAATGTTCTCTCGTTGTTAGAGAACATAAAAATAGTGTGCGCAATGAAGAGACCATTGAGTGAGGTAACGCTCCCTTTGAACATCGGATAGGCATAACAATGGTGCAATGATGATTCGTGCGCACCACATCTTGCAATGTGAATTCCACAGATTGGTGTACCAGACCAATCAATCAATAATGTACGGTAAAAGGGTGCTCCGTCCATGATATTTCATAAGGAAGAATGAGAAACAACAAAAATGCATAGTGGCATTTGCGCGATGCGTCTTATTCTCTCCGTTTTTCTTTCACAGCCACCGAAGGAACGCGTAGGTGATTCAGTATTGAGATGAGTCAGGGGGTTGAAAGAAGGAGAGGGAGAGGGAGAGGCAGAGGGAGAGGGAGAGAGAGAGGCAGAGGGAGAGAGGGAGAACAAGAATGATGCCTACTGTTCGCAACCATAACCACATCTGCATAGACAAACGCAAACCAACCTTGTCGACGAATCCGGAAAGATACTGTAGCGGAATGAATCAAAGGTTACGGTATATCGACCTACCAATCAATCAATAATGTACAGTAATCAAGAGGTATCAATCGATAGGCAGCGTCCCGGTAACCCCTCGCCGGTAGTACGTGTATATCAGGTCGAACACTACACACCGGGTGAGATTATCGTGACGGGACCAAGGATACGGTAGATGATTTTGATAGATTACGGTAACTTACGGATACGGCAGCAGGGTAGAATCAATCAATAGTAGGCCCGCCTTGGCAGGAGCGTTTGCAATCTTTCATTCGCTATCACTACTCGCTCGCACGATTTCCTTCCTCCTCTAATCGTTCTTATCAGTTATACGTCGAGTTTTCGACTTGCGAAAGGACGTACTGAGAGCACGCTAAGCTGCACGCACGATACGAGGCTTACGCACTAGCCCCAGGGGTATTGTGGTGGGTTACGGTAGGTGTACGGTACGGTAGACCAGGAGGGGTACGGTGGGATACGGTGGGTGAAGCAGATGGTATTGTGGTGGGTCACGGTAGGTGGACGGTACGGTAGATGACCAGGAGGGGTAGGATACGGTGGATGAAGCAGATGGGGACCATCCTTGGCGGGGATGGAAACTCGAATGAATAGATGGAGGAGGAAGGAATGAAGGGGAGGGGCAAGATGGAGGAAGAAGAAGAGGAAGAAGAAAAGTGATTCACGACCATAGATGGGGCGCCCCCTTTTGCATACAGAAAGAGAAGAGTACAGAGGGCGAGAGAGTGCGGAGGATGAGGAGGGCACAGAGAAATGGAGAAGGCGAGAGAGTGTGTGCGGGTGAGAGAGTGGGAGAAAGCGGATTGTTTGAGGGGGGATAACGATAAAGGTGTGAGGTGTTAGGGCATAAAAGAGTGAGAGATAAGATTCGGTAAACAGGCTTGATACTCAAACAGTACATGTATCACAGACATATTGTTTCAGCCCCCCCCCACCACTATGAGGCCTACAGTATCCTACCGTACTCTATGTACAGAGGACAATGTGTTACTGTAATCCCCAGTGTATATACGGTAGTCCGTAGGGATACTGTAAACCTGGAAACGATATTATTGATTAGTCGGTCTGCTTTGATCTGCGACGTTATCCTCTGTAGTACCTGTGTACCCTCTTCCTCTTTTCTATCACAGAGGTGTCATGGCTGGACTGGCAATACTTTGAGCAAATAGTGTGATCACAGCCCTGCCTGGCCCTTATGTTGATCAGTCATAGAGGGAGAGGGAGAGAGGGAGAGGGAGAGGGAGGGGGAGAGGGAGAGAGAGACTTAGAGTAAAGGAGAGGGAGGGACGAATCAGTATGCAAGCAATATCTTTATAGTGGGGATCTATTCACACTTACTATGCATACACATAAAAGCACCATATTCCTCGCTCCAAGCAAGAGTACAGTCTCATGCAGAGATCAAAGATCCAGGATCAAAGTTCAGTATCATGAGGAGATCAAAGATCAAGGATCAAAGCACAGTATCATGAAGAGATCAAAGATCAAGGGTCAAAGCAGGGCTGTGCATTTTCCGTTTTTCCGAATCTTTTTTTGTCTAGAAAAAATTCAATTTTTCGATAATTACGGTATTCGGGAGACCAGCCATTCGAAATTATTTTCTCACGTATTCTGAAATACTCATTTTATTCTACATTTTCCTTCAAAATGTGAATTTTCGCCCTATGTCATTATCACTTCGATTCTTGGATATGAGGTTTAATTCTTGATTTGTTGTTCCTTGTGGCCGTTGTGATTTTCTGGAGCTCGACAAAGACATCGAGAGTAAAAACGAAAATTAGAATATTAGAATTTAGATTTTCGGATTTTTTTCCGAATTTTCCGAGAAATAATTTCGGAAAATATCCGTTTCCGAAATTTTCGGAAAACTTTTTCCGCACAGCCCTGAATAGTACAGTCTCTTACAGAGATCAAAGATCAATAGTCAGAGTACAGTCTCGTACAAAGATCAAAGATCATGGATCAAAGTATAATGTCATGCTGAGATCAAAGATCAAGGATCAAAGTGCAACTCTTTCGAATTGTGCCATATTTGAAAAAAATCATTTGTGTTCAAAAATGTCTAGGACGCTAAATTGCTCATTTTGCACAGCTACCTTTTTTCCTATTTCCGCATTTCTACGATTTCGAGAATTTTAAACATTTTAACCCTTATAAATGATAGATTTATGAAAAGATCTTACACCTCTGACTAATCTTTTGAAATTAGTAGAAAATTTGAAAATGAAGAATTTCCGAGGTATTTTCGTGAGGGACACTTTAGCAAATAAGAAAAGAGAATAATTTATTATGAAATTATGTGAGCAATAAATGGATGAAGATATGTGTGACGGCTATCCGGATTCATTGGGAATGTGATAAATCAACGATATTTCGGTGATCATCCAATCGACGTTTAAATAACCGAATATTAGGGGCTGTTCGAATAATAGCAATAAAGATAAAGATACAGAAGTACAGGTGTTGTAAATGTTGACTCGTCTTGGGGAAGTTTATTAGTTTTTCAGGAGAAGTTTCACCAGGGGCAAAGCAAGAATCGTCATGAGAGCAGAAGTACTGGTAGCACCATTGCACATATTTCCTTTGCAGCAGCACAGAGTATTCGTGGGATTGCAACCAGCCGTGTCACAGATGATATTGGGCATGCCCTGTCCCGTGATCTTCTGGGCTGTTTTAGAGCATCCTTTAGCATAAATGTTGTTGATGTTGATCTGCAATGTTGAAATTGAGCCTATATATATTTTAAAAGTTACATTTAAAGTGCGTGCATACTTATTCTTGTACATCTATTAATATCATTAATTTAATTGTAGAATTCAAATTATAGATAATTAAAATAGCCAACCGTGGCGCAGTATTGATCCGAGGATTCGCATCTATCCAGTCCACCTTCCACATCCAATTGAGACGGTGATGCCACCACTTGGAATTCACATCTGAATTGAGCACGCGCTGAGACTTATGTATAGAGAAAGAAAGAAAGGGACTAATACATCGGTTGTGTTAGAAAAAAAACCATAATTAATCTAGAACGATCCAGTGTGCCCTGCATCCTGCAAACGTGACGTCACAACCGTAGGCGGAGGAGTTTGCCAGAGATCCTCCCCCTACGCTTGTGACGTCACGTTTCCCGGCAAACGGTTTGCCAGCGTTCATGGATCCACTGGACCGGCCTGTGTAGGCTGGGCCTCATCTGTTGGATTAAAGTGAAAATTGCGTTTACTCTAGCGAGAGGGCTCCTGCAGCGAGCATGAGAGTGAGAAGAACCTTGCTGAGCATCCCGAAACGACTCGTATCGAGAGATCGAGAGTTACGAATATGATGAAAAGAGCTATCTAAAGTGAGTTCCTTCACCTTTTATGGTCGACTAAGTTTACCCTGTAGGTGGGGCATTGTTTCAATATTGCAGATCAACGTACAACAACGTAAGAGCGATGGGGCGTTTAAAAATCACTTGTTTTATTTGTACAAGAGCGTCCGCATTGACTATTTCCTGCTTTGCATAGTTTTGAAACGTTTTTGAAACTATGCAAAATCTCTTTTGAATATCAAATCTACGCGGCGAAGGTGAGACGGGTTAGGTATGAGGAAGTGAGGAGGTAATCAAGAGTGCAGGCGAGAGAGTGCAGGCGCCCTTTGTCTCGGCATTTACATAGTATGCCGTTTTCATATGCAAGTACATTTTATACGGACAATAAAGGATGCTCTAAAACAGCATAATACAGTACAGCAGAATCCCGCCCTTGACATGGGATCCCCGGGTGTCCCGGGGTGTCCCCTTTGTCCTCTCGATTTTTTTTTTACGCTATGAATAAGGAATAACAGCTCTTCAAATTGTTTGCACTATATTACTCTAGGTCTGACCGAATTTATCAAGAAAAGTTTGGATTTTTTTAATGCCCGTTTACTTATTCTGCTCCTCTTCAAATGCACACTCTCTCGTCTGCTCTAACCGACCTCGCAACAAAGTTCGCAACTTTGTTCGCATCTTTTGGTCGCAACTTTGTTCGCATCTTTTGTTAGAGAGAATTAGAGAGCGTGTATTTCGAGAGATTTAGAGAAAAAGATGCGAACAAAGTTGCGAACTTTGTTCGCAACTTTGTTCGCATCTTTTTTTGACAGATTGGACAGACCCCAGATACCCAAAAAGGGGCTTAAAGGGCGAATGTGGAACCTTTAATATAACTTTTTAGAAACCTTATTCGATGTAAATTTACGCTAGCATATCAAAATTAGAGAATTTTGTGGTAAGGTTAAATAGTTCCCTTGTAAGGAAAAGAAAAGCTGGAACGAAGTCACTTTGCGATAGAATTCGTGAGCGACTTCTTCAATATTTTCGCGCGGCATTCGTCAAAAATTGGAAGAAATTAAATTTTTCAATATTTTTTCTCAGGCTACGTAATTTATAAAATTCCAATCTTTCCGTGATAAATTCAGTCAAACCTGGAGTAAAAGAATGCAAACAATTTGAAGAGCTGACATTCCTTATTCACAGTGCAAAAAATCGAGGGGACTGAGAGGGCACCCCGGGACACCCGGGGATCCCATGTCAAGGGCGGCATTCTGCTGTACTGTATACATTCATATTCATTGTCGTGTCTTTTTTTGTCGCACGGCGCGAAGTAATAATACGTTGCGCGCAAATTCCCATATTTTTCATCTTCTATTATCAATCAATGTGAAAAAAAACAATAGTTTATTTTTCATGCCAAATATACAAAACATTTGCTCATATAATCAATAAAACAGCGAAGATTTTCAGAGTTAACAACAAAAATAAAATAAAAATAGATGCAATGGAATACAAAATAATGATCATATATGGTAAGAAATGGTTGGGTGTATGGAAGAGGCAGACTAAGAAATTGGTATAATCCAATATCTAATAAACAGTAAAGTGAAGAGGGTATATTATTGATTTGCTATTATAGATGAACTTGAGGGATTACTCGGATAATTTGAGCAGAAGCATTGTTTTGGACGTACTTGGGCGGGAAACATGGATCTTGATTATTCAAGGATACCTCCGAACTGAAAATTGTGTTTAAAAGGATAATTTTACATAGATATCATGTTTCAAAATTTTTTTAAAAAATAACCAACTTCACTGTTTTCTATATAATTTACGACCTTTTCTTCTTTCGAAATCTTCTCTTTCTGCGTTATTCTTTTCATTAATCCATCGCTCAAATTTATCATCATCACTATAATATTTAGATATAGATCAAGTATTGATTTTTTATTAGATATAGATCAAATATCGATTAGATATAGATTTGTCTCGCCTTTGGCGTAGATAAAATAATATTATTATATCAATATATGCATATCATGCATTACCTTTCCTTTCTACTTTCATTTGTCTCCACAGATTGAATAGGCGAAGGAAGAGTAGTAGTCTGAACGAATTTAATTATCAATCAATCAATCAATCGACCAATCAATCGATCAATCAATCAATCAATCGATCAATCAATCAATCAATAATCGATCAATCAATCAACCAATCAATCGATCAATCAATAAATCAATAATCGATCAATCAATCAATACGACATACAGCTAAAGAGATGAGTAATCTGCCATCGACAATACCACATTGGAATAGATAAAAGTTATGCATGAATTCAATAACATTATCATCATTGGACATCTTAATTCAATCTATTACAAATAATAACAATAATATTAACATATTTTTTTAAAATTAACATCATCTAATAATGTAATAATCATACCAAAGTATCCCTTAAAATTCTCCTCCAATGCATAATTTCATCACTTTCACATTCACATGTAAACTAAAAAAATATTAATAAAAACATTTAAAGATGTTAATAATAATATAATAATACCTCAATATAATTATCGAGAAGACGATACATATCATCGGAATGCAAATATTCTCCGAATTGATTTGCATTTTCACATAATTCACTAGAGATATAATCAGAATATAATGAATATTTTAAATTCATTGTTCAATCAATAAAAGGATTTGGTCGGCTGTGAGGACAATGATTTTAATTTATTTGACTTATAATAAACATTTTACTTCATTATATCAAGCCAAAATATGTAATTACTTACTTTTCACATAATTTGAAGAAATCAATCATATCCTTCATTCTCTCATCATCACTTTTTCCTATTATATCCGGATATTTCTAAAAGTGTAATTAATTAATTTATTTATTGATTAATTAATTTTTAATTGTTTATTTATTTATTATCATCACAATTAGTGATTCTATTCATGATTGCAAACCTCATCATATCTATTTCCGTAATGAAGTTCATGCGTATTTCCTCTATTGATTGGTTGTGGCTTCGATACAGTATCCCGGGATGGCGTAGGATTGGACAAAGGTGGATATTGATTCGCATTATATTGATTATTCATGGTATCAACATCATGATCTTTCCTATTTTCATTGTCAAATATGGGGTCATAATAGTCATAGTCAGAGTCATCCGAATGCTCCTCCTTTATCCCTCCTCTTTGACCGACTACGGTGAGACCAGCAGGAACGAATACATGACCATGCTCCTTCAATCAATCAATAAATAAAGCAATCGATCGATCGATCAAGCAACCAATGAATCTTAAAGGGGCTGACACCTTTGTCAACGGTCTCTTCAAAGCTCTACGCTCTCTCGTTGTTAGAGAACAGAGAAATAGTGGGCGCGATGAAGAGACCATTGAGAGAGGTTACGCTCCCTTTAATTTAATATATCAACTTTTTTTTAAATAAATCAATATATCAATGAACTACATTCTAGATTTTTAAATAAATGAGTAAATATGTCTGGACAACCTTTTTCTTCTTGTGTTTAGGCTTTTCAGCTGTAGCAACTTCTTTTACAGTATACTTATTCATAATAGCATCTTCAGTTTTCTCCAGTGGAAGAGCTATAACGGATCTAATTCGTCAATATAAAATAAAAATTAATAAAAATTAACAAAAAAAATATATTCTGATGTATTCTTTTACCGATAAGATCAGCAGGAAGAAGCTTAGGGAATGTTCTCTTAGTAATATTTTTAGATTGTTCAGAGAGACTAGGAGCAGTATTATCTTCAGCAATCTTCTTCTCTTCATCTTCATCTTCATTACGATTATAATCTATAAATTACATTCATATTATTAATAGATGTACGAGAGTGTAGGTTTTTTTTAAATATAAATTTTTAAATAAATAAGCTGCAACAAACAAATGAACAATAAATGAATGCCCAGGTATCTTTGGCTCAAGTCGTACACCATCTACAGGGTGATCAAGAATTGCGAAGACTTTTAATTTCCCCATTATTTCATGTGTAGTTCATCAATCAAGTTCAGTGGCCGTATGCAAGAACAACGGGAAAATGTGACGTCATTAGCGTAGGCGGAGGATTCTTGGAAAACGCCTCCGCCTACGCTAATGACGTCACATTTTCCCGGAAAATGGTTCTTGCATACGGCCACAGATGGTAATATTTGTAGAGGAACACCACCCCCCCCCCCCCCCGCCGCCGCGTACGCCGCCAGTCAAAATACAAATGAATGAATGAATAGGTAGACCAACCTTTCTTATATTTATCCTTCTTAATATCAATTTTCTTCTTGATAGGCTCTTTCTTCTTATCTTTCACCTTCTCTTTGATTTCTTCTCTTTTCTTCTCCACACATCTCAGCCACTACAAAATTGCATCGTATCCATATCACTTTTAAGCAATTCACATAATGATTGTCTGTCATTTTACTCGTGACAGGCGGGATTTGTCTGTCATTGCACTCGTGATAAATGGGCTTTGTCTGTCATTATACTTGCGACAAGCGGGACATATCATATCGGCAATCAATATACATATCATACCGATGAGAATTCCTTTCCATATCCCGCTTCTCTATGATTGATCTCTTTTACTTCATATCCACAACCGTCAGTAGGGCATACACATGACTAAATACAGTACATTTAATCGATTGAATCAATCATTATATCAAACAATCAATCAATAAATCAATCATTCAATCAATACCTTCAATTCCTTCTTCTTTCTACTACCAAGTGCTTTTTCAAAACAAGTGGGATGAAGAACTAATGTGCATCCATCACAGCAGGTGACCTTGTAATGAATGAATCAATAAATCTCAATCAAGAACAAAAATCAATAATTCAGTTGAAATATCCAAGTGTTTGAATTCTTGGATCATCACGCATAATTTGTGATCTTGTATGGAATGCGAGCTTCCAGACATGATCACGGAAGAACCAAGATCTTGCAGATCAGATTAAAACAAATATTTAAGGATTATTGAATCAATAATCAATAAATCGATCTTTAATTCAATCAATAAATCAATAATTCGGTCGATATTATACAAATAGTTACTTTGAATGCAGCCGAATGATCGGTATCAATATCAGAAGAACTTTCAATACACTTTGTACACTTGATAATTTCCGACTTCCTTACTTCTTTCACCTTAATCAATATTCAAATTAATCAATATTGAAATTAGTATATTCAACATTACCTTCGATACCTCTTCTGCCTTCTCTTCAACTATTGCAACCACTTGCTTAGAAGCTTGCCTATAATTTATTGAAAACATTAACATATTCTCATGCGAGAAGCAAACAATCAACAAAACAACAAATTAGTCTCACGTTGGTTTAGCCTCCGAAACTTTATCAGCTGGTTGTTCATCAACTGATGGGTTCTCACATGGTGATGGTCTGAAAACTCAAACAATGTTAAAGGGTGCGTTACCTCACTCAATGGTCTCTTCATTAAGCACACTATTTTTCTGTTCTCTAACAACGATAGAGCATTGCGCGTCGAAGAGACCATTGAGTGAGGTTACGCTCCCTTTAAATCGACATCCCAGGCTAATTTGAAGCTCTCCGTTCTGCCCACACTCTCCCGCTTTCTTTGACTACGAGAGAGTATTGCCAATGCGGAGAGTAAAATTAGCTCGGGTGTGCCTTTAAGCAGCTCAACTGTCAAGTAGCATTGGTTTTAAACTAGTAATCGAAGTAGTAGAAACACAAAACTGAACAACAAAATAAACTCACGTTGGTTTAGCTTCTGCAGCTACCTGTTCATCAATTGTGGGAGGGACAGTAGGGATCGACGGTCTGAACGATCAAATATTGGTGATAACATCAACTTTCAACGAATCTTTCCGCTCTAATCACACTCTTTCGCTTTCTTTGTCTACGAGATAGCGTTATCAAAGCGGAGAGTGAAATCAGCTCGAGTGCGCCTTTAATCGTTTTTTTTTTAAACTTTCTGAAACATCTTTATGATGTAAGATAAATAAATAAAATATCCTCCTTTACTTTGAGAACTAATAAATGAATATGTATAATGCATACTTGCTGGCCTTCGTACTTTCTGGCTTCACTTTGTTAAAGAATCCTCTGCGCAAACCAGGAACTGAAACTTGAATCGATATTCTTATAATGAATCGATATTCTAATATGCTATATCGATATGTAACTTTTAAGATTAATAAAGTGAGATACGGTTATAGTACGCAAAATACCGTAATCGTTTTGGCATTTTGCCAAGTTTTCCATGACCGCTGTTCATGTGTTGAAGGAACGCTGTGAATCACACATTTACATACCCTCACAAGGTGAGGATCGACCTACTCTATAGAGCTCATTTTCAGCATCTACCCAATATATAAGTGTCCTTTTTAATCTAAAAATTACAATTTAAGCGAAAAAAATACAAAACGACCCACTACTCTGGTAATTTCTCCCCGCGGGGCACCCTGTCTAAGCACGCCACCCCGCGGGGCACCCTGCGTTTAGTTTCCCCGCAGGGCACCCTGTTGCTCACCCTGCGGGGCACCCTGTCTAAACAATCCGCCCCGCAGGGCACCCTGTCTTTAGCCACCCCGCGGGGCACCCTGTCGAACTATGAAGTCACCCCGCAGGGCACCCTGTCAAAATCAAAGAGACCTCAAGCCACCCCGCAGGGCACCCTGTCAACTCAAATAGAAAGTAAGCCACCCCGCGGGGCACCCTGTCGAAGAGAAACTTCCCCGCGGGGCACCCTGTCATTTTCAGAGACTCAACAAGCTGCCCCGCAGGGTGCCCTGCAGCTGGCCCCGCAGGGTGCCCTGCAACTGGCCCCGCAGGGTGCCCGGCAGAGTGCCCCGCGGGGCGAGTGACAGGGTGCCCCGCGGGGAGAAATTTCCAGAGTATATAAAAATAAAACGGTGAGGGTGTCGAAATTGTATGCTGCGAATGCTACCTTTTTGTACTGATTTCTTCTGAGGAACAGCATTAACAAAATCAAGGAAGTTCAGATTTTCATCCTGATAACAATCTTCGCATGGGCACGAATCAGCTCTACGAGCCGACATCTCAATCAATCAATAAAACGATAAATATCAATCGATAAATTTGATGATATAGAAGAAAAAACGGAGAAAATACATTAGCAAAATATTACAGAATACATCACTAACTGAGAAATAATCATTTACTATCGGATTAATTGTTATTTATGAAAAACAGAACAGAGAAAGTAAAATACACTATACATATATGAAGCGCATGAATTGCCAATTCGGAAAGTAAAATTAGCTTGGGGTGCGCCTTTTAAAGCGTACTCTTGTTAAAAATGAAGCACAATGGTTATCGTGTTTGTTACCGGCCTCACCTTCTTTCCAAGGCGAAGAGTGCATAAAAAGTCGCGTGATTCGATTCGCAATTTCGAAATCGGCAGTTCTACATCTCCTGTGTTAGATCCAAGGAGGGTCTCACTGTACAGTCGACATAAGATAAGGAGTGAGGAGCGAAGATCAATCGGGGAATTATGGGATCGATATACTCGTCGAAACTATTGTCCAGAACTTTGATTTTTGATCTTTTAAACTCTGAACTTTGATCTTTGATGAAAAAATGCACTTGTGAAAAAATAGAATTCTCCTTCATTTACTTATCATCTTCTATCATCAATGTGCAGGAAACAACATGATGTATTTTCTAAAAAAATCTTATTTATACCAAACAAACAATAACATATACAACAGTATCAAGTAACAGTGGCAAAAAAAAAACATTTCTAAACGGATACTTTGGAATGAATTATTATGATTTATTTTTTATTTGTTCATTTATTTTTTGATAGTAATATATGGTACGAAAACGATAAGTACATGAGGAAGGGGTAAGAAATTTACAAAAATACAGTATATCTTGTCAACGGTAAAGAGAGGAGTGGATGGTATTGATTGGATAGATGAACATAACAAATTATTCCCAGATAGTAACAGACATATCGAATATTGATAAATGAAAAATCAATCGATAATGAATAAAAAAATCAATAACAATCGTATATTTTACATACAAGGGAGGTGAACAGGGAGCTAGATCCTAGAGCGGGCATCCGAACTGAAAATTGTAAAGAAGGGTTAATTTACAGGGGTCGTTTCAAAAAAATCAAATTTTACCTGAGTCATTATTTTCCACCCAATTTTCGAATATTTCTTCTCTCTATATCTTCTCTTTCTGCCTTCTTCTTTTCATTAATCCAACGTTCAAATTCATCCACACTATAATATTGATTAGTCATAGATCAAGTATTGATTAGATTTAACGCGTATCGGGCGCAGATAAATTATTAGTATAAGTAATCAACATATTCATATCATGTCTCACCTCTCCTGTCTCGGTTCATCTGTCTTTATAGATGGAATGGACGTAGGAAGAGAAGTAGTCTGAATGAACACCGTTATCGATCAATCAATAATCAATCAATCAATCGATCAATCAATAAATTAATCAATGAATAAGACATACAGCTAAAGAGATGATTAATCTGCGATCAACAATACAACACTGGAATAGAGAAAAGTTATGCATGAATTTAATAATATCAGTATCATTATTGGACATCTTAAATGAATTAATTAATTACAAATATTATACAATAATGTAATAATCATACCAAAGTATCCTTTAAAATTCTTCTCCAATCTTTTATTTCATTACTTTCACATTCACATGTAAACTGAAAAGTAGTAATGTTTCTTTAAAGTTTGCGAAGTAAATTGTAATGTGGTGTTACATTTTCAAAACGTCTCCGTCAACTTGAAATTTGAAGTGTTTTCGGTCTCGAGTGGAAAACCCTGATGGATCATGAAATTACTGTAAAAGGTTACGGTAGTCAGCCATTATTGATCCATGGTTACGGTAACTTCTTACCGTATCCCAATTGACAATAAGGGTTTTCCGCTTGGGACCCAAAATACTTCAAAATCAAAGTTGACGTTGACGTTTCCGAATGTAACACTATTTCGAAGGACGGCGTGCGCCCGTTTTGAAAATGTAACACCACATAAGAAGCCTCCGGAAATTTTTCCCCGCAGTGTGCCCCCCTCCGGTATTTTTTTACACGCGGGGCACACCGTTCAATCCCGTGGTGTACGCCGTAGGGTACACCGCGGGACAGAACTCTTGAACGACGGTGTACCCCGCGAGCTGCGGCTTTCGACGGGGTGCCCCGCGAGATTTGACGCCCACCGCGCGAGGCACACCGTCTCTTCCACGCCGTGGTGCTCCTCGCGGTTTACCCCGCGAGATTTGGCCTCTCCACGGTGTGCCCCACGAGCAAAAAATACCGGAGCCGCGGGGCAGCTTGTTTTCGTACTGCAAGCCACCCCGCGGGGCGCCCTGCGGGGAAATTTCCAGATACGACAAATAAATAAAAAATATAATAATACCTGAATATAATTATCGAGAAGACGATACATATCATGGGAAGACCAATACGATTCTTCGAATTGAGTTGTGTTTTCGCAAAGTTCGCTGTAGATGGAGAGATAATCATATGTAAGATAATGATTGTTACGTACTTCTCACACGATTTGAAGTAACCAATCATATCCTTCATTTTATCATCATCACTTTTTGCTATTATATCTGGATATTCCTAAAAGAGTAATAGTAAAATAGTATTATTATTATTATTATTATTATTATTAATGATTAGTCCTTTCATATAATTACATACCTCATCATATCTATTTAGTATTCTAGCATCCGTTCTGAAATAGAATAGTACGATGACAATCAATCGATAAGTCAACCTACCGTATATCAAGTAATGAAACAATTTGGGACTTATTTCCTGCATTGATTGGTAGTGGACTGGATACAGTATCCCGAATTGGAGTAGTATTGATTACAGATTGATCATATGTAGTATATTGATCGTTATTATTATTCATTCTTGCATATCTATCATCAATAGATACTCCATTATCATTCCTCTCTTCATATTCATATTTATTGTTATTCTCTACCAGTTGGGTGGATACGGGAGACCCGAATCCTCCTCTATAATACGGCTGGTTACCCAACTCTTCCTTCTTCCCTCCTCTTGGTCCTAGTACGGTAACGCCGGGAATGAAAACAAGCCCGCGATCCTTCAATCAATCAATCAATAAATAAATCAATAAAATAAATAAATAAATAAATCAATCAATCAATCGATCAATAAATAAATAAATCTTTCAACAAATAAGAACAACCTTTCTCTTCTTATGTCGCATGCTTCCAGGAGTATTAACTTCTCTTACAGTATACTTATTCATGATAGCATCTTCAGTTTTCTCGAGTGGAAGAGCTGTAACGGACACATCAATATAAAAAATAATAAAAAAACCTAATAAAAATATAAATAAAGTAAGAATATATTACCGATAAGATCAACAGAAAGAGGTTTAATCAATCTTCTTGTGGTATCATTAGTAGATTCGCTTGAAGGAGCAAGCGAAATAACACATTCATTTGCATTCTCATCAACAATCTTCTTCTCATCATCTTCATCTTCATCACGATTATCATCTACAGACAGCAAATGAAAGAGTGAATGAATGAAGGAATAGATACATACGTGGGCGGCATTATCGCTAGCGGGAAGACCCACACGATTCAGCTAAAGTTTACTTTAAAATGACAACTATTCAACCAAAATTCATTCAAAAATGCATGTTTTGTGCACCATCCACCCTATTGAATTTCCAGCGACAAAGCTTGCCCACGTATGAATAGACATACCAACCTTTCTTATACTTTCTATCTTTCTTATCCTTCTTAATAATCGAATCTTTCCTCTTACAATTAACAGACTCTTTCTTCTTGTCTTTTGCCTTCTCTTGCACTATATTCTTCTCATTCTTCTCAGCGTATCGATACCACTGCAACATCTCATCATATCATATCACTCATAAACACTCAGTATATCGTCTGGTGTTTTAAAACGTAAGTCTACTTGAAATATCTCATCAACTTCAAGTGAAAGAAAATTTGACGAAATGCATTACATAGGTCGAAAAGTATGTTACAAAGCACCAAGCCTGACCGCATTTTGAGCCAAATTTCCAAAAAAATCGTAAAACCTGACCGCATTTTAAGCCAAAATTTCACAAAAATCGAAAAACCTGGCCGCATTTTGAGCCAAATTTGCCAAAAGTCTAAAAACCTGACCGCATTTTGTAAACCGATAACCTAGCTATTCGACCTATGATGCATTACAGTATTAGCAGTCTTACGTCTAACTTACAGTAGACTTAAAAGCCTAGTGCGGGTGAAAATGATAAGTACACTAAGTTTTGAAATACCAGAGCCGTACCATTGAGAATTCCTTTCCATATCCTGCGTCTCTATGGGTGATCTCCTTTACTTCAAATCCACAACCGTCCGTTGGGCATTGACACGACTAAATACAGTACATTCAATCGATTGGATCAATCAATAAATCAGACAATAAATCAATAAACCTGGCCATAAATCAATCAATACCTTCAACTCCTTCTTCTTTCTACTACCGAGTGCTCTTTCAAAACAAGTGGGATGAAGAAATAATGTGCATCCATCACAGCAGGTAACCTTGAAAAAAATCAATCAATAATTGAATCATTCAATCGTCAACTCAATCAATAAATCAATAATTCGGTCGATATTATACAAATAGTTACTTTGAATGCAGCCGAATGATCGGTATCAATATCAGAAGAACTTTCAATACACTTTGTACACTTGATAATTTCCGACTTTCTCACTTCTTTTGCCTTAATTAATTAATATATTTAAATTAATCAATATTTGCATATTCAAGCTTACCTCTTCCACCTTCTCTTCAACTACTTGAACTACATTCTTAGAATCATTTGGAGTTTGTCTATAATTTAGTGGATACATTTGCATATAAAGAAACACCCCGAGCCAATTTGATGCTCTCCGCTCTGACAACACTCTCGCTTCGTTTGTCAACGAGAGAGTGTTGCAAGAGCAAAGTCAAGCGAGAAACACACAACAAAACAATAGATTAAACTAACGTTGGTGTAGTTTGCACGGCTTTGTCGACTCGCTGTGCATCAAGTGTGCGAGGGACAATAGGGATCACGGGTGGAGATGGTCTGAACAATCAAATATGGTTAATCATATCAGCTTACTTTAGTTCAACTAATATTAGTTTTCAACTAGTAGAAACACCATAATTTATATTGAACATCTAGTAATAATACTAATTTAATTAGTTTTCAACTAGTAGTTCAACTACTATTTTTCCAAAGTTCAAAGACAATATATCTCGAAGAGCTACTATTGCTTATACCCCTTTGCTGTGAAATCAAATAAATGGATAAATAATGCATACTTGTCGATCTTGTTCACGTTCTTTACGAATCCTCTTCTCAAACCAGGAGATGAACCTTTAATGAATCGATATTCAAATGTGTTCATCGCGATATATAATGTATCGTAATCTGGATACAGTTTTTAGAGAACGGTCATGGTAAAAGTACAGCGGAAATGAGAGATTACGCAAAAGTGAGAGCTCGGACGGTTAAACTACACCGTGGTGCACAATGCCGTAATTGTTCTGGCATTTTCCAAGTTTTCAATGACCGCTCTCCATGTATTGGAGAAACAATGGCCACTTCTGTTTCTGGCCAGCCGCATCACAATAGAATGATGAAGTGAGGGTTCTTTATCCTCTTTTCCCATAGGCTAGAAACCGAAGAAGTTCCAAACGCTGTTCGTTACCTTTTTGCACTGGTGTCTTCTGCGAAACAACATTACCCAAATCATTGAAGTTCAGAATTCCATCACGATGATAGCACTCTTCACACGGACACCAATCAGCTTTACTATCCGGCATCTCAAATATACTTAACCAAGATATTGTATATCATAATATAAAAAATTCTAGTGAATATAGAGGAGTGAGAGAAGCAACACGTGCATAGTCAAGTCAGTTGTTAACGATTAGAAATATAAATAGCGATAAAAAAAAACAAAGGAAGAGAAGCAAACAACGATAGATCTTACAGCTCAAAAAGTGCGCTGTAAGTCAATCGATATAAATGAACTGAATACCGTATGACTAGGCGGAATTAGCAGCACATCGGAACGATTTAACTTTATATTCAAAATATAAATTATTGAGAACTCATTATGTTTTTTCCTGGCCTTGAGTAATCTCCTGATCAGATCTTGATTTCTCCTGATCTGACTTTGATCGAATTACCTGAGTAAATAGAAATCGAAACCAATAACAAAGAAAATAATAATAAAAAATATTCTTCAGTTCGTTTCCTATAGGAAACTATAGTTGATTAAATAGTGATAGCTTGTGGAACTAGGGGTTGTCAACAGAACAGAGAAAATTAAATCATACACTTTATAATATGAAGCACAATGGGTATGGCGTTTTTTACCGGCCTCACCTCCTTCTCGCCAAGGCGGAGATACGAAGTCACAGTACATCTTCGAAAACTAGCTTCTTTAGCTTGAACTTCGCACATTGATTAATTGATCACATTGAATTTTTAAAATGTGTGTCTTTCTATTAAACCGCCCTGTCCTTCCTCTCATCAGATGTTGTCTGTGAGTAATAAAACATGCAATGATAGCAAAATTTAAATATTACAAATTACTTTATTTCATTAATCTTCTTAAATTTAAAGTGTCATTATAATGTAAAGAGGTGACGCGCTACGTACAATAAGCCTCAAAGGAAATGAGAGAATCGCACAGTAGGGGATTGGATCAGCATCAAACGAAGAACAACGACGGACTGATGGACAGGGGGAACAGGGACCGCAAGGAAATATCGAGATCAAAGTGAAGAGAGGAGTACAAGCCTCGTGGGGAACTAAAGTCACATTAACTTTTGGATAAGATTAAAGATAGATGTGAGAAATGTGAAAAAATACAGGGAATACATTATTTAATCGACTTCCTCCATTCTGCTGGCGTCTTCGGCGGCTCCTTCAACCTTTGCGGCTTCAGGGGCGAGCCCGCTGCCGGAGGGAAGGTTCTCCTCTTCCTCATCCTCGTTGATGTCAAGACCGAGCTTGATCATTCTGTAGATGCGGGAAGCGTGTTGTTCGGGGGCCTCGAGGGTGAATCCGGAGGAAAGGAGGGCAGTCTCGAAGAGAAGGTTGACGAGGTCCTTGACGGTCTTGTCGTTCTTATCGGCCTCAACACGATCGGCAAGAGTCCTGGAAAAGAAAGAGTTATTAAATGTTAGATCGTCATTTGAGAATATTTATTAACAGAAAGAGGGTCGAGCTACTTACTTGACGATAGGGTGATCGGGGTTGATCTCGAGGTGCTTCTTGGCAGCCATGTATCCCATGGTGGAGGAGTCACGGAGAGCCTGAGCCTTCATGATACGCTCCATGTTGGCGGACCATCCATACTCGGAGGTGACGATACAGCAAGGAGAGCTGACGAGTCGCTCGGAAACGACAACCTGAAGAGAATAAATAAAGAACAGCTCCATAGGAGTTGGTAAAACTTACAAGGGAATCCCCTGAGGCCACAATCACCGATCAGGTCCAAATTTTTACTGGAGGTACACTTCATATAGGGATGATGTTTGGCGGTATCAGAAATTGCTTAGCTCTTCTTTGAAATTTTAAAATTAATTTAAAAATCAACAAAAAACATCGTGAACACCTTCAAAACCGATTTTTAGCAATCAAATTTGCATATGTGACTTTTTCACTCTGATTACGATGTTATGGTGTCATTTCTGATAAAGATGTGCACGCTGTAAATTTTATTGTCAATTTTTAAAAATAATTTTAAAATTTCAAAGAAGAGCTAAGCAATTTCTGATACCGCCAAACATCATCCCTATATGAAGTGTACCTCCAGTAAAAAATTGAACCTGATCGGTGAGTGTGGCCTCAGGGGATTCCCTTGTTAGCAGGAAAGAAGCAAAATGCTCACCTTCTCAACCTTCTTCTCGAGGATATCCTTGATGGTCTTGCAGAGGTTCTCGAACTTGACCTTGTCCTCCTCGAACTTC
Source organism: Parapristionchus giblindavisi (assembly GCA_943737045.1). Lineage (NCBI taxonomy): Eukaryota > Metazoa > Nematoda > Chromadorea > Rhabditida > Diplogasteridae > Parapristionchus > Parapristionchus giblindavisi. The sequence goes on from CALSFV010000249.1 coordinate 732,150, forward strand.
TTCTTCTGTTCATCAGAAGTAGGAAGCTCAAGACCCTCCTTGGTTACGGATACGAGCTTCTTTCCGTCGTACTCCTTGAGCTGCTGGACGCAGTACTCATCGATGGGGTCGGTCATGTAGAGGACCTGCAAAGAATCAATTAATAAAGATACAGAAACATTAACTAAAGACGGTAGAATATTAAACAAACCTCGAATCCTCCCTTGCGGACACGCTCAACGAAGGCAGAGTTGGCGACGTTCTCCTTGGACTCTCCAGTGATGTAGTAGATCTGGGTCTGGTTCTCCTTCATGCGAGATACGTAGTCCTTGAGGGAGGTGGTCTCCTCGCCAGAGGTGGATGAGGAGTAACGGAGGAACTCGGCGAGCTTCTTGCGGTTGGTAGAGTCCTCGTGGATACCGAGCTTGAGGTTCTTTCCAAACTGCTCGTAGAACTTCTTGAAGTTGTCCTTATCCTCAGCGATCTCGTCGAAGAGCTCAACGCACTTCTTGACGAGGTTCTTGCGGATGACCTTGAGGATCTTGCTCTGCTGGAGCATTTCACGAGAAATGTTGAGGGGAAGGTCCTCAGAGTCGACGACTCCCTTGACGAAGTTGAGGTACTCGGGCATCAGCTCATCACAGTTCTCCATGATGAAGACACGACGAACGTAGAGCTGCAAAGATTTATTTATCAACCTTTCCAGTAAAAAAAACAAATTCGAAACATTTTTTAATGAAATATTCTATTACCTTGATGGAGTTCTTGGTCTTCTTGTTCTCAAAGAGATCGAAGGGAGCTCTCTGGGGCACGAAGAGAAGGGCGCGGAACTCGAGTTGTCCCTCAACGGAGAAGTGCTTGACAGCGAGGTGGTCTTCCCAGTCGTTGGAGAGTGACTTGTAGAATTCGGCGTACTCCTCGTTGGAGATATCGTCGGGGTTACGGGTCCAGATGGGCTTGGTCTTGTTGAGCTCCTCATCCTCGGTGTACTTCTCCTTGATCTTCTTAGTCTTCTTCTTATCCTCCTTCTTGTCGGCATCCTCATCCTCTCCGACGTTCTCAACCTCTCCCTCCTTCTTCTCCTCCTCGGGCTCAGCCTCGTCATCCTCAACTTCCTTCTCACGCTCCTTCTCGACGAGAAGCTTGATGGGGTAACCAATGAACTGTGAGTGCTTCTTGACGATCTCCTTGATGCGGCGCTCCTCGAGGTACTCAACTTGGTCTTCCTTGATGTGCATGGTAATCTTGGTACCACGGGTCATCTCGGGGTCATTGACGGCTCTGCAATATAAATAATTAATTACACCCTCCATGATGCCCACATTCGCTGTCTAATCCAGTAATATATCCCCATCCATTAACCCTTTCATCATTAGTTACTATGACAACACACTCCCTACACACGATTCCAGTCTACGCGCACTCAAGTGCAGGGAACAGATGGGCGAGAGTAGATACAGAGTGAGCGAGAACTAGATAAGTGCACACACCTGACGACGAAGGATCCTCCGGCGCATGATTCCCACTGGTGGCAGTCATCGTCATTGTTCTTGGAGGTAACAACGACCTTGTCGGCGACAAGGAAGGCAGAGTAGAATCCTACTCCGAACTGTCCAATCATGGAGATGTCAGCTCCGGCCTGAATTAACACAATTAGGTCAAGTTGTAAGAATAAATAAAGTAATTCTAGAGTGGTGAAGAAGAAAACATACCTGGAGGGCCTCCATGAAGGACTTGGTGCCAGACTTGGCGATGGTACCCAAGTTGTTGACGAGATCGGCCTTGGTCATACCGATACCGGTATCCATGATGGTAAGGGTCTGCAAACATGAAAAACAATTATGAAATACCAGTTGACTCACGAATTTAGAATTGAATCACATTTTTTTAGAAATACACACCTTTTCCTCCTTGTTGGGAGTGATCTTGATGTAGAGCTCCTTGCCGGAGTCGAGCTCTGAAGGCTCAGTAAGAGCCTGGTAGCGGATCTTATCAAGAGCATCAGAGGAGTTGGAGATCAATTCTCTGAGGAAAATTTCCTGAAATGATTTACCGGTAAATTATAGTTTCGTCACGCAGTATCCCAAAGAGTATATCAACGAGACTGAAGAATGGAATAGCATTCTCCAACACTGTGTGCTTCCACGCTTCCCAGGCTACGTATGAGCAAGTAAAATTAGAAAATATCAACCTTGTTACTGTAGAAAGTGTTGATGATCAAGCTCATCAACTGAGCAATCTCAGCCTGGAAGGCGAAGGTTTCCGCGCTGTCAGACATTCTGGAAAATTAGGGAGTAATTAATAAATAGAAATGTAAAACTATTCACAAAACACGGAGCATGAATAACTAGTACGAGACAAGGAACCGACTTCAGTGGGCAATGGCTATGGCTCTAAATACTTCGGACGTTCGAAAATTCGAGAGAGTGCTGATTCAAGCGCGGTGATTGGCTGACGAGGCGAAATGGGCGGAGCTATGGAAGGATCGGGAAGGCTGCCAAGAATTTGGCACTTTGCCAACTTTCAAATGCACTTGCGGGAAAATTCTAGATTCTCCTTTTTCTATCGATAGAATTTTCTGGAAAACTGACGAATATTGATTTTTGTTAGAGTTCAAACTACTGATCAAGTCCACCCTCGTTCCTGGCCTCATTGTTAGCCACTTGAGCTCCTGTTCTGTCTCATTTTGTTATGAACACTGCCTTTTCGAAACGTTTCGAATTATTTAAATAATAAACTTTGTAGTTATTATGCAATTAAGATGTCACGTGCCGATGAAGGTCGGCTTATTCATTTGGCCAAACGAAGGGAACGTGAAAAGGAAGACATTGAACAACAGAAAAGGAAGCTTGAAGACGATTTAGCCAAAACTTGTGAGTTAATATGTCTTGCATTGTTTCCACTATGCGATATTACATTTGACTTACGTGCCGCCGAAGTAACGACGGAGACGTCCACGTAAATTCTGTAAAGTGTAGATTTTGAACGTGATTCTGGCATAAAAACACATTTATAACATGTGTCAATTCCCTCCATAATGGTTTTGTGCTTGAAAAAGATCATTGTATTATATTATATTGTATCTGCAGTGAACAACCAAATCGAGACGAAGTTCACTGCCAACTATGATGCCCTCGAAGAGACAATCAAGTCTAAGACGATCGGATTGGTTACTCTTGATGAAATGAGAGCAAAACAGAAGAGTGCGGTCACTGAACGGTTCGTATTCATTCTTATCAACTTTGTTGTTGAATACACTCATGAGCATTATTCCTATTATATATTTCTAGTGAAAAGGAAGTTGCTCAAACCGTCGGAGAGTCGAAGAAGTTGGAGAAAAGGACAGGCGACTCGAAAGGGTCCGCCAGTAGTTCTGTCCCGGTATGTTTATTTGAATTGTTTGCATTTGTGCTACTTGATTGAATGATTGATTTTGTTATTTTAATTTTTTGGTTCATGAACGACAGATCACTAATAATACTGAAACTCTCTTTTTATTTGTCTTAAAAGTACTGAGTATGTCCTGTTCCAGAAGCGACCAATGTCATTTGCGTTTGAAGACGAAGAGGACGAGGATGGTGAGCCGGCATTCGTTCCTAAAAAGGTAAGACATTCTCGAATCTTCTTTGATTCTTTGTTATTAATGCACATATTCTTGTTGAATTAATACATAAATCATGAGATACACAAGATTCTGTTCATATTTATTTATTTATTTATTTACTTTTTAATTTGTCCTTTTCAGAGGTTAGGCATGGATCCGTCTGTAGACACAAGTTTTCTGCCTGATAAGGACCGTGAGGAGGAACTAGCAAGGTACTCATTTCAATTCAATATATTTACGTTTTACGATTCTTATTTAGTACAACTGTACTTTGTTATCTAAAATCTATTGTTGCTGTTATTATTATATTTAAATATTAATATTAATAAATCGATATTTAAGGAAGAAAGAGCAATTGGCGGCGGAGTGGCACGCTCAACAAGAACGAGAGAAGAACGAAGAGATAACGGTGTGTGTTGAGAGACGTACTTTACCAAGGTCACAGAGACTGTGGAGTGTACTGTGAATAGTGCCATCGTAGGGACTCTGGTAGTGCTTTAGTACGGCATTGAGTGTCGATGGCTGATGAAATGGATTGTATTTAAATTGTTGCAGTTATTGTCACTAGTAATGTCATCTTTTTAATTTATTTCATCTAGATGAGATCATATTATTGCTATTTTCCTATTGAAATGTTGTGTTTTATGTTTGGGCATATCGAAAAAATACATTATTATTATTATTATTATTATTATTATTGTTGTTATTGTTATTATTATTATTCAGGTAGCATACGCGTACTGGGATGGCTCGAGCCACCGCAAGAACATGCGTGTCAAGCGGGGCATGACGATCGCTCAGTTTCTGGCGAAAGCTATTGATGTGAGTATGCTTGGGTCATATTATCACGCTTCACTGCTGTTCAAGTCATACATGGGCGCCGACATGGGGGTGCCCCCTGTAAAATGAAGACTCTTCGAAAATTTGTGGAATGCCCCTTGTAAAAATGATGTTAAGGTGAAATTTTTGAGAAAAAAGTGAAGGCCCCCTGTAAAATTAACCATTTTCGTTCGGATGCTCCCCTTTACGAATCGAGCTCCAGGTACCGCGCCCATGTATGGTTCAAGTACTCTGGTATTTTAAAAATTAAAGTCTAGTTAAAATACGTCAATGACTTGAAATTTACAAGTCTACTTCAAGTGAAGGAACATTTGAACAAATGCGTTGCATTACACATACCACTCGAAGTAGACATACCTCTATCTTGAAGTAGACTTCCAAGTCCACTTAAAGTGAAAATATCCTAGTAACTTGAGCTTTCAACCCTATTTAACTGCACATGAACTCATATATACAGTCGCGCCGGAAAGTCAGTGCCAACTTTTTGTTTCTGCTATATATTTTTAACCAAGCGTGCTATGGGGCCGCTTTCGCGAGTTTTTATGGGAAATTTATCGAGGAATCCGGCCCTGATATTGCCGACTCATGAAATTTTCTCATTATTGCGTAATGATGACGCAATCGAAGTCCACTTTTTTGAAAAATCATAACTCCGAGGAAAAATTTTTTCCAGCCTACCGTTCTTCTATAAGTTTGAGATCTACGCGTCGGCTACCCAGAAAAAATTTTTTAGGTTGGTGCGATTTTTTTCAGCCGTAGCGGCCTTGCTGCAAAATGGCGGCTGCAAACTCAGATCTCAGCTCCGAGACATGCTAGAGACTCTGAAAGTTTGGTCTTGATCGGTCCACAATTGCCTTCAGTACACCAAAAAGTCACTTTTTCAGATGACCTCACTTTGAGGGCCTACAAGTACGTGAGTGATTTTTCTAAAAATGTGGTTCTTGTGCTAAAATATGCCAAATCCATCCCAGAAGCCATCCTCACACTTTGGTGAAAACACCTTGCTTCGCATCTTCACGGCAAACGATAAGCGAGCATGCACTCGTTTCGGAGGCGCACGTCCAGGGGAGGGGAGAGAGGGGAGGGGCGCGCGCACTCACAGTGAGTGTGTGCAGGAAAGACTGATGTGGCACCGAGGGGCTGCAAGATGGGTTCTCCCAAGCTTGCAGACGTATTCTATGATGGTTTCGGCACATTTTAGCACAATAACCGAAATTTTAGAAAAATCACTGTCATAATTGCATGCCTTCAAAGTGAGGTCATCTGAAAAAAGTGACTTTTTGGAGTACTTTATGGTGGCCTAGTGATTTTTTTTTAATTGAAAAGAATACATTTTAGAACAAGAATTGAAAAAATTTAGAAAAATCACTAGGACACAAAAAAAGTACACCAAAAAGTCACTTTTTTCAGATGACCTCACTTTAAGGGCATACAATTATGACAGTGATTTTTCTATAATTTTGGTTCTTGTGCTAAAATGTGCCGAAACCATCATAGAATACGTCTGCAAGCTTGGGAGAACCCATCTTGCAGCCCCTCGGTGCCACATCAGTCTTTCCTGCACACACTCACTGTGAGTGCGCGCGCCCCTCCCCTCTCTCCCCTCCCCTGGACGTGCGCCTCCGAAACGAGTGCATGCTCGCTAATCGTTTGCCGTGAAGATGCGAAGCAAGGTGTTTTCACCAAAGTGTGAGGATGGCTTCTGGGATGGATTTGGCATATTTTAGCACAAGAACCACATTTTTAGAAAAATCACTCACGTACTTGTAGGCCCTCAAAGTGAGGTCATCTGAAAAAGTGACTTTTTGGCGTACTGAAGGCAATTGTGGTCCGATCAGGACCAAACTTTCAGGGATTATTTGGGACATCATAAGGATCATTTTGATCCCAAGAACGAGTCTCTAGCATGTCTTGGAGCTGAGGTCTGAGTTTGCAGCCGCCATTTTGCAGCAAGGCCGCTGCGGTTGAAAAAAATCGCAGCAACCTAAAAAATTTTTTCTGGGTAGCCGACGCGTAGATCTCAAACATATAGAAGAACGGTAGGCTGGAAAAAATTTTTCCTCGGAGTTATGATTTTTCAAAAAAGTGGACTTCGATTGCGTCATCATTACGCAATAATGAGAAATTTTCATGAGTCGGCAATATCAGGGCCGGATTCCTCGATAAATTTCCCATAAAAACTCGCGAAAGCGGCCCCATAGCACGCTTGGTTAGAAAAATATAGTAGAAACAAAAAGTTGGCACTGACTTTCCGGCGCGACTGTACATACTTACGTACTGTTCTTTCGAATATCGATTAATCCATTTGTTGCTTCAGGCGATGAAGAAGGAGTTCAGCGAGCTCAAGACGATCACTCCCGAAGGACTCATGTTTGTCAAAGAAGACCTGATCATTCCTCACTTCTACACGTAAGCATACATCTTCTTGTTTAAATGTTGTTACAAATGCTGCAAACTACTTTGACACTGATTTTAATTAGATTGGTACATCGAAAATTGACTTATTTTTTGGCAATTTTCTTTTTGATTTCTTTGTTCTTTGAAACGAGAATTGCCTGTGTTACGTCTTGTCTAGTTCTAAATTATCCTTTGAGAGATTGCTAATATGCCGAAATCCTTTCAGTTTCCAAGATTTCATCGTCTCGAAGAAGATGGGCAAGACCGGGCCTCTGTTCATTTTCGATGCAGTCGCCGAAATTCGAATCAAGCAGGATGCGGCGTTGGATTCAGGCGAGAGCCATCCATCCAAGGTAATTCTACAAATCATCGTAATTGTAAAATGGGTGTTGCATATTATTGTTATTTAGTTTGTTAGGTAGGCCCTGAACAAATATGCATTTAAAACGAGTTCTCCATAAGAGCGGAGGGGGCATGGCACAATGTTTCAAAATCTTCCTAGGTGACTCATATTTGATGGTTGGAGTCCCTAGGGGCGGGATACACTTCAGCCGAAAAATTGACCCGAATTATCGATTTTTGATCTACCAAAAGTCGAAAAATCGAATTGTGATTTCCAAGACATGTTATATACCATTCGATAGAGGATCAAAAGTTATATAAGAATGACAAGTTTCAGAAGTTTTCATAACTCCGTGTTCGAGAAATATCCGATTTTCCAATTTTGACCTGATTTTTTTGTTTTGATCTCATGGCTTACTATGTTACCATTATTTCCAGGGGCTAGATTTTTGATATGTTATGTAAAAATGGATGAGCTATCCGAATATCACACTTATTTGGAAAAACTCGGTGCCATTCATAGTGATATCGCGAGTCATAATGGTGAATTCTAACGCCCAAACACCGACGCAGGTTCGAATCCGGGCACAGACATGAATTTTTGCAATTTTTTTTCCGGCTCAAATGTGACTTTAAATTATAGTTTCATGTGTTTTACCTTGTTTTCATTAATGTATTGTACGAAATAACCATCAACATTATCAGAAATGCTAAAAAATCGTATAACTGATATATGACATCGAAAAAAGTCATGGGACGGGCGAAAATAACGGTTTTTCGACAGTGCCATTTCTTTAAAATACAATATTTGCTATTTTCTGATAAAAGAAGATAAATCTACACTTTAACTCTTCAAATCTCGGTTCTCGTAAATTGTTTGAAAAATTGTTGACAAAGATCAAAGATCAAAGTACAAAGATCAGAGACCAAAGTTCAGCAATAGAGTAAAAACTATTGCTGAACTTGGTCTCTGATTTTTTTCAGAAGTATATTTTCAACATATATCGGAGCTATGAAAACAAGAGATTTCATCGTAGGGACGAGAGCACTGCGAGCGAGAGAAAAAATCGTACAGATCGGCAAAAAGTCATGGGACGAATTTTCACTTTTTTTTTCGAATTTTGATTCAGGAAAGCAATCAAGCTCATCTTTTGAGTCAACGTAAGCAGCTCATCAAAGAATACAACCATTATGCTTTGGTTAAATTTGTTCACCGTTGCGTAATGATGACACAATCGAAGTACACTTTTTAAACATCTATAGTTTCTTAGTGAAAAATGATGTTCTTCTGAAACATTGTGAGAATGGAGGCCTCCACTAGGGTTGCAAAAGTTAAATAATCGGAATGTCTCTGACTCCGATTTCAAGCTCTAGCGGGCCTGCAATTTGTTTTCCCCAAAATTTAAAAGTCATCTTCTAGATGCGCTAACGAACTGTTCTATTAGGCGACGACATAAATAACGCTCGTTTTTCACTCTCCAAAAAAATTATCATAAAATTTTAACAAAGCATGATGGATTCTGGAAATATTCTCCGTTCGGATGGATGACCTTCTGCCTTCTACCCGGCAGTTTATGGATCCATTCGTGATAAAAGGACTGAGGATAATTCCGGAAATATGTGTCGAGTTCGGTATGGATAGTGGTTCGGTATTTGAAGCTTTGCGTTTTGAGGAAGTGATGGAGCGCCGGGAAGAGGTGACAACCATAGTCGGCAAGGTCGAGTGAGTACTGAGGGAGGTGGAATACAATTCAGCCATATCCCGTTAGCCCGGCCTGGGTCGTTCTTTTGGTATGATGTCGTCCTAGCCGACTACATTGTCATGTTGAAATTAGATCCGAGTGTCCTTCCCGCGTGATTGTTCGAGGTGGAGTCTTAGCTTCCGCAGCTGGAGAGTGTAGACATGTGCCGTGATAGTCGTACCCTCGGGGAGGAGTTCCCAGTACTTGACTCCCCGTACCGAATACCAGATGCACAACATCACTTTTTGGCGGTGAAAATCGGGTTTGGGGGCATCTGCTGGCTATTCGTGCTCACCGAACCACAGTCTCCTTAGCTCTTCGTAATTGTAGAGCACCCACTTTTCATAACCGATTATAACGTTGACCAGTCAAACAAGCCGACGACGTAGAGTTAGAAAAGTCTTTGCCATGTCCAGTCGACGATACATGTCGTAGTCAGCTAGGACGTGGGGTAGACATCTTCAATATTTTCACTTATTTCCGAGAGTGTGAATGCCATGTACTACAGTGCTCTGGTGACCCCAAGTGCCATTGCAATATTACCCGCATCGAGATAGGGATCAGCCTCTACCTCTTGGAGCAATCGATCGAGAGCCAAAACCGATAGGCGACTGGGTTGGTCTTCATCTTCGAGGGAAAAGTCCTGTTTCTCGAATTTGACGACTCACTTTCTCACCGCTGTTACGTGAGGCACATGTGAGGGGTACACCTCTGCTAGGCGAGGTTGGAAGTCAGGGCATTTCAAACCGGAGAGGAAGAGGAATAAAATAACGTTGCGAATGTGAATTCCGTCGGGGGCGAAATCGTGCGGTTTTCTCGCCTGGAGGACATGCGAGAACTGAATCGAAAGCAACCGCAGGATATTCGAGGGACAGCCTATCTAGTATAAACATCATGGATGCTGGCAATAACAACAGAGCAAGAACGATGCGACTGAAGTTGAGACTAAAAAAACGAGCGTTACTTATGTCGTCACCTAATAAGTACCAGAATGATGCTAGAAGCTAGTGATGTTTATATTCAGGTTATGGTAGTCATAGCTCTTCATTCGCCCTCAGGACATTAAAAAAACATTTTTGGAAGGTATTGTAAAATTATGGTTCTTCCGCAGACAGTTTTGCAAAATATGAAATAATGATTTCGCTGAGTTTGACTTAGTTATGATTACTTTCAGACTCGCAGCAAACTAAAAACCATTATTTTTTACCCGTTCCATGACTTTTGTCGATACTATACCTGCTATACGATTTTTTGTATTTGTGATAATGTTAATGGCTATTTTGCACAACAAAATGGTAAGAACACGATAAAACATATGAAGACATAATTTAAAGTTAAATTTGGGCCGAAAAAAAAGTTGCAAAAATTCATGTCTGTGCCGGGATTCGAACCTGCGTCGGCGTTCGGGCGTTAACTTTGCATGATATCACTGTGAATGGCACCGAGTTGGTCCAAATAAGTGTGATATTCGGATAGCCCATCTATTTTTACATAACATATCAAAAATTCAGCCCCTGGAAATAATGGTAACATAGTAAGCCATGAGATCAAAACAAAAAAATCACGTAAAAAATTGGAAAATCGGATATTTCTCGAACACGGAGTTATGAAAACTTCTGAAACTTGGCATTCTTATATAACTTTTGATCCTCTATCGAATGGTATATAACATGTCTTGGAAATCACAATTCGATTTTTCGACTTTTGGTAGATCAAAAATCGATAATTCGGGTCATTTTTTCGGCTGAAGTGTATCCCGCCCCTAGGGACTCCAACCATCAAATATGAGTCACCTACGATGATTTTGAAACATTGTGCCATGCACCCGACGCCACCCCTCCACTGTAAGGGAGAATGCGTTTTAACTGTAATAATAATTTGAAATAAAGGATAATAATATTTGTACATCTCTACCCGACATCAACTTTAAAGAGTCAATACTGCCTAGATTACTGTAATAAACATCATAACCAACGCCTAGTAATCAACATTTCCTCAGGTTGTTCTTCGAAGTTGGTACGAACGCAACAAGCACATCTACCCAGCCTCACGATGGGAGGCATTCGTACCCAATAAGGAGTACAAACGTACCATTGATGATCTATCTACTATCTAACACACATACTTATTGTTATTGTTGTAGTGCTACAAGCACTTACGGGTGTTGCGAATATTCATATTGTACATTTCTGTGATTGTGATAAGATAAATTTTGATCAAACGTAGCTCTTCTCGAGATTTGAGCTTTTCCGTTCAATTGATCTACATTGTAATGCAGGTCCGCCCATTTAACTTCGCGGGGATGGATACATTTTTTTCCGGAGAATGTCCTAGCCCAGGGCTGTGCGGCATGAACATTTTTTCGGCATAACGGCATATGCCGAAATTTTTTTCGGCATATCGGCATAAGTGTCCAATTCATTATTGTTCACTTGTTTATCAATATTTCAAGGTTTTATGAGAGAAATATTAAAAAACTTCACGAAAGATTTTTTAAATAAAATTTTTTATTTTCGTACATGTAATATTGAAAAGCGCTTAAATTTTGCGATATCACCAATAGATTTATGCCGAAAATATTTAAAATTTTTATGCCGTTTTCGGCACGGCATAAACGGCATGAAAAAACCGGCATAAACGGCATACCGGCATGGCCATGCCGCACAGCCCTGTCCTAGCCCCCAATGTAGCATGCGTACCCTAAAGCATCTTATAAGTTGGGGGAGCTAGGCACTCCGAACATTGCTCTCGGCGTTTGCGCTATTGTGGTGTTGTGGCGCGTCCATGGCCAAGAACACATTCCTGAAACTGTGCATTAAATATTTTTGGACGATCCATCTAGCCTCGGGCAATCCGTTGGGCATATAATGACAGCCCCTGTCTCCCTTATTCACGTCCACTCCAAGCACTGCTACGAGCAAGACTCCGCCCCTTTCTCTTTTCCTTCACACTCACCAAACCCGTGTGGCGTACGCCGCGCACTCTCTTCTTCTGTTCTCTCATGGGTCACCATTAAACTTACCTGGCTGGGGGTCTCTCGTGATCATGAAGACGGGAACCCTATGGTGAGGCGTGTCCATTGCACTTTCGGACACGCTGACCTGTATGGCAGCTCCGAGTTGGGGTTGGCCAACAGCTACATTTTTGCGTGAGGGGCTGCGTTCGCGCGGCCCTGCTTATTTAAAGTAATTTTTTGAAATGTTTCCCGTCGTATACTTGGGATAGGTTACTAATTACATTTCAACGCTTTGTTTCGAGAGATCGATAAATGACTGATGCATTTAGTGCAAATCTGATCACCATCTCAGTATTGCAAATTTGATAAAAGAGAATAATTGACGTTTGCCGTTATTTCGTTCAAGCAGCAGTCCATAAAATCAGATCGATGTACAATTACAGTAATCTTTTACTTATCCACCTATGATACCGTAATGCTTGATCTGGGCCATTTTGGGGAACACCATTGTTTCTTTTCTCTCTGCAACCACCATGATCTTTGATCTTTGTCTTCCGATGTACAGTAATCCTTCCACCTGTTCAATGCTCATACCGACAACTGTCCTTTAATCGTATGCACTATGTGCTGGTAATATTTATGTGTATTGGTAATATTAGTGGTATTATTTATTTAATATTTATGTATTTTTATGCCTACTTTCCATCAGCACGTTGAAAAATCCCTTTACGTGTTTATTCCGGAGTAAAAACGTCGACCGTATTTGGGGGAACCGTATATAGACAGAACCGTTGAATGGATTGTGTGGTCAAGGGATGAATGACGGTCGACGGATCGACTATTTCACGGTGCTGGAGACGCGGAATTGGCATTGACCGGAGGTGGAGGTGGTCCAGTCAGTGCTTTCATATCATTAGCGAACTTCTGATACTTTTCATTCGCCTCTGGAGTCTCCAATTGAACCATCTTGCGGAGAATTGCCTATAATAAGAAAAATAAATAAATAGATTAAATAATTTTTTTTTAAATAATAAAAATAGTTTAAGAAGATACCTGAGCAATGTAGGCGTACTGCGGAGCAGTTTGGATGGCGTGAGCTCTTTGATCTGAAATGTGAGGATTTGGATAACCTGCACCTTACAATCCTTAAAATTATTAAGGTTAAGATCTTAAGGTTGTTAAGGTAATTAATACCCATAAGATCTTAAGGTTAAGGTGATTAAGGTCCATAAGGTCCATACTCCTGATCGTTTTCAGCATTTCCTTCATGTCATATGGAGGGTCCTTCTTCAATATAGTCTGCAGCAACCATTCGATGGCGACAAGTGTCCCAGTACGGCCTAAAAAACGTTAATCAACACGTTAAACACGTTCTTGTTACATGTTTAAACATGTTAACGCTGTAACATGTTTGTGTTAAATATGCGTGAACTTCTAACCAACTCCAGCTGAACAATGCACGACAGTGCTGTAGTTGGTCTGTCGCGCATGCCTGAGCACACGTAGTCCAGCGAGAGCGGTCAGTGGCACTCCGCGATCGGGCCTGAATTGCTCTTTGATCTTTGATCTTTGATCTTCGATCCTTGTAAGCTAACCAATTTCTCCATTGGTGATGATATACAATTCTTCCCTGTTTTCCAGGCACTTCCATTGCCAGAACGGCATTGGTGAAGTGTCCATCGAGCTTTGAATCAATCAGGGTCACTTTTACATCTAAAAATCAATTATCGATTAGTCATTATCGATTGTTTATGTTATGTCCACCACACTAACCTCCGTATGTGACTGTTTCTCCAATATTGTCGGGAATGTACCTAAAAGATCTCAGTTGATTTTTGATTTTTGGTCTTTGATCTCACCGTTCACATTTCTTTTTGCCCAATTCAATTGTATCACACAGCATGACGATATAGCCGACGTTCTCCTAGACATTACAGTTTGATATGTGCTCATTTATCTTTGACTCTACCTGTACGATCATTCGCCAGAAGTCGATAATTGTCGATTCCAGAGGGCCCTTTAAGGATTGATCTCATGATGATCGTTGATCTTTGATCTTTGATCTGTTACCTGTGTACATATGAAATCATTCAAGAATGGCGCTCCTTTCACATAGTTCGCATTGATATAATCGCCCGGCTTGCCGTCCTTTAGTATCACTCGAGTTGGTTCGATGCAAAAGATATCTGAAAGGATCAAAGATCAAAGATCAAAGATCAACTAACGAGAAGCTCCGCCCATTACCGTACCTTGATATCGATTCTTGTCCGGATTGGCACTATGAGTGGTGGTAACGAATGGATCGATATTGTACCGTTTGACCGACTCAAACTCATCAATAAGTCCCTTAGCTCCCATTGTGGAACATTGCTATAAATGGACGGATTGTTCAGAGAGCAAAGATCAAAGATCAAAGATCATGGGTGGATGAATAGAAAGTACAAACCGTAGCGTACGCTTGCAGTCTTACAAGTTGTTCAGGAGTGGGTCGATCAGGGTCAAGGCCCTTGACATCGCGTTCATCTATAAAGATCAAAGATCGAAGATCAGATAAAGATCAACAAACCTTTCTCAGGATCGATCAGTTTGCCTACGAACTTCTCCGGAAGATTCAATCCATAGGTGAGCCCACCTTGCGCTTTACCTTCTTGTTTACCTTCTTGTGCTTTCTCTTTATTCCCTTGCTCCGTGGGACTCGGACTTAATGAATGCACTTTGATTTTTAATCTTTGATCTTTGAACTTACTCAGCAGTCGTCTTGTCCACCTTGTTCTTCTTTGTCTTTTTCTTTGCACTATAATAAATTGTATTTTATAGTTTGGACGAATGATACAATCATGGATTGTACTTAATAGTTTGATAGAATGATACAATCATGGATCGTAGTTTGATCGAATGATAAAGTGTAGTTTAAAGTTTGATAAAATAGTTTGTAGTTTGATCGAATGATAAAGTGTAGTTTAAAGTTTGATAAAATAGTTTGTAGTTTGATCGAATGATACAATCATAACCTTTTATCTTCACATACATACGAGGATGCTGCTGCATCCTCAGTTTTCTCGACTACTTTCTTTACTGCTTTCTTGTCCTTCTTCTTCTTCTTAGTTGACTTATTCGAGACGTCGACTGAGAGATCAAAGATCAAAGATCAAAGACCAAAGATCAAAGATCATGGGAGTGTGCCAAACCATTTGAGGAAGGAGGTGGTTTGGCAGCAGTCGTGGAGGTCTTCTTTACTTTACGTTTGACGCTAGCTCCACTAAAACATTGGTGTACACAAAGTTCTAATCTGTTCCTAGGGTGTTAAGTTCTTAAAGTTTTAGGATATTTAAATATTTTCCTAATCTTATTTTTAACGGCAAACCCCGAGACAATTAAACTCTCTGAGAAAGCGAGAGAGCATTGCCAGAGCGGAGAGTGTCAAATTAGCTCTGGATGTGCCTTCAAGGACTTACCCGGCCATTCCGAGATGAGGCTCTGAGAGAAGAATAAACCGCGTCTGAGTAGTACAAATGATAGGAATGAAATGGGTAAACGATGAGAATGGAAAGACGAAATGATCCATTGACAAAATGGCCAATTACGCTAATATAATAACGCAGCTATAATAAACGTTAATTGGAAAGAAATATGGGCTTCAAAGGAAATTTCGAGGCCACGGAAAAATGATTTTGAAAGCGATCCATATCGTATCAAAGATCAAAGAACCACACGATGCGCTAGCGATCCGTATGGGATGGCTGATGTTGAAGGGGAAGATGGCCAAAAGTGGTTTCACAAGTTGCCAAACTGACAAACCAATTGAAATTTTTGACAAATTATATCTATACTATCTTTACGATCTAGATTATTGAATCTCTTACCATCTTTTATTTTTCTTGTAACGCTGCGACGTCTTCGCAGATCATTGTCTAAATGGCCAGATGATCCAGCATCAAAAGATGGTCACAGTTTCAACATTTCAGAAAAAAACGGATATCCCTTTTGTGATGAAAAAATTGATGACAACTTGATTCCTTTGTATAAACTTTCGTCGTGTTTGTTGAAGTTTTTTTGTTTTATCATGTTTTATTTTTATTTTTTTATTTATTTACTTTTGTTGTTCACTTCGTGATTGGTCGCTGCACAGATGGCGGAGAGTGTGAGAGAGTGTGCATAAGTGAGAGAGTACAGAGAAGGATCAAGAAGGCGAGGTGATCTACCTCCTACTCTCCATCGTTTTTTTTTCACGAGACCCACACCTTATTTTGATTCAATAACGAAAATGAATTGATTACAAAGGTGAACCTTTCTTGAGCGAATACGTTTGGAACAGGGCTGGGATTTCCGTCTTTCCGATTTTCCGACATTTTTTCGGAAAATTTTGATTTTCCGATTTTCCGACAATTTTTCGGAAAATTCGGAAAATTTCTAGTGACTAGTGAAACATTAAATACAATATTTTTCTCATGAAAATATACATTTAAAAAAATTAAAAATCAGTGCTAAATTCTTTTTTCATTTCGATTTTTGTATCTATGCTGGCCAAAGTAAAATGTAATCGAAAAATCCACTCATTCCTATCAATGAAGAATGGGAATGAGAAAAAAGAATGAGAAAGATGAATGAATGAACAATGAAGAAAGAATGAGGAAAGAATGATAATGAGAGAATGAGAGGAGCAATGAAAACGACCGAATGGCCCATTGGTTACGTGTCTGACTCGTAATCGAAGGGTTGTTGGATCGAATCCTCTCCGATGCTGTCATCTTTTGCACACAAGCCGGGTAAACGATGATGGAGAGGCAGAAAAAGTGGACAGAAAATTGATCGAGCAATTTTCTGTCCACTTTGAAAATGGCCCAAAAATTGCCGTGCAATTTTGTCGAAATCTTTATTTTGCAAAAAATATTCTAAAAAAAATAATAAAAAATGCAGAATTTTTCCAGTTATTTTAAATAATGCTCCGGAATGGCCATTTTTTTATCAAGGCAAAATTTAACCTTTAAAAATAAAAGAAACATTTTGTAGGGAAAAAATTATTCCGCGCACCTAGTGCAAAATATTCAGTTTACGGCGTGCTATATTGACGTTTTTCTGTTTTATGTTCTAACAATTTTTATTTTATACTTGTTCGTTTTAATTCATGTTACCGTTCAACATTTTATAATTTAGATAATGGGTAGACTTCGGGCACTGAGAGCAAACTTACCTGGCAAATCGTTACCCCGATACACTTTCCTGGCAAACGATTACCCCAAATGGTGAATTCAGCCGTTGAATTCCTTTCGCTGAATTCACCATTTGGGGTAATCGTTTGACAGGAAAGTGTATCGGGGTAACGATTTGCCAGGTAAGTTTGCTCTCAGTGTGGAGCAACCGAGACTTCGTGGAACAGCGTGGAACTATATGGATTTTCTCAGATAGCGTTTTGTATGATAGCCATAATAATAATAATAATTATTATTTATTAACTATTATTATTTAAATATAAATATTATTTATTTCTCTACTACATGCACGTCACGGCAGTTGGGGTTCGTATCACGATGACACAGTAGAGGAAAGGCGTCAGCCATATTTCAACCTGAATTTAAAATTAAAAAAAAACCGTTTTAGCGGCCAAAACCTGCTCGCGGTAGGGTGCGTGAAGGAATATCGTCAGGACATTGCTTAGAATCGAATGAGTTGAAGCGAGTCCCACTATGAGTTCACCGATCGCTGAAATTATATCTATGAAATGTTTTTAGGGTATTATAGGTCGCACAATTGGTTTCGTATTGTTTGAGGGAGTGAGTGGACATCACTATGATGATATCCGGAACGAGCATGAATAGAAGAGGTACGAACGTCTGTAATTTTAATTTAAATTAATTTATCATACATTGAATAAATTTGACAACAAGTGGTAAATAAATAGTGTGAATTATGTGAAGGCGAGGGGGGGGGGTCGGAGAGAGGGAGGGAAGGATCTCACTGTATTTGGTCGCTTCTGGGTTCAAAGATCATATCAGGGGGGTGTAATTATCATTTGACTTATCAATAAAATAGAGACCAATTATTTTCCCAACCCATGATATAATTGATGTTTAACAAAAACTATCATTTCAGACTTTTGGACATTTTGGAAAAAAAGAATAGTCATCAAAATAAAATCTGAAAGTGCATGGTAGTAGCTATTTTTTGGGTTCCGACCATATCCATATATCGATCAAGGAAAAATACTCGCGTTAAAAAGTTTCACTGGGAATTTTGCGACCCCTTGTGAGATCTTTCCATTGTTAGTTGTACTGTAAATTTTCTTAAAGAAGGGGACCCACGAGTTTTTTCGTGACTAAACTGGCCAGGCAGAAGTATAGATCACATCTTCCTGTACGCACAATTTTCTCTGAAATTTTAGGTGCCCCGGAATGTCGTAATCCGAGCATAAAGTTCACTGATCCACCAGGGAAAGGCGCGAGTTTTTGAATTTGAAGGACAAATATATAGAAAGTTGCAAACGGGAATCGAACCCGCGTGTCGCGGTTACAAGCGCTGACTACTAACCACTGAGCTACACGCTCTTCTCGTACAATCTCTCAAATCTAATAGAGAACATAATGTCGCTTCCTATGTCCCACGTTCTTCTTGTCAATAGCGCACTCCAAAACTCGTCACAGTATTCTGGTCCAAGCCATTTTTCTTCGAAAGCAAGACAAAGGAGAGACTATTGTATTCGAGAGAGTTTGTATGTTGAGCGGTCGTTCTTGCTTTGAAAGTCATGAGAACGCTGTGTCGTGGGCCCCCTTCTTTAAAGGGAGCGTAACCTCACTCAATGGTCTCTTCGACGCGCAATGCTCTCTCGTTGTTAGAGAACAGAAAAATAGTGTGCGCAATGAAGAGACCATTGAGTGAGGTAACGTTCCCTTTAAAGGGGCTGACACCTCTGTCAACGGTCTCTTCTACACTCTACGCTCTCTCGTTGTTAGAGAACAGAGAAATAGTGTGCGCGTTGAAGAGAACATTGAGTGAGGTAACGTTCCCTTTAATATATGAAACTTACTTGAATTATGAGTTGTCTAGTTAGCGTCACGTGCATTCTTTTCGTTCGAGTACTGATCCTTGACTCCGTCAGGCACAGCATCCTCAAACTGGTGCTGCATGAAGGCGTATTGCTGCCTCCAAAATAGCATAATTTCTAAAACTTAATTCATTGAGAAAAACTCTCCTTTTGG
Organism: Parapristionchus giblindavisi; assembly: GCA_943737045.1. Taxonomy (NCBI): domain Eukaryota; kingdom Metazoa; phylum Nematoda; class Chromadorea; order Rhabditida; family Diplogasteridae; genus Parapristionchus; species Parapristionchus giblindavisi. The sequence continues at coordinate 751,203 of CALSFV010000249.1, forward strand.
GACGCCGCGTGTAGTGTTTTGGAAATGCTAACCACTGTAATACTGACCAGTATATTTTGAAGATACATCTGGTACTTCCAGCAATAATGAGAAACAGTCCGAAAGCCATCGAATAAATAAAATAAGGGAAGATCCAGTGCATATCCCAGCTGTACCGGAGAAATGTCGAGTGTTCCATCAACGGGATAACCCGCGGGAACGTCTGCGGGAATGGTTAACAAAAGTGGGAAACATTTCAGAATAACCAACTTGTTCCAGTTCCGCGCGCATTTTTGCGCGATCAACAGTGAATAGAGAACAGGGTACGACGACAAGAAGAATAGCCGAAGTATGAAACATAACAGTGAGAGGTTTCTGAAGTAGTCAATATTCATGTGCATTCTTTTCATTGATTTTAAATCGACGACGAGAGTCGATCAGATATGCTTGATCGATTGATGATTTTATTGATTCTTTTTATTTTTTTATTTTTTATTGATTTTTTTAGGGGGTCTGCCAAGCAGTTCAAGTTGAGGTCATATAACTTATCTGACATCATTAACATAAGTGAAAAAACTTTTAAAAAAATTCTGAAAGAATTATACAGTAATCTGATGCGCGTGATCTGGAATCTTCCTATTTTTATCGGCTTCCGCGGTACATGATCTGTACATATTGAAGAGAAATTTGTGAATGGCACTCTCCTTTTACTATGCTTACAAGGGAACTACTTAACCTTACCACACAATTCTCTAATTTTGACACCCTGGCGTAAATCTACATGGAATAAAGTTTCTAAAAAATTAGGTCAAAAGTTCCACATTCGCGTTTTAAGCCATTTTCGGGCCTCTGAAAATGCACTGGATTTGCGCAAAAGATTCCAAAAAATGCCAAACGGCCCAGAAAGCCAAAACAGTTCAAAAATGGCCATAAATACACAAAAAGAAGATCCAAAAAGGGCGAAAAAAGCAAAAAAAAATGTCCGACCTAAAAAAAGGACTTAAAACTCGAATGTGGAACTTTTGGCCTAACTTTTTAGAAACCTTATTCCATGTAGATTTACGCCAGGCTCAGGGTTGGGCGGTAAAATTTTCCGTTACCGATTTTTTACCGGTTTTACCGGTTCCTGACCGTAAAATTTACCGACCGGTAAATTTTACGGTTTCTCACCGGTAATTACCGAAATTTGCACTAGATATTCTGCGTTATTTTTGGTAATATTATGTTCGATATCTTGAGAAATTGTCCGCATCCCGGCGCGATTCTATGTCTCAACAGACAGTTACTCTCTCAATAAATAAAACTTATCAAATATATCAATGCAACAAAAGAATTGAAACCATTTTTTTGCTATAACTACGGTCAAAGAAGAACAAAATAGCAGCTTGAAACCATTTTGGGCGTTGATATTTTCAGTAGAGAAAGCCTATTCGTATGAGAGTTGGCTCGATGCCAGCAGTCTTGTCGTTGCAGCACTCAAGTACATTTTTTTTAAAGGGAGAGTGACCCCACTCAATTTCTTCATCATAGCGCACACTATTTCTCTGTTCTTTAACAACGAGAGACCATTGCGCGCCGAAGAGACCATTGAGAGAGGTAACGCTCATATATGTAGTTTGAGACACGATATCACTGTTTTGATGTAATGAATAAACGTATAGACAAACTTGGGGGAAAATGTTAGCGGTTTTAAGGGGGTTTTTTAAAGAGTTCTACCGTTTTTACCGTTTTACCGGTTTTTTACCGGTCTGTTAGACCGGTAAATTACCGTTACCGAATTTTTTACCGGTCACCCTTTTCCGCCCAACCCTGGCCAGGCTGTCAAAATGATTGCATTTGGTGGAAAGGTTAAGTAGTTTCCTTGTTAGTAACGTAATGGATTTTGTGACGTAAAAAAATTAAATCCGAGACTTTACCCAAATCTTTAAAAAAAGCGAGGTTGGGAGGAGGATACGCTTGAGACACGTGGTTCGGTAGACGAACCCATCGAGGATCGCGCATGGAACACTCACGGTCAAAATCATCCAACACATCTACAAAAATTATGCAGCTATATTATTAGCTATATTACTATTTTTATTATTATATTATTAATTTGTCATTGATATAATACACTTTAGAGTACTTTCTGATGATATCAATTAACCGAACGAAGACATCAATCACGTTTCCTTTAAAGATGGAGACCCTCGAGTTTTTTCGCAATAAGACTGTGCGGATAGAATGATAGAGATTCATCGCACCAATCGAAAGACAGATCTGATATTGATTCCCGATATGTTTAAAGCTCACTATGCGCATTGAAAGTACAACTTTCAAGGCATGTAGATAATGCCCATCCGACTTGCATACTTGCTCTCTCATTTTCTCATTATCCCTTACGCCAATTATCATATAATATAAACAATAGCCAAGATGCTTATCGTGGCGTGAGCCAGTCATGCCAACTCAAGGGTCTCCTTCTTTAAATGCACACTAGATCTAATTTGAAAATCTCCGCTCTGTCTACGAGCGTAGCCAAAGCGGAGAGTTTCAAATTATTATAGGTTGTAACTTTAAGCCCATCAGAAAGCCTCAAACTCTGACCAGAATATAATGCGATTGTTGTGTCGTGAAATTATACGGTAGCATCGAGTATCCTGCGAGCACCGGAATTAGAATCATCGGTTGGAATGCCTGAATTTGCGACACGGCCAATAGTTTGTACATTAGAGAGCGATTTTTCCTCGATGTCCCCTTTTATGTAATTTATCTGTATTTCAGAAAAAAATTAAGCCCATCTTATGAGACGCAAAAATATGGGTGGAAAGTTTGAATACACTGGTTCGAAAACGCACCTGGACCATCAAATCCATAAGTGAACAGATGATCTGAAAATTTGAGACATTTTGGAATAAACATAATAATAATTAATATTAAAATAAATTAAAAAAAAAAAAACTAACCACTAATTGCATTAGGTAGTATCTGTACTCTTTCATGGACGGAGGTGAATGATATATCAGAAGGTACATTGATAACGAAGATAAGGAAAGGTTAAGAAAACCCGTGATAGTGTATAATCTAAACAGCATTATCATTGACGTAGCACCACGAAGCTCAATTACTAATATAAGTTCACTAATTATAATTTTAACTGCAATGTGCATGCAAACTTATACTTGTACAATATAACCTCATTTATTACATACTTTGGACATCGGAAGCACAATTTCATTTTGCTTATTTTCAAAAATATTGTCTCACATGTGAAGCGGCTGTTCGATTGAAAGATCTACGGTAAAGTTGGAATAGATCATCGTGTACCTTGAGAGGCAACCTGACTGACGCTCCTGCGAGCACCTGTGAGCGGAAGTGAGAGCTTCATAATAGTTTGGAGAATTCTTTGCAAATCGTTTAATGCGAACGAAGCAATGGATAAAGATTTGGAGAAGTTCATAGTGAACACCACTACACTACATTTATTTAGTTATTTATTCCATCAAATTTATATTTATAAACACTGGCAAAGGAAATGGAGATCGATTTTTTCGGAAAAAAAGAGAGTTATTCGACCGTTAGACGAGAGAGTTCTGGCGAAATATTTGGCTCTCCTGAGTGTTTTTTTGCAGCCGCAGTCTCGATATTGACAAAATATTTGTCATTTGCTTATACAAGTACATACAATTTGTGAGGACAATATTTACTTATTAATGGAATTTTGTATTCATAACAGGAATGTGATACAGGAAAGATTAAAATAACAGAAAAGCGATATTTTCAAGCATGATTGATATGGTCTGTGGTCGTATGTACAGTCGCGTTTTCCATGGAATTCATTTTACGTGGAAAACTTAGTTTTCCAGGGAAAACATTTAACCGGCCGAAAAATATTTTAGGTAAAACTTATTTAAAAAAGAATTCCATGGAAAGCGCGTTTTCCGGGGAAATGCGAATGTACATACGGCCTCAGCAGATCCCTTTGGCAAGGGCATGATATGGCAGCTGTCGTATCGTTTGGGGTCAATCGTGACGTCGTAAGCGCGAGGGGAGGAATTTTGGCAAACGCCCCACCTGTGACGTCATGTTTGACGGTCAGCCACTATTCATGCCGTGATATCAGAACGCCTCACTAATTTCTACGTCACTAAATATCCTGCAGTTCAGTTAGCTAGAAATCTGATAACATGTCATTATCAGTTATTTTTAAGTCCACATCGCTCCTATTCTGCACATATGCACATTTTCATTTTATAATAATAATAATAATAATAATAATAATAATAATAATAATAATATTATTATTATTATTATTATTATTATTATTATTATTATTATTATTATTATTATTATTATTATTATTATTATTATTATTATTATTATTATTATTATATCTGGCAAGTGAGCAGTGAAAGGACGATCCGAGGAGGAACGTTATAATAATAATAATAATTATAATACTTTATCTATCAGCACATTAAATGCAGAGAGGGCCAAAACAGTCTTCCCTGTTCTTTCTGGCATCATTCCTCGCACCCGTAAGTCTCTGTCCACCGAATATTGTTTAATTGTGGTGGAATTTGGAGATAAAGCTTAGATTGGATCTCGAGTCTTAGTATTATAACCACAAGTCTAAACACACACGGCCATTGTAGCCATTGCGTTATACATAGATACAAATTAAAATTGCAAACAAAAATACAATTTCAAGATAGCGTCACTTTAATTTCAGGAAAAGTGACATGGGTTTGCAGATCGCCAGCGAGAACATCTTTGGATCATACAGATAAATTAAATTAAATTAAATTAAATTAAGTTTCTTTGAAGCATAGTCAAAAGAGTGCTGTTGCTTTTATTACTTTTATTAGTTATCACTTTGCGAATTGAAATGGTTTTTCTCGGTGAAGCCAATGGGGTAGAGAGAGAGAGAGACAAGATTTAAAGGGAGTGTGACCACACTCGCTGGTCTCTTCATTGCGCACACTATTTCTCTGTTCTCTAACAACGAGAGAGCGTCGAGCGTTGAAGAGACCGTTGACAAAGGTGTCAGCCCCTTTAATTTAGGAAGGCTAATGAGTGAGAAAGCAATTGAACATGGTGAACAGTGAATCAACAAGGGTAGTGAAGAAGAGAACAGCCAGACTGTACTCCAAATAATAACTTTCCTTGTATTAGTATTGTTAGACTAATACAAATTTCAAGATATAATACTTTTGTATTTATTTTGCATAAAAATATTTATTTGATTGTTTTGCCTCCTTGCCAAATGCTGCTTTGGTGCAAAGGCTTTTGTGTCAATTTGTCCATTTTCGTTTGCCCGAAAAGCATCGATCGTTTAAAAAAAGAATAATGCTGTCGGTTTAATAAGAAAACAATTTTTACGGTGTGTAACCCAGTTAGAACATCGATCACTCATTTATTAGCTTGAGAATACTGAACACAATGTTGGCCTCGTATTAGCTCGAACTCGAATCAATCAACAATAATACACGCGATTTTCGTAACCATCATTGTGTTGGTACACCACTAAAACTGACACAAAACTAGAAAAATGTGATATTGAACGCGTGCTTTCTAGTGGTGCACGAATTCAGGTCTGATGGTTACGGTATGAAATACACCTATTGCCTGGGGAATACTCTGGTATTTTGCCACTTAAAGTCTACTTAAACTTTCCCACTTTAAGTAGACTTTAAGTAAACTTAAAGTGAGACGTAAGTCTACTTAAAGTGGTGTGGCATACTGTAATGCATTTCGTCAAATGTTCTTTCACTTAAAGTTTACTTAAAGTCTACTTAAAGTCTGTGACGTAGTTTAAGTAGACTTTAAGTGGCAAAATACCAGAGTGTGTGATTGCAAGAACAATATTATAAATGGTGATGCACATATAAGGATCGTATCATGACTGCCTAAACTGCAGAATGAGAAAACAGTACTGTATCGTCTCAGGATTACAAAACAATTACGGCACTCATGCTGTATTCTCATCTTCTGCACTCTCCCACTTTTGCGTACTCTCTCTCCGTTTCGCTCTACCTTTTGCTCTATCACACCATGAACTGTGAAAGACACTAGGATATGTACATCACTATTCTCTCATTGGGCTTGTGATCAGGGTGAATTGGGCAGTGCGGTGTGTGACCCGTAACAATAATTTAAATAATGCAGAAACGGAAAGATTTTCTTGAGAAGGAAGTCGTTGGTGATATCAAAGTTCGAAAAATAAGGAATTCCTATAGGCAGGGAAGTTCGAGAAATCCTTACAACCTGATAAAACATAAAAGCATATGAAATATTTAAAAAAGTCTTCAAAGGTAAACGGATTTCAGGCACGCCCCGAGCTAATTTGAAACTCTCCGCTGTGCTCACTCTCTTTCTTTGTTTGCGAGAGAGTGCTGCCAGAGCTAACAATAAGCGAAAAATTAGCTTGGGGTGTGCATCGGGGTGAGTTTTCAGCTTTGAAAAACACGAAAGATGATCATAATTGCCACTCCTGTTCTGAATCGTCAGTTATCGACTCCGATGCAGCGTCTGCTAGAGCCACCGATGTCTGCACCGGTATTACCGTAGTTGAATCAGCTGAATTATCGATTGATTTTATTTGTTTATTGATTGTTTATTCGTTCAAAAAAGCAATAATGACGTTCTGTTGGGTTGATACCAGTCAATACTCTGTGTCACAATAAAATCGATAAAACTACCGTACCCTTTCCGTGTCCATTCGTGATAGGAATGTGCTTTGCGTCAACAGCTACGGTAGTGGTGGTTGTGCTTAATTCTGATTTGCCTATGGCAAAGTAGTTCGATGGGGACAGATGAATGCATCTCTGTAACAAATATCAATCAATATAGATAAATATCTATCGAAAGCTGTGCCTGCCCCAGTTTAAAAAAGTAGTCGATGCTACATGAATGCGACAAAAATTTGCTTTATAAAATTATGGTATGTGGTACTTTAATCATTTGCGATCTTCACAGTACTCTTTTGCGCTCTACCTTTTCCCTGTGACACCAAGACCGCTCTGGAAAGGCTGAGTTGAGTATCTATAGTGTGTTCAGTGCATTTTTTTACATTTTTTTTTGCATTTTTTTTCAATTACAGTGCTCTTACCGTAATCTGTTTCAGCAAATCGACAGACGGTTTGGAGATGCTCTTATTACAGGCGCAGTAAATTGGATATCGGATGCATCTGAAAATTATCATTTATTGATTGATTTATATAATTATATAATTTATTTATTCATAAATTTATATTGATTATTGGTTGAAAGATTATTGATTGTTGGATTACTGTACTGTCATATATTGATTATTTGGTTACGGTACTCTCACCCTGCGATCAGGGGAAGAATCGAGACGAGATCATTGAGATAGTTGTAGATCTCAACGTATTCATTCTCGAGAGCCGACTTATCGATTGCTTCCCAGAAAGTGAGAAAGACCTACGAATATCGATTGATTAAGATATTATTGATTGATCGTTTACATTACTCAATTTCGGTTCACTACAGTATACCTGAAGACTCTGTGAGATCAAATACGTGGTGACCAGACTGATCAGAGCGCGGGTAGCATCCTGTAATGGATTAAATCATATCGCGGTAAACCAGTGCTCCTGATTACTGTAGGCCATGATATTCTCAATGACCTACCGTAATCCTACAGTAACCTGGTGGATATACCGTACCCTGAGCGAGCTTCTGCTCGGCTTGTTCGCTCGATTGTTCAGCCCGTTCGTGTCGGCTAAGCTCGCTTTCGGCTCGGACGCAATCTTCTTGTACTCCTTTTTCAGGGCCTGTACGGAATTCAAGAATTATCGTCAAACGAAACTAATATCTCTCAATAAAAATCACGGAAGATAGCCATAGTTCAAACTTATTTTATAATATTATGTTCAGACTCCGGTATTACGAAACTTAAAATCTACTTATACGTAATAAAAGTAGACTTTAAGTCTACTTCAAGTGAAACAACATTTGACGAAAGCATTACAGTATACCACACCACTTGAAGTAGGCTTACGTTAAACTTGAAGTAGACTTACGATTCTACTTCAAGTGCCTGAGTAGACCTTAAGTTTCGAAATACCAGTGGAGGTTAACAATCAACTTATTATTCCATTCAATAGTATTAATAGCCTACGCTGAACAAGAATTCACCTTGATGATTAGAACGTTCATAATGACGAGTAAGAAGAAGGGTGCTATTCGGTCGACGACGTTCCTGAACAAATCAATCGATAATGCGAATTTCAATCGATCAATCAGTAATCGATAGTCTATCAATCAATAATCCAACCTCGTGACGAACATCCACCAGAATCGATAATCATCATCGGCCGATAGCTCAGTCAGGGTTATCTCGTATCGACTAAAATAAAATACAATCAATAATATTTATTTAATCGTTTTCGTGAAAACACAGAACAGAATTGCATTTTGCAATTATGGATTCTCTCGCAATTCAAGTGCCGAGGATATTGAACTGAAGATTTTGAAGACGAAAAACACAAAAAAAACTCAGTATTTCGAGAGCGGCTGTGTGATAGAGTAATATGTAGTAAGCAAGAAAGGGAGGGAGTACGCAAAGGCGGGAGTGAACATACGGTTAAATTACACTATGGTGTAGCAAACCGTATTTTTGGGACTATGTCTAGTTTTTAAAGACCAGAAACGTTGTGAAACTTACGCGAATCCCTCACACTCCGTCTTCTCCTCGTAGGTCAGTTCAAAGTACTGACAGCTCTTGTACATGATCGCTATGAAAACGCAGAAGATGCAGATCAATGGCCGATTCTTCTCCAAAAATCTATACAAGTTATCCATTAGGACATGTTATCGATTAGAACATGTTATCGATTAGAACATGTTATCGATTAGAACATGTTATCGATTAGAACATGTTATCGATTAGAACATGTTATCGATTAAAACATGTTATCGATTAAAATATTTTATCGATTAGAAAAGATGAGAGTGAGTGCGAAAGGAGAAAAATTTAGACAACGAGAATTTTCTTGGCACGGAGCCAATATCACGATTGGACAGGCTCTTGTAAGAGCAGACGCACTAATACATATGAAAGGAAGGGAAAGATGCCGATAATATTAAAGGTTCGGTCGAAAATTTCGGCTCATTTTTTTTCAATTTCATAGTTCTTGGGCGCAAAATGAGCCGGAATTTTCTTTAAGAGATGAACGATCTAAAACAATAGTTATGAAAGGTTATATTAATTGAAGCTAAGGGTTGTTAGTAATAAGAAAAGCCCAAAGACACGAATTGAAATTGTTATATCGTGAAGTATTCATTTTTTTTTCGAAAAAAATGTGTAAAAGAAAGCATTTGATGCATAAACATCCAAATATATGATATATCAAGATAACAGTAGGGTGTGTGAGCTTGGTTACTTAAAGCTATCAAGCGGCGGATTAAATAATAACCTTAACAGTTGTTAATTTGCGTTAGTAGATACTGCAGCCCATATAGGTATTCGAATTTTATGGAATAATAAGCAACCGTCCGCTCTGGCAACAAGCTCGAAAAGTGAGAGAGTTTGGCCAGAGTGGACATTTCCAAATCTTACTTTCGTACGTCTCGTATTTTCCGCATATAGCACGGTTGTTGATGTCGTTGGAGGAAGACGGAGAGGACGTTGAACTGCTCTGCCATCACATTCCTGCACAGATTAATACCGTACCCATCTTTGTGTTAGAGCAAGCGTCGTGCGCGGTGTCGAGATGCGTGCGCCGGAGTGCGGCGACTTTTACCAACTACGGTAGCACTCACAAGAAGCTAGACCACGAGATATATCAGCTACCATGCATCGTTCACAGTAAGCTACACACTGATCAATCAATAACGCTACCGTAACCAGCTACAGTAAGTTCACACAATCGATAAAGCTACAGTATCCATTCGGCTACAGTAATCTCTACGATCACCGCAAAACTCACTTTCGAACTCGAATGATATTTCGAGAGTGAAAAGTTTTCAGCAACCGTTCGGTGGTGGCTAAAACGATCAATAACATGGACGCGAACATGACGATCGCTGTCTCCTGAAACAGTTTTATTCATTCTATTTTTCGAAAAAAGAAGCTTAAAAATTATTAATATTTATATTATAATTATTATAAAGAATTTTATTTATTATAAAGAAAGGTTTGCTGGAAATCAATTCTCTCAAGTTCTCGTCGTAATTCAAAATATTCTTGGAAGAGTCGAAAGTTCAAAAGAGTTCGAGAATATGCAAATGGACAGAGATGGATTATCTGTAATTCAAAAATTCCCACGGACTTCTCTACACGAAAAAGATTGGAGCATGCAAACATGAAATTATATTCCAACTATCACCCACTGTCAAGCCCTACCCAGTAGGGTTGGCAATAACGGACACGCATTGCGGGGCCGCAATGCTTGTTAAATCATTGCGGGCCCGCAATAGCATTGCGGCCCGCAATGACTACTTTATTCCTATCTGGCCACTTTTTGTGATCGGTCGTTCTTTTGTTCTCTTCACTTTCCTTCGCTCTCTCGTTTGCTTGAGAGAACATAATCATTGCGGGCCCGCAATGATTTTACACCGCATTGCGGGCCCGCAATCATTAGAAATAAAGAGTCAAGGCCATTGCGAGCCGCAACCCCCGAATAGCCAACTCTACTACCCAGGGAGTCCTATAAAACCATCGATTCGATCGTATTACTGATAATGTTAGTTTTATAGTTATCAAGGCATCGATATATTATTATCTAACGACTCACCGTGAGCATGAACCTGAAGTAGTTCAGAAACATGTGGTAGATGAGCAATGATTCATAGTAATCGAAATACACCTGAAATAGTTATCATTATTTATATATTTTGTTCCGATCTCTTTGCAATTCCAATTCCAGTTGCGAGGTAATGCTCCACTCGCTCCATCTCCGCTAAGCGAAGATCGCTTGTTGTGAATAAATATTATTATAATATTATTAGGGCCTATTTCTATATTTTCTATGAAATACTCAGGAATGCACTTTGAAGAAGCCTCTGGCGTCTCTCTCCAGCATAATGGGTGCAAGCACTCTCTAAATAGAAGCCCATAAGGAATAGTGGAATGTGGGTGGCTATCCTGAGCCATCCCTCCCATAAGTCAGACTTAAAGGATCTAACACTTTTGTCAACGGTCTCTTCAATGCTCTATGCTCTCTCATTGTTAGAGAACAAAGAAATAGTGTGCGCAATGAAGATGAAATTGAGAGAGGTTACGCACCCTTTAACGAGAATTGGCTCCCATTCAATTCTCGGGTGGGTCTGAAAACGTCATTTGGGAGTGAAAACCCACTTCCTCTTTTGGTCTTTCTATAGTCACGCACTGATACCTTTTTAAAAGTGTCACCCCGGCGTAATTTTGAGCGCTCCGCGTTTATTTGAAACTACGCTCTGGCCACACTCTCTCGCTCTCGAAAAATATTCATACACCGCAGAAATAAATTATGGACGCAAATGTGAACTGGGCGTAATCCAAATACAGAACCATCTGCACGTTCGCATTTTTATTCACCCCTTTCATACTCTCTAATGACTTCCGCTCATGAAGGACCAGACAAAGAAGTGGAGCAGACTTTTACACTTTTACAGAAACCGGAAACGCCTAGGGCAATCCTGGCCATTGTATCAAAAGCGATCAGCAAAATAATTGCCACTCACCGGAACAGCTATAACTATTACATAGTTCAACGCCATGACAATGTCCAGGAAGGCGAGGATTCCGAAGTAATACACCGGCGTCTTTCTGTCAAGGCAAACGAGTTATTGGGAAATTACAGAAACCTATTTATGGTGTACATACCGTATCATGGGACTTTTCCAGAATACGACGGAGAAGAACGAGTTGAGTATGACTGATACAATACAGATCGATACTGCGAACACTCCGATCAGCCAGATCTTCACGTCTATGTGATCAGTACCCTCAAATGATTGATTGATTTTCTTAAATTATTGATTGATTTTTTAGTACACAAAGAGAAAAAAGTGTTATCCACAGCACATAAGATCTGCGATGTGTTATATTTAACACTTTTTGTGTGTTAAAATAGCTCAAAAAGTGTCAAATATAACACTTTACAGGTCTTATGTGCTGTGGGTTACACCTCGTTTCTCTCGTGTAGATCAACACTGTGATCTCATGAATTTATTGATCGCTTAAGGGACTAATAGAGTGCCATTCCTATAGCTCACTTTGATATAACAAAATGCAACCAACGAACGAGGGTTACTAATTGCATTTACTTATTATAATTTTCTAGCCTTGATATGAAAGACTGCATGATCGTAACGTTTAAGAACATTGCCTGATTATTTCTATATGAAACTGAATCCCACCTGGTGTTCCCAGAAAGACAATCTGTCATATTGGTTTCTCTAGTCACTACTAGTAAATCTCGTGAGCAACAATTAATTGTTTACTCGCTTCCATGACTTGGTTTATACTAAACCACACCCGAGCTAATTTTAAACGCTCCGCTCTGGTCATGTTCTCTCGCTTTCTTTGACTACGAGGGAGTTGATGGCGCGGAGAATAAAATTAGCGTGACTTAAAGGTACACCCTGAGCTAAATTCTCCGCTCTAGCAATATTGTCTAGTAGACAAAGAAAGAGAGAGTGGTCAGCGAGGCGAGAGAGAATGGTCTTTAAGCCCCTTTCAGTACAGGGCGCGCAATACGCATACGGAGTATTCCTCGGAACTATTCGAAATATACTGAATTGAGGGCTTGTTTTCGAAAAGATGATGAATTTTCTAGTGCATGTACACTCGCTATATCATATTTGTATTTGGATTATAATTTACTATATTAATAATTTATTTTATTATATTTAGAATTCATTCACGAATGAAAACATTAATTAATTAGTATGTCATCCTCTATCATTCATTCGTCAAAGCTTTTTTATTTATAAAATAATCCAATTATTAATATCGTACGCTTATTATTTATACAGGGAATAAGGCACAGCTAGTGATAATTACGTGATAATAATTACTTTTACTGAACTACTATAGTATACTTTAAAGGCACTCTACAAGCTAATTTTGCTCTCCCGCGTTGTAGAACAAGAAAGCGAGAGAATGTGGCCAGAGCGGAGATTTCCAAATTAGCTTGGGATGTCACATTACAAGATCAGCTTACCATGTAAAAGCAATCAAGTGGATCAGTGGCGTTGTCTTCATTCGTACCATTTATCGATCCTTCCATCTGTTCCGATTCCATCTAAAAAATATCTACCGTATGTGGATCCGTAATTAGCGTAACTCGAGGAGCGATATAATACGATACAGAACGTCGACGGTATTGGGTGGTGGTGGGAAATTCGAGACGTGTTATACGATATTGCAAGGTCTAGATGTTCAAAGGAATTTGGAGAAATAACGGAAAACAGTGGTTACAGAACGGCAAAAGAGAGAAGAAATCGAGAGAGTCAGAGCAAAAGTCAAGGGCAGAATGGGGATATAACAAAAAAAGACGAGTACTAGAAGAGCGGTGCGAGAACCGATATGTAACGACAGGGACAGGACAGGGAATAGGGACAGGGAGGTTCAAAAATGAATTTGTTGGTCCAGTTCTCGTTGGGCGACCTGTCATGTCATTGATTTGACATGATATGAGTGATTATTTCAAAGTCTGACGAGTAACAAGTAATAACACACACCACTCATCTCACTCGTCGATCAATCATCACAAGTTCCAACAACAAAATGGAAAAGAGTGAGAATGGGTGATCAAAGCCCGAGCTAATTTTAGTTTCCGCTCTGACAAAGTTCTCTCGTAAACAGAGAATGCTAGAGAGCATTGTCAGAGCGGAGAGTTCATGGTTAGCTGACTATGAGAGAGTTTTAAATTAGCTCGGGGTGTTCAAGATAATTGTACTCTCCGCTCTAGTCACCCTTAATCGTTAAAAAGGAAAGCGAGAGAGTGTGGCCAGAGCAGAGTGTTCACAATTATCCCGGGGTTTGCCTTAACCTAATGGCGTTTAAAAAGACGGCAACGATAAATAAATAAATAACAACAACGCTTAGAAATGCGAGTGGAAACACTCTAAATACGTTTCGCTCGCCATCAATCGTGAAGTATTGCGTATAAAACTACTGCAAACACTGAAGAGCGTCCAATTTCCTCTAAATTCGCGCGTAATTTGCATAAATTTCGGGCCTCAGGCAGGGATAAGCAAAAGAGCGAGAAAAGGAGGAGGAAGAGATTGAATAGAATAGAAAAGGAGGAAGGAATTTGGTCAATGAATGAGTGTTTTGCGTACGGTACTCTCGGGAAGATTCTGTGTGGTTCGGGTGGCTAAATGAATTAACGCAATAAGAGAGTCCTTGAATAGGCAAGGCAGGGACAGGATAGTAGATGAGAGGGACTGTTTACTATTGAAGGGGATCGGCAGTGTGAGGAGTACGATGGGAAAAAACAGAGATGATGGAAAACTGAGAAGTGCGCGCAGATTTTTTTAGTGAATCAAGTAGAAATATGATATCAATATAATTCGTTCAATTTTTAAGAGAAGTTCGTCTGCCATGAAAATAATAATAATAAAAATATTTATCACGCATTGACTGTTAAAACCTGGGACTGCTCTGCACATAAAAAAAAACTATTTTTTCCAAGCGACCTAATTTTTATTAACTTACCCTTCGAAATAAACAAGATGATCACCGGCATTAAACATTTCTGAAAGTGAGCAATAATAATAATAATAATAATAATAATAATAATAATAATACTTTATCTATCAGCACATTAAATGCAGAGAGGGCCAAAACAGGGTGAATCTTCTTATCCACAAGATTTATCCTTTCGTCTCTGAGAGAATTCATCTCCATTCAAGAAAACGTCGGCATATGAAACTTGATTATGATAGTCAAATAACCCACGAAAACTTGTTCGTCCATTAGGCCTGCTTGACGAGACGGAAATACCGCTCCTGACCTTCCAAATTATTCTGTGAGCAATCATGGTCATTATATGTTTAGTAGCATAAACTATTTCAAGAGATTTCCGCGTGACAGTCCCTGGTTTTTATAGATACTGCGTGAGAAGTGGCAGATGGTTGACTCTATAAATAATGTTTTTGACTAATCTATGAACTTCTTTCCGTATCTATTCTTACTTCACACGTTTTATAAAAAACAACAAAAAATAACTGCGAACTTAGGAAATTATAGAAAAATAGCGTTGTTTGGTTGATAATCATGACATACTTCGACAACCAAAGGATAACGTACTGTAATTCCTTTTTCGAAGGAACGATTACGGTATTGATAATAACTACTAAATCAGTGATAAATATGGGTTGGATAGCTTATTGACCAGGAAAGACTACAGACTGGTAATTATGAGAACGACTGCACTATGGACATAAAGAAAGATCCTGTGGATAAGAAGATTCCACCTGTTTTGAACCCAATCGTCACACGATATGCCGACAGGAGAAATATTTTCATTATTATTATTATTAGTATTACGCACATAGAACAAAAAAAGTCGTCACTGTAGCTATTCGATATGCACCACCGGATCTGTTTTCACTAGCAATAGTGATACTGATATCTGGTTACCTGCTCAATTATGAAAAAAAAAACACTTTCAATGAGTACAGCAAAATCTGGACACTTCTTGTGAGTACTGAAGAGGCGTCTACGAGATGTTTCATGTCTTAAAGGGACCGAAACATTTGTCAACGGTCTCTTTAACGCTCTACGCTCTCTCGTTGTTAGAGAACAGAGAAATAGTGTGCGCCATGAAGTGACCATTGAGTGAGGTTACCCTCCCTTTAAACCCGAGAGTCAAAAGATAATTGCTCCAGTACTAAAATTCTCGGAAATACAAGCTTGCAAAAAGCACTAGTAATGAGTCTGCGAAAATCAAAAGTTTGAGGGAGTAATTGCAGGCAATTTTAAACTCTCCGCACTGACAACACTCTCTCGTAGATAAAGAAAGCGAGAGTGCTCTGCCAGAGCGGAGAGTTTCAAAAGGGCTTGGTGCCTTTAAGTAAAATACTTGCGTAGACAGCGCCTGACAAATGGACAGACCACTTACCACACCCACTCAGAAAGCTACTGAAAACAAACAATCGTCTAGTCATAGTTGTAAGATTTCCAAAGGAACAAGGGATAATAAGGAAATACCATCGTCCAATCGTTCGAGGACCTAAACGGGGACGCGGGCGCCGACCAGGTAGATGGAAGGATCTCTTCAATCGCCGGTTTATTTTCCTGATTATGAGATGCACATCAGAGCCTACTTTTGATAAATGTGTTCAAACTTTAAACTGTTACCGCCCAAGAACCATAAAATGTGTTGAAGAACGAGTAAAGATTCTCATGAAAAGATGATCATTCAAGAAATAATAATATATGTAAGTAGTGTCTTTGAAACATATTAAACACTATTTTTGCTATTTTCGTTTGCATAAAATATCATATAATCTGATGTAATAATACACTGGACTGATCAATAGATCGGTTATTGCTACGTAGAAGAAAATCTCCCGAACCATTGTTCACAATAATCCTACACATAATCAGCGTCTCAATGATTCCATTGATGCGCGTATTCTAAATACAAGCCAAAACATGCGTAATTGTTTATTAGTATGGTCTCACGGGCATCTTTGCTCGTCAAATGTATGTTGAACACTGGGAAACCGTGGAATAACAAAGAAAAATAATATACAGTACAGCAAATACCCCCTATCTTGACCTGGGATCCCTTTTTGTGCCTTGAATGTTCAATATCAGGTGTGATATGACAACTATGACAAGGGTTTGTCAATGCACTGGGTCAAATGTTGCGTCAAGGAGAGACACAATTTCTGATCAATAGGTCTTCGATTTACAGAAATTGCCACAGCGCAAAACAATCGCTTTGGCCAAAGAATGATGGGTCCAAAGTGCGTGCATAAAGACTTCTGGGACACTCTGATTCAATACAAAATTAAATATGAGAAAATGAAGATATTGTAAGAGGAAGGACTGTGGTTCTTTCAGCGAATGTGCGAATTGCGAAGAGGGCTTACATGGGGAACTGAATCCACAAAGCATATAATAAAATATATATTATGCAGATAGTGCAAGACAGGGCTAAAATGATGATGTCACGAGTAGAATATGAAAGAATGCGGTAATGGTAGAGGGAGAGGGAGAGGTGGAGGCAGAGGCAGAGATTCAAGGGTGGGTGTAAATGAATTTTTAAGGGACCCTTAGGCAAATAGAGGCCGAGATTGAGACCACCAACCATTTGAAAAAGAGAAAGATGTTCCTTAGAGTGAACACCAGTATTTTTATTTATGGGGACTTTTGATCTTAAAGGCTCGCCAGAGCTAATTTTTCCCCTCTCCGCTCTGGTCACACTCTCTCGGTTTCGTTGTCTTCGAGAGAGTCTTGTCAGAGCGGGGCGAAAACTAGCTAAAACCAGGGTCTGGTCATTTAGTATTCTCACCCCCTCACAGTGTTCATGTTCACATTCTGATAAGCTATGAGATATATTACCACGATATTCACATCGAGAAAAAAGAAAAGGAACGCTCTCATTTGGAATGCTCTCACGCCTGTCTACAGATTGTGAAGGAAACAGACACGCGATACAGTGGATACATTGGCAATATTTTACTGGATTTCATGCTCGTGCGAAGTAGCAAGGCAACCGCGTGGAATACGCAATATGAAGAATTTATTAGAATGCAATTGCAACACCTGTGAAAGTCCGTGAAAAGTCAAGTCAAGTTCTGCCAAGTCAAGTCAGTCAAGCAAAGTCAAAGTTCAGTAGTCGCGGAAAAGCTTGACATCACCTACGACCGGAAGTGTTAGGAATCCGGAATCCGGAATTTAGAACACCTTTATATGATCTGATAATCCATAGGAAGAGGCTGATAAGGAACATTGGCAGTGTGCGAGAGTGAGACCATATTGTACTTGGTAGATCAGAATGAACACTTTTTCGTATGCCTATCGAAGAATAACACTCACTGTCTCAATTCTCGCTGCGGTTTTTTCCCGACTCCCTTGTGAGAAAGGTTACGCCCTTTTCAAGGACAAAAATCATACGGTTCCTTATAGAACACGTCAATTGCACAAAAATATAACGTTGATAAACTATTCGACGAGTATCGTTTACAAATTTCGTATGACTTGACTAATTAAGAAACTCGAGAACATTTTATATTCTGTCATCACTTCCCCTTTTACACGCGATGTAACATTTTTTTATGACATTGAATCAACTTTATCAGCTTTAATGGGTGTTTCGTAGCTGGGTTGCCATGAGGTACAGTATCGTCCAAAAGTAATGGGACACTTTTTCATTTTTTTATAACTTTTGATCCAGGAAATCAATCAAGCTGATCTTTTTAGTCAATGTTCAGAATATATCAAGGAATATTACCATGATGTGTTGGTGTAATTAAATTTGTTCACTGATGCGTAGTGATGACGTAATCGAAATTCACTTTTTTGAAAATTTTTTTTTCTTTAGTAAAAAGTCCGGTTCTTCTGAAACATTGTGAGAGTGTAGACATCCACTAGGGCTGCACAGTCAACAAAATCGGAATGGCTGCGACACCGATTTCAAGCTGTAGCGATGTTGCAAAATTGACTTTCGAAATTTAAAACTCGGCTTCTAGATGTGCTAACGACCCGTTCTAAGCACCAAAATGATGCTAGTGGCGAGCGATGTTTATTCCCAGATTACGGAAGTCATAGCTCTTCGTTCGCCCTCAGGGCATGAAAATTAATTTTTCAGGAAGGACTGATTTTGAGACCCTACCGTTCGGAGGGCAGGTATTCTAAAATTATGGTTTCTCCGCAGGCACCTTTGTAATGTATCATATATTTATTTCCCTTATTTTGGTTTGGTTCCGATTCCTTTTAGACGCGCAGCAAACGTTCTGCTGACATCTACTCGGTTTCAGCGCGTAGCGCGCATTCACTCTTTCTCTCTCTCTCACTGCTCTCGTCCCTGCGCCTCTTTTGATGAAATCTCTTGTTTTCAAAGCTCCGATATACGTTAGAGATCTTCACAAAAGTTTTTACTCTGTTGTAGAACGTTGATCTTTGATCCGTGCACTTTGATCTTTGATCTTTGCACTTTGATCTTTGATCTTTGGCGGCAATTTCCAAACAATAGAGAGAATATTTGTTTTTCCAACACTGGCACTTCTTTAAAATGCAAAATAAGGCTTCAGAACTGCTACTACTGTACTTCAGTCATACTGTATCAAAAATAAATTCATGCGGTTGGTACTCTCGCACGGATATAGTAAGTTACAGTACTTTTATGAAACTTTCTCTTAATTTTTTGTTTTCTTAAATATTTATTTCGTACCTGTTTCATTTTTAATATGTTTTATAATGTTGTTTATCACAGATCATTGTTGTACTTTGAAACTGTTATCAACATTGCACTGTTCGTGTAATTATTTCGTTATTTAGATGGTGAAACCCCAGTATTCCGTCGATCTTCGGAACACCATCAAGGAGATGCATCTGCGGGGAGTCAGTGTCAGGAAGATTTCAAAGCAAACGGGGATTCCGAAGTCATCGATTGGAAACATCATCAAGCGTTATAAGAAACGTGGAGCAGTCGAGGATGCCGAGAGGTTCGTTTCGTGCGAGTATTTACATAGAAATAAAATAGTGTTTTTTTCTCTTTTCTTGTTTTTATTCATTTTATATGTATTTCGTATATTTAGGCCCGGCCGTCCACCCGTGCTGAGTAAGCGAGATAAGATGGATCTAGTAGTCAAGAGTAAGCAGAACCCTCGTATGAGTGCACCGTTGCTGCAGGCGGAGCTGAACTCGACTCGGCCGGATCATCCCGCCTCTATATCGTCCGTGAAGAGGGCCTTGTATGAGGGAGGGCAGGTTGGGAGAAGGCCCGTACGAAAACCGCTGATTTCAACAAAGAACAGAAGAGCACGAATCAAGTGAGCATTTCTATCAAAATTTACAGTAGTAGTGAGACGGGAATACAATTAAATTTTACAGGTTCGCTAAAGATCACTTGCATTGGACATGCCGACAGTGGAAGAACGTCGTCTGGAGTGATGAGTCGAAGTTTGAGTTGTTCTCAGACGGAGTTCAGTTCGTGCGCCGCCCTGTGAACGAGCGTTACAACCCCAAATACATGATCCCCACCGTCAAGCATGGCGGTGGGTGCGTCATGGTTTGGGGTTGCTTCGTTGGCGGGACCATCGGCCCACTTCATCTCATCGATGGCATCATGCGTAAGGAGCAGTACGTGGACATCCTGGAGAGAACAATGCTCCCATGGGCTTCGGTGAACTGCCCTGCTGGATGGAAATTCCAGCAGGACAATGATCCGAAACATACCTCCGGTCATGCCACACTATTCTTCAATCGGAAGAAGGTCAAGGTACGAAGATTCAGAAGGGTCAAGGGGAAATATGATTACGGAAATAAAATATACATCTTTCCAGGTCCTCCGGTGGCCAAGCCAGAGCCCCGACCTCAACCCGATCGAGCACCTCTGGGAGGTGCTCGATCGGGCCGTGAGAGGCCGTAATCCCAAGAATGCTGCTGAGAAATTCAAGATTCTCCAAGAAGCTTGGGAACAGATCCCCTCCAATACCCTGATCAATCTTGTGGAGTCGATGCCCCAGCGATGTGCAGCCGTACTGAAGGCTAAGGGCTATCCCACGAGATATTGATCGTTGTATCTTTGTTGTTAATCCTTGTATCTTTGTTGTTAATCCTTGTATCTTTGTTGTTAATCCTTGTATCTTTGTTGTTAAATTTCACTAGTTATTTATTTTTAAAGTAAGATAAATCTTACATTTAACACTTGAAAAGTGAATTTTCGACAACTGTTTGAAAAATTGCGGACAAAGATCAAAGATCAAAGTGCAAAGATCAAAGATCAACGTTCTTCAACAGAGTAAAAACTTTTGTGAAGAAATATCCGTGCGAGAGTACCAACCGCATGAATTTATTTTTGATACAGTATGACTGAAGTACAGTGGTAGCAGTTCTGAAGCCTTATTTTGCATTTTAAAGAAGTGCCAGTGTTGGAAAAAACAAATATTCTCTCTATTGTTTGGAAATTGCCGCCAAAGATCAAAGATCAAAGTGCAAAGATCAAAGATCAAAGTGCACAGATCAAAGATCAACGTTTTACAACAGAGTAAAAACTTTTGTGAAGATCTCTAACGTATATCGGAGCTTTGAAAACAAGAGATTTCATCAAAAGAGGCGCAGGGACGAGAGCAGTGAGAGAGAGAGAAAGAGTGAATGCGCGCTACGCGCTGAAACCGAGTAGATGTCAGCAGAACGTTTGCTGCGCGTCTAAAAGGAATCGGAACCAAACCAAAATAAGGGAAATAAATATATGATACATTACAAAGGTGCCTGCGGAGAAACCATAATTTTAGAATACCTGCCCTCCGAACGGTAGGGTCTCAAAATCAGTCCTTCCTGAAAAATTAATTTTCATGCCCTGAGGGCGAACGAAGAGCTATGACTTCCATAATCTGGGAATAAACATCACTCGCCACTAGCATCATTTTGGTGCTTAGAACGGGTCGTTAGCACATCTAGAAGCCGAGTTTTAAATTTCGAAAGTCAATTTTGCAACATCGCTACAGCTTGAAATCGGTGTCGCAGCCATTCCGATTTTGTTGACTGTGCAGCCCTAGTGGATGTCTACACTCTCACAATGTTTCAGAAGAACCGGACTTTTTACTAAAGAAAAAAAAATTTTCAAAAAAGTGAATTTCGATTACGTCATCACTACGCATCAGTGAACAAATTTAATTACACCAACACATCATGGTAATATTCCTTGATATATTCTGAACATTGACTAAAAAGATCAGCTTGATTGATTTCCTGGATCAAAAGTTATAAAAAAATGAAAAAGTGTCCCATTACTTTTGGACGATACTGTATCTCCATTCCGAACGATTGTACCTCACCACTTGCAAGAATTGTGTTCCAGCTGACTTCACGAAATAATCCCTCCATCTCTTAACTGGGGACCTTGTTTCCTCTTGCAACTGGGGGTCCAATTGAGCACATGTAACACCCGAGCTAATTTGAAACTCTCCGCTCTGGCCACATTCTCTCGTAGAAACAGAAAGCAAGAGCGTGAGACCAGTAATTTGTGTTTCAAATGAACTCGGAGTGTCACTCTTATGAGTTCCTTTTTTTCACAACAGTTTACATCCTGGCACCGATAACAAAGAAATAGTATGCGAAATGAAGAGACCGTTTAGAGACAGAGAGTGGCTATGGTGTACAGAGAAAATGGTAGAGCGAAATAGAGAGAGCACGCAAAAGTGAGAGAGCGCTGACGGTTACAGTACACCATGGTACACCATCTCTGGTATTTTGCCACTTAAAGTCTACTTAAACTTTCCCACTTTAAGTAGACTTTAAGTAAACTTAAAGTGAGACGTAAGTCTACTTAAAGTGGTGTGGTATACTGTAATGCATTTCGTCAAATGTTTTTTCACTTAAAGTTTACTTAAAGTCTACTTAAAGTCTGTGACGTAGTTTAAGTAGACTTTAAGTGGCAAAATACCAGAGATACCGTAATTTTTCGGCATTTTTCCAAGTTTTCAAAGATCTCTCTCCATGCCTTGGGGGGAAACGCTCAGCAAAAATTATCCTTCCTTATAGTTCTCTAGACGCAAGTACACCGGAAGAGCTCGATACCCCCTAGGACCGGAAGTGATTCCGGATCCCGGAATCCGGAATTTAGATCACGCCGTTTATGGTCCGAAGGACAGCACAGAGATTGAGGGGCGGGGCTAGCTAAAACTCCGCCCACCCGTGCACGTAAACTACAGATGCAGGCAAAAAAAAGAAGCTACTTTGTAAGAAAACATGATAGATGTCCATGTAGACATCGAGGGACAACAATAATTAATCATTGTCGCACTTTTTGAGAAGCTTGCTGGATGTTTTTGGGAGATGAAAGAGGGGGGGGGAGGGGGAGTCAGAAGAAGAGGAGGAGGAAGAGAGGGAGGAAGATAGAGAGAGGGGATGGGATAGAGAGGAATGGAGGTTAAGAGGAGGAAGAGAAGGAAGAAGAGGAAGAGCAGAGAGTGAAAGATAGAGAGGGAAAGAGAGAGGTTAAGAAAAAAGAGGAGTGGATAGAGGAGGAGGAGTAGGAAGAAAAGAGAGTGAGAGAGATTTAGAGGGAAGTTGAATATATTGAAGTCGTGGGAGTACCGCGGAAGCAAATAACAATAGGAAATGAACGAATGAATCTGCGACCGACCAATTCCATTTTCATTCCGAAGATCTCCGATCTGTCGCTCTCGCTTTCTTTGTTTGTGAGAGAGTGGTTCCAGAGCGAGAGTTTCAAATTAGCTAGTGGGTTAAATATTTGCATTTTGATAATAGGCCTTCAGATGGAGTGCAACCTCTCTCAATGATCTCTTCGACGCCCAATACTCTCTCGTGGTTAGAGAACAGAGAAATAGTGTGCGCAATGAAGAGACCATTGAGAGAGGTTACGCTCCCTATCAAAAGGTATGTTTTATAATGAACATCATCTTTTTTATAATGAACTTTTGAAGTGGTGTCAAAACCACGATCTAAATCCTCCACTGTGAGCTCCAAACACAGTTTGATCATAGGCCATGGCCACTGGTCCTTCAGACCAGGATAGGCCCTCTCAGCCAATAGATTGGAGGCGCTAACACTGCGACTCAGCGGTATAGTGTAACTCCAAAAAAAAATCATCTAGTGCTGCAAGTGCATGTCGGTAGTTTGAACATCGGTAACATGTTATTATGCTGTTACCGAAACCTAATCTCTCTCTCTCCCTCTCTCTCTACCTCTCTCCCTCGCTCTCCTTCTCTCTCCTTCTCCCCTCTCATTCTCGTCTCTCTCTCTCTCCCTCCCCCTCTCTCTCTCTCTCTCTCTCTCTACCTCTCTCCCTCGCTCTCCTTCTCTCTCCTTCTCCCCTCTCATTCTCGTCTCTCTCTCTCTCCCTCCCCCTCTCTCTCTCTCTACCTCTCTCCCTCGCTCTCCTTCTCTCTCCTTCTCCCCTCTCATTCTCGTCTCTCTCTCTCCCTCCCCCTCTCTCTCTCTCTCTACCTCTCTCCCTCGCTCTCCTTCTCTCTCCTTCTCCCCTCTCATTCTCGTCTCTCTCTCTCTCCCTCCCCCCCTCTCTCTCTCTCTCTCTCTCTACCTCTCTCCCTCGCTCTCCTTCTCTCTCCTTCTCCCCTCTCATTCTCGTCTCTCTCTCTCTCCCTCCCCCTCTCTCTCTCTCTCTCTCTCTACCTCTCTCCCTCGCTCTCCTTCTCTCTCCTTCTCCCCTCTCATTCTCGTCTCTCTCTCTCTCCCTCCCCCTCTCTCTCTCTCTCTCTCTACCTCTCTCCCTCGCTCTCCTTCTCTCTCCTTCTCCCCTCTCATTCTCGTCTCTCTCTCTCTCCCTCCCCCTCTCTCTCTCTCTCTACCTCTCTACCTCTCTCCCTCGCTCTCCTTCTCTCTCCTTCTCCCCTCTCATTCTCGTCTCTCTCTCTCTCCCTCCCCCTCTCTCTCTCTCTACCTCTCTCCCTCGCTCTCCTTCTCTCTCCTTCTCCCCTCTCATTCTCGTCTCTCTCTCTCTCCCTCCCCCTCTCTCTCTCTCTCTCTACCTCTCTCCCTCGCTCTCCTTCTCTCTCCTTCTCCCCTCTCATTCTCGTCTCTCTCTCTCTCCCTCCCCCTCTCTCTCTCTCTCTACCTCTCTCCCTCGCTCTCCTTCTCTCTCCTTCTCCCCTCTCATTCTCGTCTCTCTCTCTCTCCCTCCCCCTCTCTCTCTCTCTCTCTCTACCTCTCTCCCTCGCTCTCCTTCTCTCTCCTTCTCCCCTCTCATTCTCGTCTCTCTCTCTCTCCCTCCCCCTCTCTCTCTCTCTCTCTCTCTACCTCTCTCCCTCGCTCTCCTTCTCTCTCCTTCTCCCCTCTCATTCTCGTCTCTCTCTCTCTCCCTCCCCCTCTCTCTCTCTCTCTACCTCTCTCCCTCGCTCTCCTTCTCTCTCCTTCTCTCTCCTTCTCCCCTCTCATTCTCGTCTCTCTCTCTCTCCCTCCCCCTCTCTCTCTCTCTCTCTCTACCTCTCTCCCTCGCTCTCCTTCTCTCTCCTTCTCCCCTCTCATTCTCGTCTCTCTCTCTCTCCCTCCCCCTCTCTCTCTCTCTCTCTCTACCTCTCTCCCTCGCTCTCCTTCTCTCTCCTTCTCCCCTCTCATTCTCGTCTCTCTCTCTCTCCCTCCCCCTCTCTCTCTCCCTCTCTCTCTACCTCTCTCCCTCGCTCTCCTTCTCTCTCCTTCTCCCCTCTCATTCTCGTCTCTCTCTCTCTCCCTCCCCCTCTCTCTCTCCCTCTCTCTCTACCTCTCTCCCTCGCTCTCCTTCTCTCTCCTTCTCCCC
Organism: Parapristionchus giblindavisi; assembly: GCA_943737045.1. NCBI lineage: Eukaryota > Metazoa > Nematoda > Chromadorea > Rhabditida > Diplogasteridae > Parapristionchus > Parapristionchus giblindavisi. Next base: position 776,570 of record CALSFV010000249.1, read on the forward strand.
TCTCATTCTCGTCTCTCTCTCTCTCCCTCCCCCTCTCTCTCTCTCTCTCTCTACCTCTCTCCCTCGCTCTCCTTCTCTCTCCTTCTCCCCTCTCATTCTCGTCTCTCTCTCTCTCCCTCCCCCTCTCTCTCTCCCTCTCTCTCTACCTCTCTCCCTCGCTCTCCTTCTCTCTCCTTCTCCCCTCTCATTCTCGTCTCTCTCTCTCTCCCTCCCCCTCTCTCTCTCTCTCTCTCTCTACCTCTCTCCCTCGCTCTCCTTCTCTCTCCTTCTCCCCTCTCATTCTCGTCTCTCTCTCTCTCCTCTCCCCCCCTCTCTCTCTCTCTCTCTACCTCTCTCCCTCGCTCTCCTTCT
>CALSFV010000250.1:0-157500 GCA_943737045.1 Parapristionchus giblindavisi
GCCCAAGCCCAAGCCCAAGCCCAAGCCCAAGCCCAAGCCCAAATAAGGGAAAAGGGATAGATGGATTTACATCGCAAAAGGCGATTTCAGTTTGGTTTTTTTTTCGGTTTCGATTTTGGCGACTATTGTAGAGTTTTATATTAGGTACCACGCTATCGTACTGTATACAGGGTGCGTGAAAATTACCGGCACTCGAACTTTTATCAATATCTCCCCTTAGAATGCGTAGAGGAGATCTTGCTCTCCAGAACCCCACATACTGTCAAGTCCAGGGGATTCTTAGTCACAGGAATTTTTCATACATTTTGAGCCACGTACTTTCTCATAACTTAGTCGGTTTTGGCCTCGAATTTATCAGCTAATGCGTGATAAGGTGTTTGCGCACAGGAAATTTTGTATGGATTCTTCTTTTGGAATAGATTCCCAATAAGAAGCAAGAATATATTCTCCTAATTTGAATTGGGACCCATTATCGGAGGTTATGGTTGCTGGTCTTCCTCTTCGAGCAACAAATCGTTTGATTGCTTCTAAGAATAGGGTGGTGGAGAGATCCTCCGTGACTTCTAAGTGGACTGCTCTAGTAACCATACAGGTTATTAAAAAGAACAGACTTTTTTGGATTTTATGGAATCCAGAATATGGAATGGTCCCAGATAGTCTATGCCACAGTGCCGAAGGGTCTCGCGCAGATTATTCTAAGCCCAAGCCCAAGCCCAAGCCCAAAGCCCAAGCCCAAGCCCAAGCCCAAGCCCAAGCCCAAGCCCAAGCCCAAGCCCAAGCCCAAGCCCAAGCCCAAGCCCAAGCCCAAGCCCAAGCCCAAGCCCAAGCCCAAGCCCAAGCCCAAGCCCAAGCCCAAGCCCAAGCCCAAGCCCAAATAAGGGAAAAGGGATAGATGGATTTACATCGCAAAAGGCGATTTCAGTTTGGTTTTTTTTTCGGTTTCGATTTTGGCGACTATTGTAGAGTTTTATATTAGGTACCACGCTATCGTACTGTATACAGGGTGCGTGAAAATTACCGGCACTCGAACTTTTATCAATATCTCCCCTTAGAATGCGTAGAGGAGATCTTGCTCTCCAGAACCCACATACTGTCAAGTCCAGGGGATTCTTAGTCACAGGAATTTTTCATACATTTTGAGCCACGTACTTTCTCATAACTTAGTCGGTTTTGGCCTCGAATTTATCAGCTAATGCGTGATAAGGTGTTTGCGCACAGGAAATTTTGTATGGATTCTTCTTTTGGAATAGATTCCCAATAAGAAGCAAGAATATATTCTCCTAATTTGAATTGGGACCCATTATCGGAGGTTATGGTTGCTGGTCTTCCTCTTCGAGCAACAAATCGTTTGATTGCTTCTAAGAATAGGGTGGTGGAGAGATCCTCCGTGACTTCAAAGTGGACTGCTCTAGTAACCATACAGGTTATTAAAAGAACAGACTTTTTTGGATTTTATGGAATCCAGAATATGGAATGGTCCCAGATAGTCTATGCCACAGTGCCGAAGGGTCTCGCGCAGATTATTCTAAGCCCAAGCCCAAGCCCAAGCCCAAGCCCAAGCCCAAGCCCAAGCCCAAGCCCCAAGCCCAAGCCCAAGCCCAAGCCCAAGCCCAAGCCCAAGCCCAAGCCCTTAGCCCAAGTCTAAGCCCTTAGCCCAAGCCTAAGCCCTTAGCCCAAGCCCAAGCCCAAGCCCAAGCCCAAGCCCAAGCCCAAGCCCAAGCCCTTAGCCCAAGTCTAAGCCCTTAGCCCAAGCCCAAGCCCAAGCCCAAGCCTAAGCCCAAGCCCAAGCCTAAGCCCAAGCCTAAGCCCAAGCCCAAGCCCAAGCCCAAGCCCAAGCCTAAGCCCAAGCCCAAGCCCAAGCCCAAGCCCAAGCCCAAGCCCAAGCCCAAGCCCAAGCCCAAGCCCAAGCCCAAGCCCAAGCCCAAGCCCAAGCCCAAGCCCAAGCCCAAGGCCCAAGCCCAAGCCCAAGCCCAAGCCCAAGCCCAAGCCCAAGCCCAAGCCCAAGCCCAAGCCCAAGCCCAAGCCCAAGCCCAAGCCCAAGCCCAAGCCCCCCGGTTTCGATTTTGGCGACTATTGTAGAGTTTTATATTAGGTACCACGCTATCGTACTGTATACAGGGTGCGTGAAAATTACCGGCACTCGAACTTTTATCAATATCTCCCCTTAGAATGCGTAGAGGAGATCTTGCTCTCCAGAACCCCACATACTGTCAAGTCCAGGGGATTCTTAGTCACAGGAATTTTTCATACATTTTGAGCCACGTACTTTCTCATAACTTAGTCGGTTTTTGGCCTCGAATTTATCAGCTAATGCGTGATAAGGTGTTTGCGCACAGGAAATTTTGTATGGATTCTTCTTTTGGAATAGATTCCCAATAAGAAGCAAGAATATATTCTCCTAATTTGAATTGGGACCCATTATCGGAGGTTATGGTTGCTGGTCTTCCTCTTCGAGCAACAAATCGTTTGATTGCTTCTAAGAATAGGGTGGTGGAGAGATCCTCCGTGACTTCAAAGTGGACTGCTCTAGTAACCATACAGGTTATTAAAAGAACAGACTTTTTTGGATTTTATGGAATCCAGAATATGGAATGGTCCCAGATAGGTCTATGCCACAGTGCCGAAGGGTCTCGCGCAGATTATTCTAAGCCCAAGCCCAAGCCCAAGCCCAAGCCAAGCCCAAGCCCAAGCCCAAGCCCAAGCCCAAGCCCAAGCCCAAGCCCAAGCAAGCCCAAGCCCAAGCCCAAGCCCAAGCCCAAGCCCAAGCCCAAGCCAAGCCCAAGCCCAAGCCCAAGCCCAAGCCCAAGCCCAAGCCCAAGCCCAAGCCCTTAGCCCAAGCCCAAGCCCTTAGCCCAAGCCTAAGCCCTTAGCCCAAGCCCTTAGCCCAAGCCTAAGCCCTTAGCCCAAGCCTAAGCCCTTAGCCCAAGCCCAAGCCCAAGCCCAAGCCCAAGCCCAAGCCCAAGCCTAAGCCCAAGCCTAAGCCCAAGCCCAAGCCAAGCCCAAGCCCAAGCCCAAGCCCAAGCCCAAGCCCAAGCCCAAGCCCAAGCCCAAGCCCAAGCCCAAGCCCAAGCCAAGCCCAAGCCCAAGCCCAAGCCCAAGCCAAGCCCAAGCCCAAGCCCAAGCCCAAGCCCAAGCCCAAGCCCAAGCCCAAGCCCAAGCCCAAGCCCAAGCCCAAGCCCAAGCCCAAGCCCAAGCCTAAGCCTAAGCCCAAGCCTAAGCCCAAGCCCAAGCCCAAGCCCAAGCCCAAGCCCAAGCCCAAGCCCAAATAAGGGAAAAGGGATAGATGGATTTACATCGCAAAAGGCGATTTCAGTTTGGTTTTTTTTTCGGTTTCGATTTTGGCGACTATTGTAGAGTTTTATATTAGGTACCACGCTATCGTACTGTATACAGGGTGCGTGAAAATTACCGGCACTCGAACTTTTATCAATATCTCCCCTTAGAATGCGTAGAGGAGATCTTGCTCTCCAGAACCCCACATACTGTCAAGTCCAGGGGATTCTTAGTCACAGGAATTTTTCATACATTTTGAGCCACGTACTTTCTCATAACTTAGTCGGTTTTGGCCTCGAATTTATCAGCTAATGCGTGATAAGGTGTTTGCGCACAGGAAATTTTGTATGGATTCTTCTTTTGGAATAGATTCCCAATAAGAAGCAAGAATATATTCTCCTAATTTGAATTGGGACCCATTATCGGAGGTTATGGTTGCTGGTCTTCCTCTTCGAGCAACAAATCGTTTGATTGCTTCTAAGAATAGGGTGGTGGAGAGATCCTCCGTGACTTCAAAGTGGACTGCTCTAGTAACCATACAGGTTATTAAAAGAACAGACTTTTTTGGATTTTATGGAATCCAGAATATGGAATGGTCCCAGATAGTCTATGCCACAGTGCCGAAGGGTCTCGCGCAGATTATTCTAAGCCCAAGCCCAAGCCCAAGCCCAAGCCCAAGCCCAAGCCCAAGCCCAAGCCCAAGCCCAAGCCCAAGCCCAAGCCCAAGCCCAAGCCCAAGCCCAAGCCCAAGCCCAAGCCCAAGCCCAAGCCCAAGCCCAAGCCCAAGCCCAAGCCCTTAGCCCAAGCCTAAGCCCTTAGCCCAAGCCTAAGCCCAAGCCTAAGCCCAAGCCCAAGCCCAAGCCCAAGCCCAAGCCCAAGCCCAAGCCCAAGCCCAAGCCCAAGCCCAAGCCCAAGCCCAAGCCCAAGCCCAAGCCCAAGCCCAAGCCAAGCCCAAGCCCAAGCCCAAGCCCAAGCCCAAGCCCAAGCCCAAGCCAAAGCCCAAGCCCAAGCCCAAGCCCAAGCCCAAGCCCAAGCCCAAGCCCAAGCCCAAGCCCAAGCCCAAGCCCAAGCCCAAGCCCAAGCCCAAGCCCAAGCCCAAGCCCAAGCCCAAGCCCAAGCCCAAGCCCTTAGCCCAAGCCCAAGCCCTTAGCCCAAGCCTAAGCCCTTAGCCCAAGCCCTTAGCCCAAGCCTAAGCCCTTAGCCCAAGCCTAAGCCCTTAGCCCAAGCCCAAGCCCAAGCCCAAGCCTAAGCCCAAGCCCAAGCCTAAGCCCAAGCCTAAGCCCAAGCCCAAGCCCAAGCCCAAGCCCAAGCCCAAGCCCAAGCCCAAGCCCAAGCCCAAGCCCAAGCCCAAGCCCAAGCCCAAGCCCAAGCCCAAGCCCAAGCCCAAGCCCAAGCCCAAGCCCAAGCCCAAGCCCAAGCCCAAGCCCAAGCCCAAGCCCAAGCCCAAGGCCCAAGCCCAAGCCCAAGCCCAAGCCCAAGCCCAAGCCCAAGCCCAAGCCCAAAGCCCCAAGCCCAAGACCAAGCCCAAGCCCAAGCCCAAGCCCAAGCCCAAGCCCAAGCCCAAGCCCAAGCCCAAGCCCAAGCCCAAGCCCAAGCCCAAGCCCAAGCCCAAGCCCAAGCCCAAGCCCAAGCCCAAGCCCAAGCCCAAGCCCAAGCCCAAGCCTAAGCCCAAGCCCAAGCCCAAGCCCAAGCCCAAGCCCAAGCCCAAGCCCAAATAAGGGAAAAGGGATAGATGGATTTACATCGCAAAAGGCGATTTCAGTTTGGTTTTTTTTTTCGGTTTCGATTTTGGCGACTATTGTAGAGTTTTATATTAGGTACCACGCTATCGTACTGTATACAGGGTGCGTGAAAATTACCGGCACTCGAACTTTTATCAATATCTCCCCTTAGAATGCGTAGAGGAGATCTTGCTCTCCAGAACCCCACATACTGTCAAGTCCAGGGGATTCTTAGTCACAGGAATTTTTCATACATTTTGAGCCACGTACTTTCTCATAACTTAGTCGGTTTTGGCCTCGAATTTATCAGCTAATGCGTGATAAGGTGTTTGCGCACAGGAAATTTTGTATGGATTCTTCTTTTGGAATAGATTCCCAATAAGAAGCAAGAATATATTCTCCTAATTTGAATTGGGACCCATTATCGGAGGTTATGGTTGCTGGTCTTCCTCTTCGAGCAACAAATCGTTTGATTGCTTCTAAGAATAGGGTGGTGGAGAGATCCTCCGTGACTTCAAAGTGGACTGCTCTAGTAACCATACAGGTTATTAAAAGAACAGACTTTTTTGGATTTTATGGAATCCAGAATATGGAATGGTCCCAGATAGTCTATGCCACAGTGCCGAAGGGTCTCGCGCAGATTATTCTAAGCCCAAGCCCAAGCCCAAGCCCAAGCCCAAGCCCAAGCCCAAGCCCAAGCCCCAAGCCCAAGCCCAAGCCCAAGCCCAAGCCCAAGCCCAAGCCCAAGCCCAAGCCCAAGCCCAAGCCCAAGCCCAAGCCCAAGCCCAAGCCCAAGCCCAAGCCCAAGCCCAAGCCCAAGCCCAAGCCCAAGCCCAAGCCCTTAGCCCAAGCCCAAGCCTAAGCCCTTAGCCCAAGCCTAAGCCCTTAGCCCAAGCCCAAGCCCAAGCCTAAGCCCAAGCCCAAGCCTAAGCCCAAGCCTAAGCCCAAGCCCAAGCCCAAGCCCAAGCCCAAGCCCAAGCCCAAGCCCAAGCCAAGCCCAAGCCCAAGCCCAAGCCCAAGCCCAAGCCCAAGCCCAAGCCCAAGCCCAAGCCCCAAGCCCAAGCCCAAGCCCAAGCCCAAGCCCAAGCCCAAGCCCAAGCCCAAGCCCAAGCCCAAGCCCAAGCCCAAGCCAAAGCCCAAGTCCAAGCCCAAGCCCAAGCCCAAGCCCAAGTCCAAGCCCAAGCCCAAGCCCAAGCCCAAGCCCTTAGCCCAAGCCTAAGCCCTTAGCCCAAGCCTAAGCCCTTAGCCCAAGCCCTTAGCCCAAGCCTAAGCCCTTAGCCCAAGCCCAAGCCCAAGCCCAAGCCTAAGCCCAAGCCCAAGCCTAAGCCCAAGCCTAAGCCCAAGCCCAAGCCCAAGCCCAAGCCCAAGCCTAAGCCCAAGCCCAAGCCCAAGCCCAAGCCCAAGCCCAAGCCCAAGCCCAAGCCCAAGCCCAAGCCCAAGCCCAAGCCCAAGCCCAAGCCCAAGCCCAAGCCCAAGCCCAAGCCCAAGCCCAAGCCCAAGCCCAAGCCCAAGCCCAAGCCCAAGCCCTTAGCCCAAGCCTAAGCCCTTAGCCCAAGCCTAAGCCCTTAGCCCAAGCCCAAGCCCAAGCCCAAGCCTAAGCCCAAGCCCAAGCCCAAGCCCAAGCCCAAGCCCAAGGCCCAAGCCCAAGCCCAAGCCCAAGCCCAAGCCCAAGCCCAAGCCCAAGCCCAAGCCAAGCCCAAGCCCAAGCCCAAGCCCAAGCCCAAGCCAAGCCCAAGCCCAAGCCCAAGCCCAAGCCCAAGCCCAAGCCAAGCCCAAGCCCAAGCCCAAGCCCAAGCCCAAGCCCAAGCCCAAGCCCAAGCCCAAGCCCAAGCCCAAGCCTAAGCCTAAGCCCAAGCCTAAGCCCAAGCCTAAGCCCAAGCCCAAGCCCAAGCCCAAGCCCAAGCCCAAGCCCAAGCCCCAAGCCCAAGCCCAAGCCCAAGCCAAGCCCAAGCCCAAGCCCAAGCCCAAGCCCAAGCCCAAGCCCAAGCCCAAGCCCAAGCCCAAGCCCAAGCCCAAGCCCAAGCCCAAGCCCAAGCCCAAGCCCAAGCCCAAGCCCAAGCCCAAGCCCAAGCCCAAGCCCAAGCCCAAGCCCAAGCCCAAGCCCAAGCCCAAGCCAAGCCCAAGCCCAAGCCCAAGCCCAAGCCCAAGCCCAAGCCCAAGCCCAAGCCCAAGCCCAAGCCCAAGCCCAAGCCAAGCCCAAGCCCAAGCCCAAGCCCAAGCCCAAGCCCAAGCCCAAGCCCAAGCCCAAGCCCAAGCCCAAGCCCAAGCCCAAGCCCAAGCCCAAGCCCAAGCCCAAGCCCAAGCCCAAGCCCAAGCCCAAGCCCAAGCCCAAGCCCAAGCCCAAGCCCAAGCCCAAGCCCAAGCCAAGCCCAAGCCCAAGCCCAAGCCCAAGCCCAAGCCCAAGCCCAAGCCCAAGCCCAAGCCAAGCCCAAGCCCAAGCCCAAGCCCAAGCCCAAGCCCAAGCCCAAGCCCAAGCCCAAGCCCAAATAAGGGAAAAGGGATAGATGGATTTACATCGCAAAAGGCGATTTCAGTTTGGTTTTTTTTTTCGGTTTCGATTTTGGCGACTATTGTAGAGTTTTATATTAGGTACCACGCTATCGTACTGTATACAGGGTGCGTGAAAATTACCGGCACTCGAACTTTTATCAATATCTCCCCTTAGAATGCGTAGAGGAGATCTTGCTCTCCAGAACCCCACATACTGTCAAGTCCAGGGGATTCTTAGTCACAGGAATTTTTCATACATTTTGAGCCACGTACTTTCTCATAACTTAGTCGGTTTTGGCCTCGAATTTATCAGCTAATGCGTGATAAGGTGTTTGCGCACAGGAAATTTTGTATGGATTCTTCTTTTGGAATAGATTCCCAATAAGAAGCAAGAATATATTCTCCTAATTTGAATTGGGACCCATTATCGGAGGTTATGGTTGCTGGTCTTCCTCTTCGAGCAACAAATCGTTTGATTGCTTCTAAGAATAGGGTGGTGGAGAGATCCTCCGTGACTTCTAAGTGGACTGCTCTAGTAACCATACAGGTTATTAAAAGAACAGACTTTTTTGGATTTTATGGAATCCAGAATATGGAATGGTCCCAGATAGTCTATGCCACAGTGCCGAAGGGTCTCGCGCAGATTATTCTAAGCCCAAGCCCAAGCCCAAGCCCAAGCCCAAGCCCAAGCCCAAGCCCAAGCCCAAGCCCAAGCCCAAGCCCAAGCCCAAGCCCAAGCCCAAGCCCAAGCCCAAGCCCAAGCCCAAGCCCAAGCCCAAGCCAAGCCCAAGCCCAAGCCCAAGCCCAAGCCCAAGCCCAAGCCCAAGCCCAAGCCCAAGCCCAAGCCCAAGCCCAAGCCCAAGCCCAAGCCCAAGCCCAAGCCCAAGCCCAAGCCCAAGCCCAAGCCCAAGCCCAAGCCCAAGCCCAAGCCCAAGCCCAAGCCCAAGCCCAAATAAGGGAAAAGGGATAGATGGATTTACATCGCAAAAGGCGATTTCAGTTTGGTTTTTTTTTCGGTTTCGATTTTGGCGACTATTGTAGAGTTTTATATTAGGTACGACGCTATCGTACTGTATACAGGGTGCGTGAAAATTACCGGCACTCGAACTTTTATCAATATCTCCCCTTAGAATGCGTAGAGGAGATCTTGCTCTCCAGAACCCCACATACTGTCAAGTCCAGGGGATTCTTAGTCACAGGAATTTTTCATACATTTTGAGCCACGTACTTTCTCATAACTTAGTCGGTTTTTGGCCTCGAATTTATCAGCTAATGCGTGATAAGGTGTTTGCGCACAGGAAATTTTGTATGGATTCTTCTTTTGGAATAGATTCCCAATAAGAAGCAAGAATATATTCTCCTAATTTGAATTGGGACCCATTATCGGAGGTTATGGTTGCTGGTCTTCCTCTTCGAGCAACAAATCGTTTGATTGCTTCTAAGAATAGGGTGGTGGAGAGATCCTCCGTGACTTCTAAGTGGACTGCTCTAGTAACCATACAGGTTATTAAAAGAACAGACTTTTTTGGATTTTATGGAATCCAGAATATGGAATGGTCCCAGATAGTCTATGCCACAGTGCCGAAGGGTCTCGCGCAGATTATTCTAAGCCCAAGCCCAAGCCCAAGCCCAAGCCCAAGCCCAAGCCCAAGCCCAAGCCCAAGCCCAAGCCCAAGCCCAAGCCCAAGCCCAAGCCCAAGCCCAAGCCCAAGCCCAAGCCCAAGCCCAAGCCCAAGCCCAAGCCCAAGCCCAAGCCCAAGCCCAAGCCCAAGCCCAAGCCCAAGCCCAAGCCCAAGCCCAAGCCCAAGCCCAAGCCCAAGCCCAAGCCCAAGCCCAAGCCCAAGCCCAAGCCCAAGCCCCAAATAAGGGAAAAGGGATAGATGGATTTACATCGCAAAAGGCGATTTCAGTTTGGTTTTTTTTTCGGTTTCGATTTTGGCGACTATTGTAGAGTTTTATATTAGGTACCACGCTATCGTACTGTATACAGGGTGCGTGAAAATTACCGGCACTCGAACTTTTATCAATATCTCCCCTTAGAATGCGTAGAGGAGATCTTGCTCTCCAGAACCCCACATACTGTCAAGTCCAGGGGATTCTTAGTCACAGGAATTTTTCATACATTTTGAGCCACGTACTTTCTCATAACTTAGTCGGTTTTGGCCTCGAATTTATCAGCTAATGCGTGATAAGGTGTTTGCGCACAGGAAATTTTGTATGGATTCTTCTTTTGGAATAGATTCCCAATAAGAAGCAAGAATATATTCTCCTAATTTGAATTGGGGACCCATTATCGGAGGTTATGGTTGCTGGTCTTCCTCTTCGAGCAACAAATCGTTTGATTGCTTCTAAGAATAGGGTGGTGGAGAGATCCTCCGTGACTTCAAAGTGGACTGCTCTAGTAACCATACAGGTTATTAAAAGAACAGACTTTTTTGGATTTTATGGAATCCAGAATATGGAATGGTCCCAGATAGTCTATGCCACAGTGCCGAAGGGTCTCGCGCAGATTATTCTAAGCCCAAGCCCAAGCCCAAGCCCAAGCCCAAGCCCAAGCCCAAGCCCAAGCCCAAGCCCAAGCCCAAGCCCAAGCCCAAGCCCAAGCCCAAGCCCAAGCCCAAGCCCAAGCCCAAGCCCAAGCCCAAGCCCAAGCCCAAGCCCAAGCCAAGCCCAAGCCCAAGCCCAAGCCCAAGCCCAAGCCCAAGCCCAAGCCCAAGCCCAAGCCCAAGCCCAAGCCAAGCCCAAGCCCAAGCCCAAGCCCAAGCCCAACCCAAATAAGGGAAAAGGGATAGATGGATTTACATCGCAAAAGGCGATTTCAGTTTGGTTTTTTTTCGGTTTCGATTTTGGCGACTATTGTAGAGTTTTATATTAGGTACCACGCTATCGTACTGTATACAGGGTGCGTGAAAATTACCGGCACTCGAACTTTTATCAATATCTCCCCTTAGAATGCGTAGAGGAGATCTTGCTCTCCAGAACCCCACATACTGTCAAGTCCAGGGGATTCTTAGTCACAGGAATTTTTCATACATTTTGAGCCACGTACTTTCTCATAACTTAGTCGGTTTTGGCCTCGAATTTATCAGCTAATGCGTGATAAGGTGTTTGCGCACAGGAAATTTTGTATGGATTCTTCTTTTGGAATAGATTCCCAATAAGAAGCAAGAATATATTCTCCTAATTTGAATTGGGACCCATTATCGGAGGTTATGGTTGCTGGTCTTCCTCTTCGAGCAACAAATCGTTTGATTGCTTCTAAGAATAGGGGTGGTGGAGAGATCCTCCGTGACTTCTAAGTGGACTGCTCTAGTAACCATACAGGTTATTAAAAGAACAGACTTTTTTGGATTTTATGGAATCCAGAATATGGAATGGTCCCAGATAGTCTATGCCACAGTGCCGAAGGGTCTCGCGCAGATTATTCTAAGCCCAAGCCCAAGCCCAAGCCCAAGCCCAAGCCCAAGCCCAAGCCCAAGCCCAAGCCCAAGCCCAAGCCCAAGCCCAAGCCCAAGCCCAAGCCCAAGCCCAAGCCCAAGCCCAAGCCCAAGCCCAAGCCCAAGCCCAAGCCCAAGCCCAAGCCCAAGCCCAAGCCCAAGCCCAAGCCCAAGCCCAAGCCCAAGCCCAAGCCCAAGCCCAAGCCCAAGCCCAAGCCCAAATAAGGAAAAGGGATAGATGGATTTACATCGCAAAAGGCGATTTCAGTTTGGTTTTTTTTTCGGTTTCGATTTTGGCGACTATTGTAGAGTTTTATATTAGGTACCACGCTATCGTACTGTATACAGGGTGCGTGAAAATTACCGGCACTCGAACTTTTATCAATATCTCCCCTTAGAATGCGTAGAGGAGATCTTGCTCTCCAGAACCCCACATACTGTCAAGTCCAGGGGATTCTTAGTCACATGAATTTTTCATACATTTTGAGCCACGTACTTTCTCATAACTTAGTCGGTTTTGGCCTCGAATTTATCAGCTAATGCGTGATAAGGTGTTTGCGCACAGGAAATTTTGTATGGATTCTTCTTTTGGAATAGATTCCCAATAAGAAGCAAGAATATATTCTCCTAATTTGAATTGGGACCCATTATCGGAGGTTATGGTTGCTGGTCTTCCTCTTCGAGCAACAAATCGTTTGATTGCTTCTAAGAATAGGGTGGTGGAGAGATCCTCCGTGACTTCAAAGTGGACTGCTCTAGTAACCATACAGGTTATTAAAAGAACAGACTTTTTTGGATTTATGGAATCCAGAATATGGAATGGTCCCAGATAGTCTATGCCACAGTGCCGAAGGGTCTCGCGCAGATTATTCTAAGCCCAAGCCCAAGCCCAAGCCCAAGCCCAAGCCCAAGCCCAAGCCCAACCCAAGCCCAAGCCCAAGCCCAAGCCCAAGCCCAAGCCCAAGCCCAAGCCCAAGCCCAAGCCCAAGCCCAAGCCCAAGCCCAAGCCCAAGCCCAAGCCCTTAGCCCAAGCCTAAGCCCTTAGCCCAAGCCTAAGCCCTTAGCCCAAGCCCAAGCCCAAGCCCAAGCCTAAGCCCAAGCCCAAGCCTAAGCCCAAGCCTAAGCCCAAGCCCAAGCCCAAGCCCAAGCCCAAGCCCAAGCCCAAGCCCAAGCCCAAGCCCAAGCCCAAGCCCAAGCCCAAGCCCAAGCCCAAGCCCAACCCTAAGCCCAAGCCCAAGCCCAAGCCCAAGCCCAAGCCCAAGCCCAAGCCCAAGCCCAAGCCCAAGCCCAAGCCCAAGCCCAAGCCCAAGCCCAAGCCCAAGCCCAAGCCCAAGCCCAAGCCCAAGCCCAAGCCCAAGCCCAAGCCCAAGCCCAAGCCCAAGCCCAAGCCCAAGCCCAAGCCCTTAGCCCAAGCCCAAGCCCAAGCCCAAGCCCTTAGCCCAAGCCTAAGCCCAAGCCCAAGCCCAAGCCCTTAGCCCAAGCCTAAGCCCTTAGCCCAAGCCTAAGCCCTTAGCCCAAGCCCTTAGCCCAAGCCTAAGCCCTTAGCCCAAGCCTAAGCCCTTAGCCCAAGCCCAAGCCCAAGCCCAAGCCCAAGCCTAAGCCCAAGCCCAAGCCTAAGCCCAAGCCTAAGCCCAAGCCCAAGCCCAAGCCCAAGCCCAAGCCCAAGCCCAAGCCCAAGCCCAAGCCCAAGCCCAAGCCCAAGCCCAAGCCCAAGCCCAAGCCCAAGCCCAAGCCCAAGCCCAAGCCCAAGCCCAAGCCCAAGCCCAAGCCCAAGCCCAAGCCCAAGCCAAGCCCAAGCCCAAGCCCAAGCCCAAGCCCAAGCCCAAGCCCAAGCCCAAGCCCAAGCCCAAGCCCAAGCCCAAGCCCAAGCCCAAGCCCAAGCCCAAGCCCAAGCCCAAGCCCAAGCCCAAGCCCAAGCCCAAGCCCAAGCCCAAGCCCAAGCCCAAGCCCCCCGGTTTCGATTTTGGCGACTATTGTAGAGTTTTATATTAGGTACCACGCTATCGTACTGTATACAGGGTGCGTGAAAATTACCGGCACTCGAACTTTTATCAATATCTCCCCTTAGAATGCGTAGAGGAGATCTTGCTCTCCAGAACCCCACATACTGTCAAGTCCAGGGGATTCTTAGTCACAGGAATTTTTCATACATTTTGAGCCACGTACTTTCTCATAACTTAGTCGGTTTTGGCCTCGAATTTATCAGCTAATGCGTGATAAGGTGTTTGCGCACAGGAAATTTTGTATGGATTCTTCTTTTGGAATAGATTCCCAATAAGAAGCAAGAATATATTCTCCTAATTTGAATTGGGACCCATTATCGGAGGTTATGGTTGCTGGTCTTCCTCTTCGAGCAACAAATCGTTTGATTGCTTCTAAGAATAGGGTGGTGGAGAGATCCTCCGTGACTTCAAAGTGGACTGCTCTAGTAACCATACAGGTTATTAAAAGAACAGACTTTTTTGGATTTTATGGAATCCAGAATATGGAATGGTCCCAGATAGTCTATGCCACAGTGCCGAAGGGTCTCGCGCAGATTATTCTAAGCCCAAGCCCAAGCCCAAGCCCAAGCCCAAGCCCAAGCCCAAGCCCAAGCCCAAGCCCAAGCCCAAGCCCAAGCCCAAGCCCAAGCCCAAGCCCAAGCCCAAGCCCAAGCCCAAGCCCAAGCCCAAGCCCAAGCCCAAGCCCAAGCCCAAGCCCAAGCCCAAGTCCAAGCCCAAGCCCAAGCCCAAGCCCAAGCCCAAGCCCAAGCCCAAGCCCAAGCCCAAGCCCAAGCCCAAGCCCAAGCCCAAGCCCAAGCCCAAACCCAAGCCCAAGCCCAAGCCCAAGCCCAAGCCCAAGCCCAAGCCCAAGCCCAAGCCCAAGCCCAAGCCCAAGCCCAAGCCCAAGCCCAAGCCCAAGCCCAAGCCCAAGCCCAAGCCCAAGCCCAAGCCCAAGCCCAAGCCCAAGCCCAAGCCCAGCCCAAGCCCAAGCCCAAGCCCAAGCCTAAGCCTAAGCCCAAGCCTAAGCCCAAGCCCAAGCCCAAGCCCAAGCCCAAATAAGGGAAAAGGGATAGATGGATTTACATCGCAAAAGGCGATTTCAGTTTGGTTTTTTTTTCGGTTTCGATTTTGGCGACTATTGTAGAGTTTTATATTAGGTACCACGCTATCGTACTGTATACAGGGTGCGTGAAAATTACCGGCACTCGAACTTTTATCAATATCTCCCCTTAGAATGCGTAGAGGAGATCTTGCTCTCCAGAACCCCACATACTGTCAAGTCCAGGGGATTCTTAGTCACAGGAATTTTTCATACATTTTGAGCCACGTACTTTCTCATAACTTAGTCGGTTTTGGCCTCGAATTTATCAGCTAATGCGTGATAAGGTGTTTGCGCACAGGAAATTTTGTATGGATTCTTCTTTTGGAATAGATTCCCAATAAGAAGCAAGAATATATTCTCCTAATTTGAATTGGGACCCATTATCGGAGGTTATGGTTGCTGGTCTTCCTCTTCGAGCAACAAATCGTTTGATTGCTTCTAAGAATAGGGTGGTGGAGAGATCCTCCGTGACTTCAAAGTGGACTGCTCTAGTAACCATACAGGTTATTAAAAGAACAGACTTTTTTGGATTTTATGGAATCCAGAATATGGAATGGTCCCAGATAGTCTATGCCACAGTGCCGAAGGGTCTCGCGCAGATTATTCTAAGCCCAAGCCCAAGCCCAAGCCCAAGCCCAAGCCCAAGCCCAAGCCCAAGCCCAAGCCCAAGCCCAAGCCCAAGCCCAAGCCCAAGCCCAAGCCCAAGCCCAAGCCCAAGCCCAAGCCCAAGCCCAAGCCCAAGCCCAAGCCCAAGCCCAAGCCCTTAGCCCAAGCCTAAGCCCTTAGCCCAAGCCTAAGCCCTTAGCCCAAGCCCAAGCCCAAGCCCAAGCCTAAGCCCAAGCCCAAGCCTAAGCCCAAGCCTAAGCCCAAGCCCAAGCCCAAGCCCAAGCCCAAGCCCAAGCCCAAGCCCAAGCCCAAGCCCAAGCCCAAGCCCAAGCCCAAGCCCAAGCCCAAGCCCAAGCCCAAGCCCAAGCCCAAGCCCAAGCCCAAGCCCAAGCCCAAGCCCAAGCCCAAGCCCAAGCCAAAGCCCAAGCCCAAGCCCAAGCCCAAGCCCAAGCCCAAGTCCAAGCCCAAGCCCAAGCCCAAGCCCAAGCCCAAGCCCAAGCCCAAGCCCTTAGCCCAAGCCTAAGCCCTTAGCCCAAGCCTAAGCCCTTAGCCCAAGCCCTTAGCCCAAGCCTAAGCCCTTAGCCCAAGCCTAAGCCCTTAGCCCAAGCCCAAGCCCAAGCCCAAGCCTAAGCCTAAGCCCAAGCCCAAGCCTAAGCCCAAGCCTAAGCCCAAGCCCAAGCCCAAGCCCAAGCCCAAGCCTAAGCCCAAGCCCAAGCCCAAGCCCAAGCCCAAGCCCAAGCCCAAGCCCAAGCCCAAGCCCAAGCCCAAGCCCAAGCCCAAGCCCAAGCCCAAGCCCAAGCCCAAGCCCAAGCCCAAGCCCAAGCCCAAGCCCAAGCCCAAGCCCAAGCCCAAGCCCAAGCCCAAGCCCAAGCCCAAGCCCAAGCCCAAGCCCAAGCCCAAGCCCAAATAAGGGAAAAGGGATAGATGGATTTACATCGCAAAAGGCGATTTCAGTTTGGTTTTTTTTTCGGTTTCGATTTTGGCGACTATTGTAGAGTTTTATATTAGGTACCACGCTATCGTACTGTATACAGGGTGCGTGAAAATTACCGGCACTCGAACTTTTATCAATATCTCCCCTTAGAATGCGTAGAGGAGATCTTGCTCTCCAGAACCCCACATACTGTCAAGTCCAGGGGATTCTTAGTCACAGGAATTTTTCATACATTTTGAGCCACGTACTTTCTCATAACTTAGTCGGTTTTGGCCTCGAATTTATCAGCTAATGCGTGATAAGGTGTTTGCGCACAGGAAATTTTGTATGGATTCTTCTTTTGGAATAGATTCCCAATAAGAAGCAAGAATATATTCTCCTAATTTGAATTGGGACCCATTATCGGAGGTTATGGTTGCTGGTCTTCCTCTTCGAGCAACAAATCGTTTGATTGCTTCTAAGAATAGGGTGGTGGAGAGATCCTCCGTGACTTCAAAGTGGACTGCTCTAGTAACCATACAGGTTATTAAAAGAACAGACTTTTTTGGATTTTATGGAATCCAGAATATGGAATGGTCCCAGATAGTCTATGCCACAGTGCCGAAGGGTCTCGCGCAGATTATTCTAAGCCCAAGCCCAAGCCCAAGCCCAAGCCCAAGCCCAAGCCCAAGCCCAAGCCCAAGCCCAAGCCCAAGCCCAAGCCCAAGCCCAAGCCCAAGCCCAAGCCCAAGCCCAAGCCCAAGCCCAAGCCCAAGCCCAAGCCCAAGCCCAAGCCCAAGCCCAAGCCCAAGCCCAAGCCCAAGCCCAAGCCCAAGCCCAAGCCCAAGCCCAAGCCCAAGCCCTTAGCCCAAGCCTAAGCCCTTAGCCCAAGCCTAAGCCCTTAGCCCAAGCCCAAGCCCAAGCCCAAGCCTAAGCCCAAGCCCAAGCCTAAGCCCAAGCCTAAGCCCAAGCCCAAGCCCAAGCCCAAGCCCAAGCCCAAGCCCAAGCCCAAGCCCAAGCCCAAGCCCAAGCCCAAGCCCAAGCCCAAGCCCAAGCCCAAGCCCAAGCCCAAGCCCAAGCCCAAGCCCAAGCCCAAGCCCAAGCCCAAGCCCAAGCCCAAGCCCAAGCCCAAGCCCAAGCCAAAGCCCAAGCCCAAGCCCAAGCCCAAGCCCAAGCCCAAGTCCAAGCCCAAGCCCAAGCCCAAGCCCAAGCCCAAGCCCAAGCCCTTAGCCCAAGCCTAAGCCCTTAGCCCAAGCCTAAGCCCTTAGCCCAAGCCCTTAGCCCAAGCCTAAGCCCTTAGCCCAAGCCTAAGCCCTTAGCCCAAGCCCAAGCCCAAGCCCAAGCCTAAGCCCAAGCCCAAGCCTAAGCCCAAGCCTAAGCCCAAGCCCAAGCCCAAGCCCAAGCCCAAGCCTAAGCCCAAGCCCAAGCCCAAGCCCAAGCCCAAGCCCAAGCCCAAGCCCAAGCCCAAGCCCAAGCCCAAGCCCAAGCCCAAGCCCAAGCCCAAGCCCAAGCCCAAGCCCAAGCCCAAGCCCAAGCCCAAGCCCAAGCCCAAGCCCAAGCCCAAGCCCAAGCCCAAGCCCAAGCCCAAGCCCAAGCCCAAGCCCAAGCCTAAGCCCAAGCCCAAGCCCAAGCCCAAGCCCAAGCCCAAGCCCAAGCCCAAGCCCAAGCCCAAGCCCAAGCCCAAGCCCAAGCCCAAGCCCAAGCCCAAGCCCAAGCCCAAGCCCAAGCCCAAGCCCAAGATCAAGCCCAAGCCCAATCCCAAGCCCAAGCCCAAGCCCAAGCCCAAGCCCAAGCCCAAGCCCAAGCCCAAGCCCAAGCCCAAGCCCAAGCCCAAGCCCAAGCCCAAGCCCAAGCCCAAGCCCAAGCCCAAGCCCAAGCCCAAGCCCAAGCCCAAGCCCAAGCCCAAGCCCAAGCCCAAGCCCAAATAAGGGAAAAGGGATAGATGGATTTACATCGCAAAAGGCGATTTCAGTTTGGTTTTTTTTTCGGTTTCGATTTTGGCGACTATTGTAGAGTTTTATATTAGGTACCACGCTATCGTACTGTATACAGGGTGCGTGAAAATTACCGGCACTCGAACTTTTATCAATATCTCCCCTTAGAATGCGTAGAGGAGATCTTGCTCTCCAGAACCCCACATACTGTCAAGTCCAGGGGATTCTTAGTCACAGGAATTTTTCATACATTTTGAGCCACGTACTTTCTCATAACTTAGTCGGTTTTGGCCTCGAATTTATCAGCTAATGCGTGATAAGGTGTTTGCGCACAGGAAATTTTGTATGGATTCTTCTTTTGGAATAGATTCCCAATAAGAAGCAAGAATATATTCTCCTAATTTGAATTGGGACCCATTATCGGAGGTTATGGTTGCTGGTCTTCCTCTTCGAGCAACAAATCGTTTGATTGCTTCTAAGAATAGGGTGGTGGAGAGATCCTCCGTGACTTCTAAGTGGACTGCTCTAGTAACCATACAGGTTATTAAAAGAACAGACTTTTTTGGATTTTATGGAATCCAGAATATGGAATGGTCCCAGATAGTCTATGCCACAGTGCCGAAGGGTCTCGCGCAGATTATTCTAAGCCCAAGCCCAAGCCCAAGCCCAAGCCCAAGCCCAAGCCCAAGCCCAAGCCCAAGCCCAAGCCCAAGCCCAAGCCCAAGCCCAAGCCCAAGCCCAAGCCCAAGCCCTTAGCCCAAGCCTAAGCCCTTAGCCCAAGCCTAAGCCCTTAGCCCAAGCCCTTAGCCCAAGCCTAAGCCCTTAGCCCAAGCCTAAGCCCTTAGCCCAAGCCCAAATAAGGGAAAAGGGATAGATGGATTTACATCGCAAAAGGCGATTTCAGTTTGGTTTTTTTTCGGTTTCGATTTTGGCGACTATTGTAGAGTTTTATATTAGGTACCACGCTATCGTACTGTATACAGGGTGCGTGAAAATTACCGGCACTCGAACTTTTATCAATATCTCCCCTTAGAATGCGTAGAGGAGATCTTGCTCTCCAGAACCCCACATACTGTCAAGTCCAGGGGATTCTTAGTCACAGGAATTTTTCATACATTTTGAGCCACGTACTTTCTCATAACTTAGTCGGTTTTGGCCTCGAATTTATCAGCTAATGCGTGATAAGGTGTTTGCGCACAGGAAATTTTGTATGGATTCTTCTTTTGGAATAGATTCCCAATAAGAAGCAAGAATATATTCTCCTAATTTGAATTGGGACCCATTATCGGAGGTTATGGTTGCTGGTCTTCCTCTTCGAGCAACAAATCGTTTGATTGCTTCTAAGAATAGGGTGGTGGAGAGATCCTCCGTGACTTCAAAGTGGACTGCTCTAGTAACCATACAGGTTATTAAAAGAACAGACTTTTTTGGATTTTATGGAATCCAGAATATGGAATGGTCCCAGATAGTCTATGCCACAGTGCCGAAGGGTCTCGCGCAGAATATTCTAAGCCCAAGCCCAAGCCCAAGCCCAAGCCCAAGCCCAAGCCCAAGCCCAAGCCCAAGCCCAAGCCCAAGCCCAAGCCCAAGCCCAAGCCCAAGCCCAAGCCCAAGCCCAAGCCCAAGCCCAAGCCCTTAGCCCAAGTCTAAGCCCTTAGCCCAAGCCTAAGCCCTTAGCCCAAGCCCAAGTCCAAGCCCAAGCCCAAGCCCAAGCCCAAGCCCAAGCCCAAGCCCTTAGCCCAAGTCTAAGCCCTTAGCCCAAGCCTAAGCCCTTAGCCCAAGCCTAAGCCCAAGCCCAAGCCCAAGCCCAAGCCCAAGCCCAAGCCCAAGCCCAAGCCCAAGCCCAAGCCCAAGCCCAAGCCCAAGCCCAAGCCCAAGCCCAAGCCCAAGCCCAAGCCCAAGCCCAAGCCCAAGCCCAAGCCCAAGCCCAACCCTAAGCCCAAGCCCAAGCCCAAGCCCAAGCCCAAGCCCAAGCCCAAGCCCAAGCCCAAGCCCAAGCCCAAGCCCAAGCCCAAGCCCAAGCCCAAGCCCAAGCCCAAGCCCAAGCCCAAGCCCAAGCCCAAGCCCAAGCCCAAGCCCAAGCCCAAGCCCAAGCCCAAGCCCAAGCCCAAGCCCAAGCCCAAGCCCAAGCCCAAGCCCAAGCCCAAGCCCAAGCCCAAGCCCAAGCCCAAGCCCAAGCCCAAGCCCAAGCCCAAGCCCAAGCCCAAGCCCAAGCCCAAGCCCAAGCCCAAGCCCAAGCCCAAGCCCAAGCCCAAGCCCAAGCCCAAATAAGGGAAAAGGGATAGATGGATTTACATCGCAAAAGGCGATTTCAGTTTGGTTTTTTTTTCGGTTTCGATTTTGGCGACTATTGTAGAGTTTTATATTAGGTACCACGCTATCGTACTGTATACAGGGTGCGTGAAAATTACCGGCACTCGAACTTTTATCAATATCTCCCCTTAGAATGCGTAGAGGAGATCTTGCTCTCCAGAACCCCACATACTGTCAAGTCCAGGGGATTCTTAGTCACAGGAATTTTTCATACATTTTGAGCCACGTACTTTCTCATAACTTAGTCGGTTTTGGCCTCGAATTTATCAGCTAATGCGTGATAAGGTGTTTGCGCACAGGAAATTTTGTATGGATTCTTCTTTTGGAATAGATTCCCAATAAGAAGCAAGAATATATTCTCCTAATTTGAATTGGGACCCATTATCGGAGGTTATGGTTGCTGGTCTTCCTCTTCGAGCAACAAATCGTTTGATTGCTTCTAAGAATAGGGTGGTGGAGAGATCCTCCGTGACTTCAAAGTGGACTGCTCTAGTAACCATACAGGTTATTAAAAGAACAGACTTTTTTGGATTTTATGGAATCCAGAATATGGAATGGTCCCAGATAGTCTATGCCACAGTGCCGAAGGGTCTCGCGCAGATTATTCTAAGCCCAAGCCCAAGCCCAAGCCCAAGCCCAAGCCCAAGCCCAAGCCCAAGCCCAAGCCCAAGCCCAAGCCCAAGCCCAAGCCCAAGCCCAAGCCCAAGCCCAAGCCCAAGCCCAAGCCCAAGCCCTTAGCCCAAGCCTAAGCCCTTAGCCCAAGCCTAAGCCCTTAGCCCAAGCCCAAGCCCTTAGCCCAAGCCTAAGCCCAAGCCCAAGCCTAAGCCCAAGCCTAAGCCCAAGCCCAAGCCCAAGCCCAAGCCCAAGCCCAAGCCCAAGCCCAAGCCCAAGCCCAAGCCCAAGCCCAAGCCCAAGCCCAAGCCCAACCCTAAGCCCAAGCCCAAGCCCAAGCCCAAGCCCAAGCCCAAGCCCAAGCCCAAGCCCAAGCCCAAGCCCAAGCCCAAGCCCAAGCCCAAGCCCAAGCCCAAGCCCAAGCCCAAGCCCAAGCCCAAGCCCAAGCCCAAGCCCAAGCCCAAGCCCAAGCCCAAGCCCAAGCCCAAGCCCAAGCCCAAGCCCAAGCCCAAGCCCAAGCCCAAGCCCAAGCCCAAGCCCAAGCCCAAGCCCAAGCCCAAGCCCAAGCCCAAGCCCAAGCCCAAGCCCAAGCCCAAGCCCAAGCCCTTAGCCCAAGCCTAAGCCCTTAGCCCAAGCCTAAGCCCTTAGCCCAAGCCCTTAGCCCAAGCCTAAGCCCTTAGCCCAAGCCTAAGCCCTTAGCCCAAGCCCAAGCCCAAGCCCAAGCCCAAGCCCAAGCCCAAGCCCAAGCCCAAGCCCAAGCCCAAGCCCAAGCCCAAGCCCAAGCCCAAGCCCAAGCCCAAGTCCAAGCCCAAGCCCAAGCCCAAGCCCAAGCCCAAGCCCAAGCCCAAGCCCAAGCCCAAGCCCAAGCCCAAGCCCAAGCCCAAGCCCAAGCCCAAGCCCAAGCCCAAGCCCAAGCCCAAGCCCAAATAAGGGAAAAGGGATAGATGGATTTACATCGCAAAAGGCGATTTCAGTTTGGTTTTTTTTTCGGTTTCGATTTTGGCGACTATTGTAGAGTTTTATATTAGGTACCACGCTATCGTACTGTATACAGGGTGCGTGAAAATTACCGGCACTCGAACTTTTATCAATATCTCCCCTTAGAATGCGTAGAGGAGATCTTGCTCTCCAGAACCCCACATACTGTCAAGTCCAGGGGATTCTTAGTCACAGGAATTTTTCATACATTTTGAGCCACGTACTTTCTCATAACTTAGTCGGTTTTGGCCTCGAATTTATCAGCTAATGCGTGATAAGGTGTTTGCGCACAGGAAATTTTGTATGGATTCTTCTTTTGGAATAGATTCCCAATAAGAAGCAAGAATATATTCTCCTAATTTGAATTGGGACCCATTATCGGAGGTTATGGTTGCTGGTCTTCCTCTTCGAGCAACAAATCGTTTGATTGCTTCTAAGAATAGGGTGGTGGAGAGATCCTCCGTGACTTCTAAGTGGACTGCTCTAGTAACCATACAGGTTATTAAAAGAACAGACTTTTTTGGATTTTATGGAATCCAGAATATGGAATGGTCCCAGATAGTCTATGCCACAGTGCCGAAGGGTCTCGCGCAGATTATTCAAAGCCCAAGCCCAAGCCCAAGCCCAAGCCCAAGCCCAAGCCCAAGCCCAAGCCCAAGCCCAAGCCCAAGCCCAAGCCCAAGCCCAAGCCCAAGCCCAAGCCCAAGCCCAAGCCCAAGCCCAAGCCCAAGCCCTTAGCCCAAGCCTAAGCCCTTAGCCCAAGCCCAAGCCCAAGCCTAAGCCCAAGCCTAAGCCCAAGCCCAAGCCCAAGCCCAAGCCCAAGCCCAAGCCCAAGCCCAAGCCCAAGCCCAAGCCCAAGCCCAAGCCCAAGCCCAAGCCCAAGCCCAAGCCCAAGCCCAAGCCCAAGCCCAAGCCCAAGCCCAAGCCCAAGCCCAAGCCCAAGCCCAAGCCAAAGCCCAAGCCCAAGCCCAAGCCCAAGCCCAAGCCCAAGTCCAAGCCCAAGCCCAAGCCCAAGCCCAAGCCCAAGCCCAAGCCCAAGCCCTTAGCCCAAGCCTAAGCCCTTAGCCCAAGCCTAAGCCCTTAGCCCAAGCCCTTAGCCCAAGCCTAAGCCCTTAGCCCAAGCCTAAGCCCTTAGCCCAAGCCCAAGCCCAAGCCCAAG
This sequence comes from Parapristionchus giblindavisi, assembly GCA_943737045.1. Classification (NCBI taxonomy): domain Eukaryota; kingdom Metazoa; phylum Nematoda; class Chromadorea; order Rhabditida; family Diplogasteridae; genus Parapristionchus; species Parapristionchus giblindavisi. Next base: position 22,521 of record CALSFV010000250.1, read on the forward strand.
CCTAAGCCTAAGCCCAAGCCCAAGCCTAAGCCCAAGCCTAAGCCCAAGCCCAAGCCCAAGCCCAAGCCCAAGCCTAAGCCCAAGCCCAAGCCCAAGCCCAAGCCCAAGCCCAAGCCCAAGCCCAAGCCCAAGCCCAAGCCCAAGCCCAAGCCCAAGCCCAAGCCCAAGCCCAAGCCCAAGCCCAAGCCCAAGCCCAAGCCCAAGCCCAAGCCCAAGCCCAAGCCCAAGCCCAAGCCCAAGCCCAAGCCCAAGCCCAAGCCCAAGCCCAAGCCCAAGCCCAAGCCCAAGCCCAAATAAGGGAAAAGGGATAGATGGATTTACATCGCAAAAGGCGATTTCAGTTTGGTTTTTTTTTCGGTTTCGATTTTGGCGACTATTGTAGAGTTTTATATTAGGTACCACGCTATCGTACTGTATACAGGGTGCGTGAAAATTACCGGCACTCGAACTTTTATCAATATCTCCCCTTAGAATGCGTAGAGGAGATCTTGCTCTCCAGAACCCCACATACTGTCAAGTCCAGGGGATTCTTAGTCACAGGAATTTTTCATACATTTTGAGCCACGTACTTTCTCATAACTTAGTCGGTTTTGGCCTCGAATTTATCAGCTAATGCGTGATAAGGTGTTTGCGCACAGGAAATTTTGTATGGATTCTTCTTTTGGAATAGATTCCCAATAAGAAGCAAGAATATATTCTCCTAATTTGAATTGGGACCCATTATCGGAGGTTATGGTTGCTGGTCTTCCTCTTCGAGCAACAAATCGTTTGATTGCTTCTAAGAATAGGGTGGTGGAGAGATCCTCCGTGACTTCAAAGTGGACTGCTCTAGTAACCATACAGGTTATTAAAAGAACAGACTTTTTTGGATTTTATGGAATCCAGAATATGGAATGGTCCCAGATAGTCTATGCCACAGTGCCGAAGGGTCTCGCGCAGATTATTCTAAGCCCAAGCCCAAGCCCAAGCCCAAGCCCAAGCCCAAGCCCAAGCCCAAGCCCAAGCCCAAGCCCAAGCCCAAGCCCAAGCCCAAGCCCAAGCCCAAGCCCAAGCCCAAGCCCAAGCCCAAGCCCAAGCCCAAGCCCAAGCCCAAGCCCAAGCCCAAGCCCAAGCCCAAGCCCAAGCCCAAGCCCAAGCCCAAGCCCAAGCCCAAGCCCTTAGCCCAAGCCTAAGCCCTTAGCCCAAGCCTAAGCCCTTAGCCCAAGCCCAAGCCCAAGCCCAAGCCTAAGCCCAAGCCCAAGCCTAAGCCCAAGCCTAAGCCCAAGCCCAAGCCCAAGCCCAAGCCCAAGCCCAAGCCCAAGCCCAAGCCCAAGCCCAAGCCCAAGCCCAAGCCCAAGCCCAAGCCCAAGCCCAAGCCCAAGCCCAAGCCCAAGCCCAAGCCCAAGCCCAAGCCCAAGCCCAAGCCCAAGCCCAAGCCCAAGCCAAAGCCCAAGCCCAAGCCCAAGCCCAAGCCCAAGCCCAAGTCCAAGCCCAAGCCCAAGCCCAAGCCCAAGCCCAAGCCCAAGCCCTTAGCCCAAGCCTAAGCCCTTAGCCCAAGCCTAAGCCCTTAGCCCAAGCCCTTAGCCCAAGCCTAAGCCCTTAGCCCAAGCCTAAGCCCTTAGCCCAAGCCCAAGCCCAAGCCCAAGCCTAAGCCCAAGCCCAAGCCTAAGCCCAAGCCTAAGCCCAAGCCCAAGCCCAAGCCCAAGCCCAAGCCTAAGCCCAAGCCCAAGCCCAAGCCCAAGCCCAAGCCCAAGCCCAAGCCCAAGCCCAAGCCCAAGCCCAAGCCCAAGCCCAAGCCCAAGCCCAAGCCCAAGCCCAAGCCCAAGCCCAAGCCCAAGCCCAAGCCCAAGCCCAAGCCCAAGCCCAAGCCCAAGCCCAAGCCCAAGCCCAAGCCCAAGCCCAAGCCCAAGCCCAAGCCTAAGCCTAAGCCCAAGCCCAAGCCCAAGCCCAAGCCCAAGCCCAAGCCCAAGCCCAAGCCCAAGCCCAAGCCCAAGCCCAAGCCCAAGCCCAAGCCCAAGCCCAAGCCCAAGCCCAAGCCCAAGCCCAAGCCCAAGATCAAGCCCAAGCCCAATCCCAAGCCCAAGCCCAAGCCCAAGCCCAAGCCCAAGCCCAAGCCCAAGCCCAAGCCCAAGCCCAAGCCCAAGCCCAAGCCCAAGCCCAAGCCCAAGCCCAAGCCCAAGCCCAAGCCCAAGCCCAAATAAGGGAAAAGGGATAGATGGATTTACATCGCAAAAGGCGATTTCAGTTTGGTTTTTTTTTCGGTTTCGATTTTGGCGACTATTGTAGAGTTTTATATTAGGTACCACGCTATCGTACTGTATACAGGGTGCGTGAAAATTACCGGCACTCGAACTTTTATCAATATCTCCCCTTAGAATGCGTAGAGGAGATCTTGCTCTCCAGAACCCCACATACTGTCAAGTCCAGGGGATTCTTAGTCACAGGAATTTTTCATACATTTTGAGCCACGTACTTTCTCATAACTTAGTCGGTTTTGGCCTCGAATTTATCAGCTAATGCGTGATAAGGTGTTTGCGCACAGGAAATTTTGTATGGATTCTTCTTTTGGAATAGATTCCCAATAAGAAGCAAGAATATATTCTCCTAATTTGAATTGGGACCCATTATCGGAGGTTATGGTTGCTGGTCTTCCTCTTCGAGCAACAAATCGTTTGATTGCTTCTAAGAATAGGGTGGTGGAGAGATCCTCCGTGACTTCTAAGTGGACTGCTCTAGTAACCATACAGGTTATTAAAAGAACAGACTTTTTTGGATTTTATGGAATCCAGAATATGGAATGGTCCCAGATAGTCTATGCCACAGTGCCGAAGGGTCTCGCGCAGATTATTCTAAGCCCAAGCCCAAGCCCAAGCCCAAGCCCAAGCCCAAGCCCAAGCCCAAGCCCAAGCCCAAGCCCAAGCCCAAGCCCAAGCCCAAGCCCAAGCCCAAGCCCTTAGCCCAAGCCTAAGCCCTTAGCCCAAGCCTAGCCCTTAGCCCAAGCCCTTAGCCCAAGCCTAAGCCCTTAGCCCAAGCCTAAGCCCTTAGCCCAAGCCCAAATAAGGGAAAAGGGATAGATGGATTTAGGTGCAATGTTGAGGTGGAACATTTTTCCTGGAACACTGTATTTCGAAACTTCTAGTTGGGTACTTTCTAAAAAGAACTCTCACTTCAAAACTATTCATTCGGAAACCGCTATTTGGGGAAAGTTTTTATTGGAATGAAATGGCTGGAATTTTCATTTCGTAATTATAATATGGGAACCCACGGTTCGGAACTTTTTTTTCGGAACTATGTTTTAGGAACTTTTTTCTCGGAACTTTCGTGTTGGAAAGTGAACTCCGAGAACTGATGTTTGTTGAACTTTTGATCTTGTTGGTCATGGTAATTTCTCATTTGCATACTCATTTGCATACCCATTTTCATTCTCATTTATTTGTTTGACGCTTATCTCCTCATTCCTCCTCACTCTCATGTCTCTCATGTCATAATAAATTTGATACAATATAATATAATATAATTTGATATATTAGTTTGATATAATATGCGTTTTGGAGAAACACGGTACAGAAATGAATGAATAAAATGTGTGAATGAGATAAGAGGTTCCAGAACCATAGTTCCATTGAAAGAGTTCCAGAAAAAAAAGTTCCGAGATGATGTTTTTGAAAGAATAATTTCTGAAATGCATAATTCCGAGCTGGTCATTCCGAAAGAAATGATCCGAAATGAGCGGTCCAAAATGAAGGATTCCCAGAACATCATTCTGAAACAAATTGTTCCCTGAACGGTGGTCCAATAAAAATGGTCCGATAAATGAAGTTCCAGGAAAAATGTTCCAACTCAACATTGCACCTGGATTTACATCGCAAAAGGCGATTTCAGTTTGGTTTTTTTTCGGTTTCGATTTTGGCGACTATTGTAGAGTTTTATATTAGGTACCACGCTATCGTACTGTATACAGGGTGCGTGAAAATTACCGGCACTCGAACTTTTATCAATATCTCCCCTTAGAATGCGTAGAGGAGATCTTGCTCTCCAGAACCCCACATACTGTCAAGTCCAGGGGATTCTTAGTCACAGGAATTTTTCATACATTTTGAGCCACGTACTTTCTCATAACTTAGTCGGTTTTGGCCTCGAATTTATCAGCTAATGCGTGATAAGGTGTTTGCGCACAGGAAATTTTGTATGGATTCTTCTTTTGGAATAGATTCCCAATAAGAAGCAAGAATATATTCTCCTAATTTGAATTGGGACCCATTATCGGAGGTTATGGTTGCTGGTCTTCCTCTTCGAGCAACAAATCGTTTGATTGCTTCTAAGAATAGGGTGGTGGAGAGATCCTCCGTGACTTCAAAGTGGACTGCTCTAGTAACCATACAGGTTATTAAAAGAACAGACTTTTTTGGATTTTATGGAATCCAGAATATGGAATGGTCCCAGATAGTCTATGCCACAGTGCCGAAGGGTCTCGCGCAGAATATTCTAAGCCCAAGCCCAAGCCCAAGCCCAAGCCCAAGCCCAAGCCCAAGCCCAAGCCCAAGCCCAAGCCCAAGCCCAAGCCCAAGCCCAAGCCCAAGCCCAAGCCCAAGCCCAAGCCCAAGCCCAAGCCCTTAGCCCAAGCCCAAGCCCAAGCCCAAGCCCAAGCCCAAGCCCAAGCCCTTAGCCCAAGTCTAAGCCCTTAGCCCAAGCCTAAGCCCTTAGCCCAAGCCCAAGTCCAAGCCCAAGCCCAAGCCCAAGCCCAAGCCCAAGCCCAAGCCCTTAGCCCAAGTCTAAGCCCTTAGCCCAAGCCTAAGCCCTTAGCCCAAGCCTAAGCCCAAGCCCAAGCCCAAGCCCAAGCCCAAGCCCAAGCCCAAGCCCAAGCCCAAGCCCAAGCCCAAGCCCAAGCCCAAGCCCAAGCCCAAGCCCAAGCCCAAGCCCAAGCCCAAGCCCAAGCCCAAGCCCAAGCCCAAGCCCAACCCTAAGCCCAAGCCCAAGCCCAAGCCCAAGCCCAAGCCCAAGCCCAAGCCCAAGCCCAAGCCCAAGCCCAAGCCCAAGCCCAAGCCCAAGCCCAAGCCCAAGCCCAAGCCCAAGCCCAAGCCCAAGCCCAAGCCCAAGCCCAAGCCCAAGCCCAAGCCCAAGCCCAAGCCCAAGCCCAAGCCCAAGCCCAAGCCCAAGCCCAAGCCCAAGCCCAAGCCCAAGCCCAAGCCCAAGCCCAAGCCCAAGCCCAAGCCCAAGCCCAAGCCCAAGCCCAAGCCCAAGCCCAAGCCCAAGCCCAAGCCCAAGCCCAAGCCCAAATAAGGGAAAAGGGATAGATGGATTTACATCGCAAAAGGCGATTTCAGTTTGGTTTTTTTTTCGGTTTCGATTTTGGCGACTATTGTAGAGTTTTATATTAGGTACCACGCTATCGTACTGTATACAGGGTGCGTGAAAATTACCGGCACTCGAACTTTTATCAATATCTCCCCTTAGAATGCGTAGAGGAGATCTTGCTCTCCAGAACCCCACATACTGTCAAGTCCAGGGGATTCTTAGTCACAGGAATTTTTCATACATTTTGAGCCACGTACTTTCTCATAACTTAGTCGGTTTTGGCCTCGAATTTATCAGCTAATGCGTGATAAGGTGTTTGCGCACAGGAAATTTTGTATGGATTCTTCTTTTGGAATAGATTCCCAATAAGAAGCAAGAATATATTCTCCTAATTTGAATTGGGACCCATTATCGGAGGTTATGGTTGCTGGTCTTCCTCTTCGAGCAACAAATCGTTTGATTGCTTCTAAGAATAGGGTGGTGGAGAGATCCTCCGTGACTTCAAAGTGGACTGCTCTAGTAACCATACAGGTTATTAAAAGAACAGACTTTTTTGGATTTTATGGAATCCAGAATATGGAATGGTCCCAGATAGTCTATGCCACAGTGCCGAAGGGTCTCGCGCAGATTATTCTAAGCCCAAGCCCAAGCCCAAGCCCAAGCCCAAGCCCAAGCCCAAGCCCAAGCCCAAGCCCAAGCCCAAGCCCAAGCCCAAGCCCAAGCCCAAGCCCAAGCCCAAGCCCAAGCCCAAGCCCAAGCCCAAGCCCTTAGCCCAAGCCTAAGCCCTTAGCCCAAGCCTAAGCCCTTAGCCCAAGCCCAAGCCCTTAGCCCAAGCCTAAGCCCAAGCCCAAGCCTAAGCCCAAGCCTAAGCCCAAGCCCAAGCCCAAGCCCAAGCCCAAGCCCAAGCCCAAGCCCAAGCCCAAGCCCAAGCCCAAGCCCAAGCCCAAGCCCAAGCCCAACCCTAAGCCCAAGCCCAAGCCCAAGCCCAAGCCCAAGCCCAAGCCCAAGCCCAAGCCCAAGCCCAAGCCCAAGCCCAAGCCCAAGCCCAAGCCCAAGCCCAAGCCCAAGCCCAAGCCCAAGCCCAAGCCCAAGCCCAAGCCCAAGCCCAAGCCCAAGCCCAAGCCCAAGCCCAAGCCCAAGCCCAAGCCCAAGCCCAAGCCCAAGCCCAAGCCCAAGCCCAAGCCCAAGCCCAAGCCCAAGCCCAAGCCCAAGCCCAAGCCCAAGCCCAAGCCCAAGCCCAAGCCCTTAGCCCAAGCCTAAGCCCTTAGCCCAAGCCTAAGCCCTTAGCCCAAGCCCTTAGCCCAAGCCTAAGCCCTTAGCCCAAGCCTAAGCCCTTAGCCCAAGCCCAAGCCCAAGCCCAAGCCCAAGCCCAAGCCCAAGCCCAAGCCCAAGCCCAAGCCCAAGCCCAAGCCCAAGCCCAAGCCCAAGCCCAAGCCCAAGCCCAAGCCCAAGCCCAAGCCCAAGCCCAAGCCCAAGCCCAAGCCCAAGCCCAAGCCCAAGCCCAAGCCCAAGCCCAAGCCCAAGCCCAAGCCCAAGCCCAAGCCCAAGCCCAAGCCCAAGCCCAAGCCCAAGCCCAAGCCCAAGCCCAAGCCCAAGCCCAAGCCTAAGCCCAAGCCCAAGCCCAAGCCCAAGCCCAAGCCCAAGCCCAAGCCCAAGTCCAAGCCCAAGCCCAAGCCCAAGCCCAAGCCCAAGCCCAAGCCCAAGCCCAAGCCCAAGCCCAAGCCCAAGCCCAAGCCCAAGCCCAAGCCCAAGCCCAAGCCCAAGCCCAAGCCCAAGCCCAAATAAGGGAAAAGGGATAGATGGATTTACATCGCAAAAGGCGATTTCAGTTTGGTTTTTTTTTCGGTTTCGATTTTGGCGACTATTGTAGAGTTTTATATTAGGTACCACGCTATCGTACTGTATACAGGGTGCGTGAAAATTACCGGCACTCGAACTTTTATCAATATCTCCCCTTAGAATGCGTAGAGGAGATCTTGCTCTCCAGAACCCCACATACTGTCAAGTCCAGGGGATTCTTAGTCACAGGAATTTTTCATACATTTTGAGCCACGTACTTTCTCATAACTTAGTCGGTTTTGGCCTCGAATTTATCAGCTAATGCGTGATAAGGTGTTTGCGCACAGGAAATTTTGTATGGATTCTTCTTTTGGAATAGATTCCCAATAAGAAGCAAGAATATATTCTCCTAATTTGAATTGGGACCCATTATCGGAGGTTATGGTTGCTGGTCTTCCTCTTCGAGCAACAAATCGTTTGATTGCTTCTAAGAATAGGGTGGTGGAGAGATCCTCCGTGACTTCTAAGTGGACTGCTCTAGTAACCATACAGGTTATTAAAAGAACAGACTTTTTTGGATTTTATGGAATCCAGAATATGGAATGGTCCCAGATAGTCTATGCCACAGTGCCGAAGGGTCTCGCGCAGATTATTCAAAGCCCAAGCCCAAGCCCAAGCCCAAGCCCAAGCCCAAGCCCAAGCCCAAGCCCAAGCCCAAGCCCAAGCCCAAGCCCAAGCCCAAGCCCAAGCCCAAGCCCAAGCCCAAGCCCAAGCCCAAGCCCAAGCCCAAGCCCTTAGCCCAAGCCTAAGCCCTTAGCCCAAGCCTAAGCCCTTAGCCCAAGCCCAAGCCCAAGCCCAAGCCTAAGCCCAAGCCCAAGCCTAAGCCCAAGCCTAAGCCCAAGCCCAAGCCCAAGCCCAAGCCCAAGCCCAAGCCCAAGCCCAAGCCCAAGCCCAAGCCCAAGCCCAAGCCCAAGCCCAAGCCCAAGCCCAAGCCCAAGCCCAAGCCCAAGCCCAAGCCCAAGCCCAAGCCCAAGCCCAAGCCCAAGCCCAAGCCCAAGCCCAAATAAGGGAAAAGGGATAGATGGATTTACATCGCAAAAGGCGATTTCAGTTTGGTTTTTTTTTCGGTTTCGATTTTGGCGACTATTGTAGAGTTTTATATTAGGTACCACGCTATCGTACTGTATACAGGGTGCGTGAAAATTACCGGCACTCGAACTTTTATCAATATCTCCCCTTAGAATGCGTAGAGGAGATCTTGCTCTCCAGAACCCCACATACTGTCAAGTCCAGGGGATTCTTAGTCACAGGAATTTTTCATACATTTTGAGCCATGTACTTTCTCATAACTTAGTCGGTTTTGGCCTCGAATTTATCAGCTAATGCGTGATAAGGTGTTTGCGCACAGGAAATTTTGTATGGATTCTTCTTTTGGAATAGATTCCCAATAAGAAGCAAGAATATATTCTCCTAATTTGAATTGGGACCCATTATCGGAGGTTATGGTTGCTGGTCTTCCTCTTCGAGCAACAAATCGTTTGATTGCTTCTAAGAATAGGGTGTTCGAGAGATCCTCCGTGACTTCTAAGTGGACTGCTCTAGTAACCATACAGGTTATTAAAAGAACAGACTTTTTGGATTTTATGGAATCCAGAATATGGAATGGTCCCAGATAGTCTATGCCACAGTGCCGAAGGGTCTCGCGCAGATTATTCTTTTAATGGGGAGCGCTGGACTTGGTGGGTAAGCTATGGGATGCTTATTGAATCTTTGACATGGAATACATTTTTGAATACAAGATTTAACTAAACTTTGGAGATGTTTGATAAAAAATCGTGATCTTATTTTTGATACTACTTCATCTCTTGGTTCGTGGAGTGGTAGATGGATTGATCGTATTATAAGTTTTGTTAGTGTGGAATCTTTTGGAATATATATGGAGTTGCAAAAATCATACTGTAATTGGTCGGTTTGAATTCTACTGTTCACCCTTAGGATATTGTTGTCATCTCTTACTAGAGATTGTTGCGCGTCATTAACGTTTGGATTTTCTTTTAAGTAAATTGACTGAGCAGCTCTTATTTGAATTATTTCTGCTATCTCTATTTCCCTAGCTGAGGGCGGATCATGCAATCTGTTTGCTGCGATGGATTCTATAAGTGGAAGTTTGGACTTAAATGTGGATGATTTCCGGAATACATGAGCGATATATTTGAGAGTACGAGCAGTTATTTTCAATAATAAGTTATAAGATGATATACGTAAGGAAAGTAAAAGGAATGGATGCTGGCTGATTATATGATCAGTGTTGGAAAGGGCGGGGTTTTTGGATTCCTCATGTATGTGATTCTTTGTCTGTATCTCTAGTGAGATAGTGTGTTTAGGTTGGAGGGTGGTAGAGATAGAAGTAGAAACAGTCTCTGACATTTGTGTAATGTTCGTATCCCTTTCTGATTGCAATGGAATCTTATCGGAATATGAATCTGATATCACATTTGGTGGATAGGGAGAAATTGCAGCCCGTATACACATTTGATTCTTGATCTTTGGACTATCGATTACAGATGGTTTCGTCAGCGGTCTGCACAACAGTTCGAGATCTAATTGGTTCATCTCTTTACTGATGTTGTCTATACTAGTTGTTGGCCAATTTTCCTGCTCCAACTTGAGGAATGATGGGCCAGACCACCATATATGATCTTCTGATAATTCCTCTGGAGTTAGACCTCGTGAAGCGCAGTCTGCTGGATTTAAATCTGTTGGTACATGATGAAAATTTGGAATCTTTTGCAATTCATGTGCAATTTTTCTGATCTTATCTACTTGGTTATTGACAAATATAGACTTGCATTTCTCGTTATTTAAAGGGAGCGTAACCTCACTCAATGGTCTCTTCGACGCGCAATGCTCTCTCGTTGTTAGAGAACAGATAAATAGTGTGCGCAATGAAGAGACCATCGAGTAAGGTAACGCTCCCTTTAATTGTTGAAGTGCAATCATTGAATCTGAAAATATATGGATTGAATTTATGGGAATCTTTATTTGTTCTTGAACAAACTTCGTCATTCTTATGCCACATAGAAGCGCTATAAGTTCTAATCGGGGTATTGATACTTTTTGATTTAGAGGAGATAATCGTGCTTTTCCAAATATTAGATGTGGAGTTGTATTCTTATTGAATGTGATATAACATGCCGCTCCATACGCCTCAATTGATGCGTCTACGAACACATATAATGATGTTGATGGTTTAAGTATGGATTCCTTGGGCAGAAATCTAGGTCGTTGAAATTGGAATTGGGATATGGATTTCATCATTGTTTTCCATTTATTGCTCAATTCGGAATCGAGGACTGTATCCCATTCAAAACCTGATTTCCACAGACCTTGGTGGAAGATTCGTAATTTTATTGATAAAGGTGCAAGGTATCCTAAAGGGTCGTAAACTGACGCAAGGTCTTGTAATGTGGTTCTTTTGGTTACGGCTTCGCCTTTCTTTTTTCTTTTGGATTCCTTTTCTTTCTTAGAAGTTACACTGAACCTTAATGTATCACTTTCTGTGTTTCATTCAATGCCTAACATCCTTTGAATTGCATCTTCTGCTCTGTCTACTTGTGGAATAGATTCATTTACACTTTTGGAGTTAGAGATGAAATCTCTTAGATTCATTTGCATGGATAAAAATAGTGATTTTGCAAAAGCATAAAAATCTTTCCCTTCTTTCTCATCTTGGACTCCTATGATGACATTATCAACATATGTGTTGTCTCTCAGTAGTTTAACCCATTTTTGGATTTGTGGCGATAAACTCTCCTTCTCAGTTTTGTTATAGAAAAAGGTGATAATTGCCGCTAGTATATATGGAGATGCATTTATGCCAAATGGAATTTTAGTGTGCCTAAGATGAAGTAGATTATCGGGGTCTGGTGGTTTGGATTTATCCTTTACCCATAGGATTCTTGTGCAGTCACGTTGATCTGTTTGTAGTCTCACACAATGGAATGCTTTTGCTACATCACTAATATTGGATGTAGTTGTGCACGTATTAACATCCCTACTATATCTGGGATAAGATTGATTGATGGATTAATTAAATCATTCAGTGATGGAGTATTCTTTTCATGTGAACTAGCGTTCATTACAATTCTAATCTTTGTGTGGACTTTTGTTGGAGTGAAGACGGGATGATGTGGCATATAATAGGTAGGACCATCTGGATTGTCAGGGGCAATTTCTAATATTCCCTCTTTGATTTGTCCTTGGAATATCTCATTAAGTTTTTCCCATGTTTCTTTAGATCCGTAATTTTCATACAGTTTCCATAAGACTGCCTTTGATATTCTCATGTTATTTTTGAGATGAACATATGGATCTTTTCGCCAAGGGAATTTGACATATGGGATGTTGTTTATAAACTGTATGGACTTGTGGAATGTCTCGAGTTCTTTTCTCTTATCTTCCTCTCTTGTTGTCAAAGAGGGGTCATCTGTTATGCCTATTGTATCCAACTGCCACATTACAGACGGGTCGTGTGAAAAAGGATCATTTATATAATTTGATTTGGAATGGAAAACTCGACAAGTTTCCTTCCCTGATAAGACTGCACCAAACATTGTATCTGTTAGATAGAGCCCTGATGGGAGAGGGACTGAATAGATATTTGGTACGATCTTATGGAAATTATCAATACCGATGAGGATATCTGGAGTAACTGTATTATCATTTATTTGCCAAATTGTGGAGTGTATCTTGCTTTTTAGATAGTGTAGGTCTTGTTTGTTAACATTTGGAATCGTGACTGGTCCTGTTAATGTTTCATATTCAATCACAGGTATTTGGATTACTTCATTATATGTTGTTTTACATTCAATTAAGTATTGACTATATATTCTTTTGGGACTGTCTAGTGATTCCTTTCCGAAAGTACTTATTTGGAGTGGTATAGTTGTATTAACTATTAGGTTTAGTTTTTTAACACAATCTGCGGACATGAATGATCTTTGTGCTCCTGTGTCTAATAGCACATGAACTGGATGGAATAAGCCTTGATTATCTTTTACTTCTGTCTTTGCAATCATTAAGGATGATTCCTTAATGTTGCGACAGTTTGTGTGGAGTATCTTTTCAATTTGTGCTTCTTTGTTCACCTCTGCACTATTGGAGTCAAAACCTACAGTATCTTTGTCTTTGTCTGTTACATCTTCTTCTTTCTTAGTCATCATTCTTTCTCTTCCTCCTGAAGGAGAAAGGTCATGATATTTGGAGTAAAGTGGGCTTTGTCTACTCTGCCGACTAAGATGATCTTTTGTTGTAAAGATGGATGAAGAAGATAATGAATTTGAACAATTTATGTTGTTTGGACTTTTACTATATTCGGGGTTGGATTAAATCATTTGGACGTGTAGGTGATTATTATGGGAATTGGAATAGTCTCTTTGTCTGCTGGATTCTCTCTTTTGAGTATTGTATGGAATGCTCGATGTGTTAGTAGAGGTAGTGGTTGTGCCTATACTCTCCCTCTCCCCCTTGAAGAAGAGCGGCTGTCGCGAAAAGGGGACTTTCCACTTCTGTATTGATCATATCTAGAACGTCTTTCTATGGATTGATCTCTCGATCGATAGGATGACCGAGAGTTTGATCTATCTCTCCTGTTCCCTTCATTCTGTGGATTATTCTTATTCACACTATTATCTGCTCCTGTGGAATTATCTCGTTTATCTCTATGATATCTTTCTATCTTGTCCTTTGATCTTTGCCATGGTGAAGATCTACGAGATTGATTATTATTATTATATTGGATTCTGACTCTAGATGTTGGTCTTGATGGGGATCTGGAATATGATGACATATTTGACAGATAGGTCATACATATACTCTTGTCATGGAATTTTCCCCCACACCTCATGCATGGGCTACGAGTACAATCTTGGACTATATGATTTGAACTTAGGCAGTTGAAACATCTACCACTTTCCATTACTATGGCTCTTCTTTTTTCTAGAGACCAAACTTTCTTACATTCGAAAGATTGATGATTCCCCTCGCAATAAATACAAGGAGGGAATTTGGACTGGGTGTTATTAATTATTGAATTCATTGATGTATTTGGAAATATTTCAGCTCTTTCTATCTTCATGTTCGGAATCTTTTCTTCAATCTTTTCTAGTATTTTGATCTCGGAATCAATGATGTCAAACAGATTTTTCAGTGTCCATTTTTCTCCATTATGCTTTTCTCTGACCTGCCTTTCTATTATAGCTGTTTGAATAGGTCTAGAGAACTTTTGGAATACTAAACTGTGGAGTATAGGATTGTGAGCTGAGTCATCTTGTCCCTTGAGAAGTCGGACAAGACCTTTGATCTTATCGAGGGTGTTGCGTAAGGCTAGTGGATTTTTGTTGGAAATTGGAATCGATTCGAGTTCACTGACTAATTTGGAAGTAAGGGAACCATTGTTTCCAAATCTTTCATTGACATGTTTCCATGCCTCTTGATAATCTTCAGTTTGGAATTGCATAATACAGTCTAGGGCCGTACCAGTTAACGATTGTCTGAGATGTAACATTTTTTCAATGTCTGATATTTTTCTATTGTGGACTACGACTTCAAATGCAGACTTATAGTTTTCCCAAGTTGTGGGATCACCATCATATTCGGGTAGTTTGATTTCAGGTAATCTGGAGTTTGTATTTTGTTCAACTGATGGATTTGAGAAAGGAATAGAATAGTTACGAGAATTTTGGAATGGACCCTGATATGAATTAGCTTGTCTAGTTAGTGCAGATTGGAATGGTGAAATTCTTCTTGGTTCCTCTCTGACCTCTACCTAGATTCTCTGGATTCGGGGCTCTTACCAAAGGCGATTGATTCTTTATTTCTCTTATCTCATTTTTCATCTCTCTCAATGCATTCATAATCAGTGATAGATCTGGTGATTGAGATCCACCAACACCACTATTGGATTGTGGACCGAACATGGGTGGAGGAATCGATGTATTAATCGGAAGAGATTGTGGAATTTGTGTCGCCGACTGTCGTTGAGGTTCGTTTATGACTGGTGATTGTCTGGCGGTTCTGGTTGGAGTGGCTGCTTGAATAATTTGCGCAAGTGCGTTGGCTATGGTCTGAACTGCGCTGTTTGATTGCTCACTTTGTATTAGATTTTCTCTTTGATTTATCATTCCATTATTCAATGGAGGCGAATTGAGACCTCTCTGGTCACTTGGATTCACCTGGAATAGTGAAAGATTTGATCTATTTGTGGGAGTGTTCTGTCTGGAATTAACTACTGGAATTACAAACGGTTCTGTGTCATTGATCTCATTATTTGGATTATCATTCACATTCTCATCTCTTTGGAGTATTTCCTCCATTTCCTTTATTCTATTGGTTAAGGCTCTCATGAATTCTGGAATATAGGACTCGACTTCATTTTGGAATTTACTCATGTATTCATCTAGACTCTCTTTTTCTTCCTCATTAGAGATGTTTCTTAATGAGTCAAAGTCCATTCTACTCTTTGTGTAGGACTCATATCTGCTTTGTGCATCATTCAATGGCGATTTGGAATCTTTAATTCTATTAATAAGGTATGCAGATCTTTCTTCTGGAATTTCTGGAATCTCTTCTCTCTCTGCTAAGTGGATTTTGTTATTATATAATGCAAAAAGAATATTATACTCCTTAGTATGCCGACTAAGTATGGATTTTCTACTAGCCATGGTTACGAAGAAGTCGAATTAATGAAGTGATATAAGCACTCAGTTAAGACGAGCAAAAGTACACGAAAAGAAAAAAATGTGAACAAAGAATAACAGTGAAAACACGAACAAAAAATACAAGAAAAAATGAAAAAGTTTTAGCCGATGCACCAATGTTTCGGTGGCTTCTGCTAATGCGATACAACAAATTATATGTGATGAAACTTTATTGAGGTAAGATACATAAAACGAACGATGATCAGAGAGTGAAGTGAAGAGAAAGGGAAATCCGATGGGGAAAAAGGGGGCGGGGCCAGGACAGGACGATACAACACGCTGAGTCGACTACTATGGCACACACGAAGACTAGTTTTCCTGACCCCGTTTAACGTGATAAGAAGAAGCCCATACCATCCCCTTGCCTTCTTATACAGGAAAATAAATGATTTGATTTGATTTGATTTGTACATCGATCTAAATTATCGATTAGTAGGTCCGCGGTGCAGCTTTTGAAAACAGTTTTGTCGTTCCCCCCCCCCTCAACACTAACTACCCATATGTGTCCCTTACAGAATTGGTTCCGTCGCAACTGGTGCTTCCCTTGTAAGATGATATGAATATCTACAACATAGAATGTAACCACAAGGGAGTGCGGATACATGAAAAATCGATTGGTCACATTTTGTACATTTCGACCGCTAAAGATGACTGACGCAAACCAGAATGAGAATCACTGATTATAGAGAAATATTTTCCGAAAAGTCTAAATCATAAAGTTTCTCTCTTCTATTTTATGTATTATACATTGTGATTTATCCATTATCTGTAAAAATGAATTTGATTTATCCATTATCTGTAAAAATGAATTATTTATAATTTTACGAGTTTTACCACTTGCAATATCAATGCCTGATTCACTGAATAATCTGTCACTGTCACTTGGTTAAAAAATCGAAAAAAATATGTTAGGAGGCCGTTTGTGTAAGAGTCGGGCAAATCTGGGAGGGTTGGCACAGGCCAAAAATTTTGATACCCTCAAAACTTGTGTATAGGGGTTATCGACCATGCTGATGAAGATAGGCATAGTCATTTTGGCTCCAGTGGTCCCGCAACGCCTGGGCGGGATTACGGTAAGATCACGTTTTCAGGCCATTCTCGGTCCATAGTAGAGCTAGAGGTATGAAAATTGGGCTCCTAGGACAGAATTCGATGGCGATTATGGCTGTCTACATCATTAGTTTTGAAAATTTTTCAAAAGGTCGATTATTGGAAATTTTGATGGAGACGTTTGCGCCCCAGACGAGTATGACAGTTCGAACCGGCATGACGGAGAGAGAGAGAGAGAGAGAGAGAGAGAGAGAGATTTGTGTCATATCATATGATATGACACAATGCTAAATCTATTCGCAAAAAAATTAATCATACATGTCATCAGACGATCATGTCACAAATCATAAAATCAATTCCTCTTTGCAGACGACTGAAGCGGAATGGATTAGCGGCACTCAATCGGAAAGGCACGATGCCATACGGGAGATTAAGCGGGTCGTTAGGGAACTTGAAACCGTTAGCGAAGCAAACGGTAAGTAGATCAAAGATCAAATATGATTGTTCAAACTTCGATTTCAGGTTTGCACCGTCTCCGTGATCACTCACAACACTTCACTCACAACTCTTGATACTCGACCCCCCGACCATACTCGATCGATAAACATGTACAATGACATTGAATAATCATCATCATACGATCGATTTGTGAGCACATACATCTAATCATACATGCTCATCTCACCTCAACTCATCTAATGTGCACAATCAAATCAAATCAAATAAAATCCCCTAGTAAACAATAGTGATCGGTGTCAACTTTCTCAGCGAGGCGAGGAGTAAGAAGTGGAGCGCTATGCATATCAGAGCTCTCATCCCTTGACCTCTAGATAAATGTGTTCAAATCGTAAATCGTAAATCGTAACAATAGTGTTGTTTACTAAGGTGTTGTGTACTAAGGAATGGTTTCTTGGTGCTTGAAATTACGGTTAGTGACCTACATAGCGATAATCAGCATGGTCGAATTATTAAAAATCAACATTCAAAAGCTGCAGTTGAACGATTTTGAAAAACCCGTCGCATGTACGCCGCACGATCAAACAACGATCATTCAACCTTCCATGGTGAACAGTGATCAATCATTTCATAGGCGGAAGTGTGCTATCTCATTTTCAACCAAGCTGTGGTATAGTGGTAAGTTCTCGTGGTCTTTACTTTTTGCATTGCCTCTCTAACATTTTGAGAACTTTTTGCGATTCTTCTACTTTTATTTGACTTGAGAGAAAGCGATTTATGCATACTCTATAAAATCAAATGAATATTTTTTATTTGAGGGCTCGGAGCCCTCAAAGAACGCCTTCTACTGTATCCGCACTCCCTTGTGGTTACATTTTATGTTGTAGATATTCAAATCATCTTAGACATTCATTCATTTATGTGTATCTATTTCTATGCGGTTTTTCTCGTTCTCTAGTCAATTCGCCGAATATTCATTGTAGGTAATCAAAATCTCACTGATTATAGAGAAATATTTTCCGAAAAGTCTAAACCATAAAGTTTCTCTCTTCTATTTTATGTATTACACATTGTGATTTATCCATTATCTGTAAAAATGAATTTGATTTATCGATTATCTGTAAAAATGAATTATTTAAAATATACACGAGTTTTACCACTTGCAATATCAATGCCTGATTCACTGAATAATCTGTCACTGTCACTTGGTTAAAAAATCGAAAAAAATATGTTAGATACACGATATTCGATTCGATCTAGACAAGATTTTAGCTCAGGGAGTCCATCGGTCAAGATTGGAGCTCGGGAAGTGCATCGGTCAAGATTGGAACTCGGGGAGTCCATCAGTCAGGTTTGGAGCACGGGGAGTCCATCGATCAAGTTTGGAGCTCGGGAATCGGAATCGGGATAGGGAGGGGATCGGGGAGGGGCTAGTGTATTATCAATACCGCAAAGAATGAACACCTTTGGTACATTTTGCATTTTTTAAACTCGTACGACCCACCCTGCTGTACGGTTGGACCCTGTAGGTATTATCAATGCCGATCAATTGAACATCTTGTACAATGACATTGAATTGTACAATCGGATATTCTTTATTTATTTATTTATTTATCATACATCGCGAAGATGTTCCAACAAGTAAAAACGATATAAATTAAGAAGATTTGCACAAGGAAATAGAATGGGGAGAATTAGACAATGGGAAAGTAGGGAAGGTGAAGATGGTCGGGGAAGTCTCAATAACCTATTCTCTAGTGCCAAGATCAAAGATCAGCGTTGGATCAATGATGTAGGGTGGATGAGGCCCTAGCGGGAAGAGGACCGCATAAGTCAGTATAGACAGACTGACATGGCAAAAGGAACTTGTACATGAGACAGTTTAGAGGGGTGAAATATCAATGGATAAATTACTAACTAAATCATAAGACAATAATAATTTAGCTTTAATGGTATTTGTGCTAAGATTGGGGTCTAAGATAGAGGGAATTTTTGTCAAAAATCGAGATGTTCTATGGGAAAAGGAGGAGGAGGAGTTGATCGAGGAATATGGAAAGCAAACGAGGATATCCTGCCAAATGATGGTTTAAACACATAGAAATTACTACAAGGAATATCAACTTCACATCTCAAAATCTTAATAGCAAATACGATATCAATGACAATTCTTCTGTGATAAAGAGAATTGAGAGAGAATAAGTACAAACGTTGAGGGTAGGGAGGAGGGAAGGAATAGGAAAGATGACAACGATGATACAACAATCTAGTAAATACATGTTGAACTTTTTCTAATTGGCGAATTAAACCTTTCGAAGAGGGTGACCAAACAGGGGACGCGTATTCAATAATGGGGATTACATATGATTTGAAAGCTCTGATATATACATCGGAACGAGTACAAGAAATTGATCTAAAAATATGATAAACAAGTGATAATGACTTCTTACAAACAATGGCAATGTGGGATTTAAAATTTAACAACGGGTCGAGATAAACACCTAAGTCACGGGTTGAAGAAGATGAAGGTAGACTGTGAGAGAGAATAGAATAAGGTAAAGTGGGATTTGTTTTGCCTATATGTAGAACGGAGCACTTTTTTGAGCAACCGATAACTGCCAGTTTTCGCAGTATTCTAATAGAGAAGTTAACCCTTGAGAAAGTTGAGAGTGAGATTCATGTGGAGAAATATGTGAAAATGTAGAGAAAAGTTTGATATCATCTGCAAACATTTGAATACCTATTTGAGGGAGATGACTAAATACCCTTGGGAGATCCGAAACATATATCAAAAAGAGTAATGGACCCAAAACTGTACCTTGTGGAACACCAGAAGTGACCACTCTATCAGATGATAGAGTATCACCTATTCTCACTGAAAATCGTCGATCATCTAAAAACGAAGTAAACCACGATAGCAGATTATTTCTAATACCAAGAGATTCTAATTTGTACAAAAGTTTACTATGAGAGACAGAATCAAAAGCACGAGATAAATCAACATAGATAACATCAGTGCAAAGATCAGCATCAAGAGCATTTCGCCACGCTTGAGTACAATTCAAAAGTTGTGTTACAGTGGACTTTGATTTTACAAATCCAGACTGCTCCTTGGGTATGATATTGTGGATACGACACCAGTGTGTAATGCGTGGTTTCAAAATGCGCTCGAGAATCTTAGAAGGAACAGGGGAGATCGATATAGGGCGAAAATGAGAGACATTGGATGGGCTAGAGACTTTAGGAATAGGGATGACTATTGAAGATTTCCAAATTGTTGGAATTTCGCCTAGACTGATAGAAAGATTAAAGATTATGGACAAAGGATAGGCAAGAGAGGAATGACAACGTTTAAAAATGATAGAGGGGATTAAATCAGATGGGAGGGAGCAAGATGAACTTAAACGACGGAGATAATAAGCAACATCCTGAGGCATAATAATTGGAATGGAAAGAGAATGAGGAATGAATGAGGAAAGAGGAGGAAGAGTCATATCATCAGCGATATACATAGTTTCAAAATAAGATGCAAGTGAATCTGCCTTGTCACTATCAGAGATAAGAGAGTTTCCAGAGAGATCGCATATGGCTCCAATACTTGTTTTAGTTTTAAGACGGTTACTAAAATACTTATAGAAAGTTTTACAATTGAAAGATGAAAAAAATTTATTTTCACGATTACGGACAAATTTGCGAATCTCCTTTTGGAGCTTTGCAGAGACAGACATATATTGGAGACGAACAGGATGAAGATGAATTTTGTCAAAAAGGGCGCGTTTGTGAGAGATAAGAGAACGAATATGACCAGGGTACTTGTCAAATGGAAGTAAATGCTTACGAATGGGAATATATTTAGGAAATAGAGATAGAATGTGAGAGGAGAAACGGCTATATAAGTCATCAATGGATGTATAATCATTCAATATTGCGTCCCAATCGGACAAAAAAAGACAGTGGTCAAGGAAATCAAAGTTAGCCTTACTAAAATCAAAAGTTGGAACAGAGATTGGCGCAAAAAGAGGAAATGATAGGTGAAAAGATACTGAAGAATGATCAGAAGTTGAGAATGGAGGGGTGACTGTACAATTTGAGACTAGATTTGGTGATGCAAATATAAGATCTAGGAAATGTGATGCAAGAGTAGGGGATGAGACATATTGACTAAGGGATAAGGATTCGATAAGATCAACTAATAGAGAAGATTGACCATGAGCAGACGAAGTATCAGTCCAATCAATATTTAGATTGAAATCACCCAATAATACAAGAGGAGAATTTATAGCCATTTTATGTTGTAGATATTCAAATCATCTTAGACATTCATTCATTTATGTGTATCTATTTCTATGCGGTTTTTCTCGTTCTCTAGTCAATTCGCCGAATATTCATTGTAGGTAATCAAAATCTCACTGATTATAGAGAAATATTTTCCGAAAAGTCTAAACCATAAAGTTTCTCTCTTCTATTTTATGTATTACACATTGTGATTTATCCATTATCTGTAAAAATGAATTTGATTTATCGATTATCTGTAAAAATGAATTATTTAAAATATTTAAAATCCTTCGATAACGACTCTTCAGCTGATATTCTGGCCATTGATATTGTATCTCCTTGTTGTCTCTCTAATATACGCTTAGCACTTGTTTACCGACCTCCCAATATCACTTCATCATCCAATTCCTCGCTCTTTGACTGTCTATCTCTATAATCAGTGAGATTTTGATTACCTACAATGAATATTCGGCGAATTGACTAGAGAACGAGAAAAACCGCATAGAAATAGATACACATAAATGAATGAATGTCTAAGATGATTTGAATATCTACAACATAAAATGGCTATAAATTCTCCTCTTGTATTATTGGGTGATTTCAATCTAAATATTGATTGGACTGATACTTCGTCTGCTCATGGTCAATCTTCTCTATTAGTTGATCTTATCGAATCCTTATCCCTTAGTCAATATGTCTCATCCCCTACTCTTGCATCACATTTCCTAGATCTTATATTTGCATCACCAAATCTAGTCTCAAATTGTACAGTCACCCCTCCATTCTCAACTTCTGATCATTCTTCAGTATCTTTTCACCTATCATTTCCTCTTTTTGCGCCAATCTCTGTTCCAACTTTTGATTTTAGTAAGGCTAACTTTGATTTCCTTGACCACTGTCTTTTTTTGTCCGATTGGGACACAATATTGAATGATTATACATCCATTGATGACTTATATAGCCGTTTCTCCTCTCACATTCTATCTCTATTTCCTAAATATATTCCCATTCGTAAGCATTTACTTCCATTTGACAAGTACCCTGGTCATATTCGTTCTCTTATCTCTCACAAACGCGCCCTTTTTGACAAAATTCATCTTCATCCTGTTCGTCTCCAATATATGTCTGTCTCTGCAAAGCTCCAAAAGGAGATTCGCAAATTTGTCCGTAATCGTGAAAATAAATTTTTTTCATCTTTCAATTGTAAAACTTTCTATAAGTATTTTAGTAACCGTCTTAAAACTAAAACAAGTATTGGAGCCATATGCGATCTCTCTGGAAACTCTCTTATCTCTGATAGTGACAAGGCAGATTCACTTGCATCTTATTTTGAAACTATGTATATCGCTGATGATATGACTCTTCCTCCTCTTTCCTCATTCATTCCTCATTCTCTTTCCATTCCAATTATTATGCCTCAGGATGTTGCTTATTATCTCCGTCGTTTAAGTTCATCTTGCTCCCTCCCATCTGATTTAATCCCCTCTATCATTTTTAAACGTTGTCATTCCTCTCTTGCCTATCCTTTGTCCATAATCTTTAATCTTTCTATCAGTCTAGGCGAAATTCCAACAATTTGGAAATCTTCAATAGTCATCCCTATTCCTAAAGTCTCTAGCCCATCCAATGTCTCTCATTTTCGCCCTATATCGATCTCCCCTGTTCCTTCTAAGATTCTCGAGCGCATTTTGAAACCACGCATTACACACTGGTGTCGTATCCACAATATCATACCCAAGGAGCAGTCTGGATTTGTAAAATCAAAGTCCACTGTAACACAACTTTTGAATTGTACTCAAGCGTGGCGAAATGCTCTTGATGCTGATCTTTGCACTGATGTTATCTATGTTGATTTATCTCGTGCTTTTGATTCTGTCTCTCATAGTAAACTTTTGTACAAATTAGAATCTCTTGGTATTAGAAATAATCTGCTATCGTGGTTTACTTCGTTTTTAGATGATCGACGATTTTCAGTGAGAATAGGTGATACTCTATCATCTGATAGAGTGGTCACTTCTGGTGTTCCACAAGGTACAGTTTTGGGTCCATTACTCTTTTTGATATATGTTTCGGATCTCCCAAGGGTATTTAGTCATCTCCCTCAAATAGGTATTCAAATGTTTGCAGATGATATCAAACTTTTCTCTACATTTTCACATATTTCTCCACATGAATCTCACTCTCAACTTTCTCAAGGGTTAACTTCTCTATTAGAATACTGCGAAAACTGGCAGTTATCGGTTGCTCAAAAAAGTGCTCCGTTCTACATATAGGCAAAACAAATCCCACTTTACCTTATTCTATTCTCTCTCACAGTCTACCTTCATCTTCTTCAACCCGTGACTTAGGTGTTTATCTCGACCCGTTGTTAAATTTTAAATCCCACATTGCCATTGTTTGTAAGAAGTCATTATCACTTGTTTATCATATTTTTAGATCAATTTCTTGTACTCGTTCCGATGTATATATCAGAGCTTTCAAATCATATGTAATCCCCATTATTGAATACGCGTCCCCTGTTTTTTCACCCTCTTCGAAAGGTTTAATTCGCCAATTAGAAAAAGTTCAACATGTATTTACTAGATTGTTGTATCATCGTTGTCATCTTTCCTATTCCTTCCCTCCTCCCTACCCTCAACGTTTGTACTTATTCTCTCTCAATTCTCTTTATCACAGAAGAATTGTCATTGATATCGTATTTGCTATTAAGATTTTGAGATGTGAAGTTGATATTCCTTGTAGTAATTTCTATGTGTTTAAACCATCATTTGGCAGGATATCCTCGTTTGCTTTCCATATTCCTCGATCAACTCCTCCTCCTCCTTTTCCCATAGAACATCTCGATTTTTGACAAAAATTCCCTCTATCTTAGACCCCAATCTTAGCACAAATACCATTAAAGCTAAATTATTATTGTCTTATGATTTAGTTAGTAATTTATCCATTGATATTTCACCCCTCTAAACTGTCTCATGTACAAGTTCCTTTTGCCATGTCAGTCTGTCTATACTGACTTATGCGGTCCTCTTCCCGCTAGGGCCTCATCCACCCTACATCATTGATCCAACGCTGATCTTTGATCTTGGCACTAGAGAATAGGTTATTGAGACTTCCCCGACCATCTTCACCTTCCCTACTTTCCCATTGTCTAATTCTCCCCATTCTATTTCCTTGTGCAAATCTTCTTAATTTATATCGTTTTTACTTGTTGGAACATCTTCGCGATGTATGATAAATAAATAAATAAATAAAGAATATCCGATTGTACAATTCAATGTCATTGTACAAGATGTTCAATTGATCGGCATTGATAATACCTACAGGGTCCAACCGTACAGCAGGGTGGGTCGTACGAGTTTAAAAAATGCAAAATGTACCAAAGGTGTTCATTCTTTGCGGTATTGATAATACACTAGCCCCTCCCCGATCCCCTCCCTATCCCGATTCCGATTCCCGAGCTCCAAACTTGATCGATGGACTCCCCGTGCTCCAAACCTGACTGATGGACTCCCCGAGTTCCAATCTTGACCGATGCACTTCCCGAGCTCCAATCTTGACCGATGGACTCCCTGAGCTAAAATCTTGTCTAGATCGAATCGAATATCGTGTATCTAACATATTTTTTTCGATTTTTTAACCAAGTGACAGTGACAGATTATTCAGTGAATCAGGCATTGATATTGCAAGTGGTAAAACTCGTGTATATTTTAAATAATTCATTTTTACAGATAATCGATAAATCAAATTCATTTTTACAGATAATGGATAAATCACAATGTGTAATACATAAAATAGAAGAGAGAAACTTTATGGTTTAGACTTTTGGAAAATATTTCTCTATAATCAGTGAGATTTTGATTACCTACAATGAATATTCGGCGAATTGACTAGAGAACGAGAAAAACCGCATAGAAATAGATACACATAAATGAATGAATGTCTAAGATGATTTGAATATCTACAACATAAAATGTAACCACAAGGGAGTGCGGATACAGTAGAAGGCGTTCTTTGAGGGCTCCGAGCCCTCAAATAAAAAATATTCATTTGATTTTATAGAGTATGCATAAATCGCTTTCTCTCAAGTCAAATAAAAGTAGAAGAATCGCAAAAAGTTCTCAAAATGTTAGAGAGGCAATGCAAAAAGTAAAGACCACGAGAACTTACCACTATACCACAGCTCGGTTGAAAATGAGATAGCACACTTCCGCCTATGAAATGATTGTTCACTGTTCACCATGGAAGGTTGAATGATCGTTGTTTGATCGTGCGGCGTACATGAGACGGGTTTTTCAAAATCGTTCAACTGCAGCTTTTGAATGTTGATTTTTAATAATTCGACCATGCTGATTATCGCTATGTAGGTCACTAACCGTAATTTCAAGCACCAAGAAACCATTCCTTAGTACACAACACCTTAGTAAACAACACTATTGTTACGATTTACGATTTACGATTTGAACACATTTATCTAGAGGTCAAGGGATGAGAGCTCTGATATGCATAGCGCTCCACTTCTTACTCCTCGCCTCGCTGAGAAAGTTGACACCGATCACTATTGTTTACTAGGGGATTTTATTTGATTTGATTTGATTGTGCACATTAGATGAGTTGAGGTGAGATGAGCATGTATGATTAGATGTATGTGCTCACAAATCGATCGTATGATGATGATTATTCAATGTCATTGTACATGTTTATCGATCGAGTATGGTCGGGGGTTCAAGTATCAAGAGTTGTGAGTGAAGTGTTGTGAGTGATCACGGAGACGGTGCAAACCTGAAATCGAAGTTTGAACAATCATATTTGATCTTTGATCTACTTACCGTTTGCTTCGCTAACGGTTTCAAGTTCCCTAACGACCCGCTTAATCTCCCGTATGGCATCGTGCCTTTCCGATTGAGTGCCGCTCAACGCTGCACGGTACAGGGTAACCCATTCCGCTTCAGTCGTCTGCAAAGAGGAATTGATTTTATGATTTGTGACATGATCGTCTGATGACATGTATGATTAATTTTTTTGCGAATAGATTTAGCATTGTGTCATATCATATGATATGACACAAATCTCTCTCTCTCTCTCTCTCTCTCTCTCTCTCTCTCTCTCTCTCTCTCTCTCTCTCTCTCTCTCTCTCTCTCTCTCTCTCTCTCTCTCTCTCTCTCTCTCTCTCTCTCTCTCTCTCTCTCTCTCTCTCTCTCCTCGCACCTACCGCTGGAATGGCTGCGGTAGCAAGTCCCGCCCCCTACCGAATAGTAATCAAACAGTAATCATCAAACGACACACCCCAAGTACGGTAGGCGCACGTTTTGCCTGAACGGCCGCTCCTCCGTTCGAGTCAGAGTTAGGGACTGTAAATTATTATTATTATTATTGTTATTATTATTATTATTATTATTATTATTATTATTATTATTATTATTATTATTATTATTATTATTATTGTTATTATTATTTATTATTGTTATTATTATTATTATTATTATTATTATTATTATTATTATTATTATTATTATTATTATTATTATTATTATTATTATTGTTATTATTATTTATTATTGTTATTATTGTTATTATTGTTATTATTGTTATTATTGTTATTATTATTATTATTATTATTATTATTATTATTATTATTATTATTATTATTATTATTATTATTATTATTATTATTATTATTATTATTATTATTATTATTATTATTATTATTATTATTATTATTATTATTATTATTATTGTTATTATTATTATTATTGTTATTATTATTATTATTATTATTGTTATTATTATTATTATTATTATTATTATTATTATTGTTATTATTATTATTATTATTATTATTATTATTATTATTATTATTGTTATTATTATTATTATTATTATTATTATTATTATTATTATTATTATTATTATTATTATTATTATTATTATTATTATTATTATTATTATTATTATTATTATTATTATTATTATTATTATTATTATTATTATTATTATTATTATTATTATTATTATTATTATTATTATTATTATTATTATTATTATTATTATTATTATTATTATTATTATTATTATTATTATTATTATTATTATTATTATTATTATTATTATTATTATTATTATTCGCCCATAGCATAAACATCCCGACGCACCCGACTCAACAGCCTTCTTCTTCTTCACTCTTCTATCTCCGTCTTCATGAATGAATCCTTCTGCAGTACTAGGCCTCTTCACGCCTTCCTGCAATTCAATCAATAATTCTGCTATAATAAGTGATCAACAACCAGATGACCTCACAGTTTTCTATTTTTTTTTTCATTTTCTTTTTTTCATTTTTATTTATTTTCATTTTCAATCATATTCAGGCTACCATACCTTTCGCCGTGCACTACGTGCATCCTTCATGCCCTTAGCGGATTTCGGGGTTTCTGGAAATATATCGATTTAATTATGACTACTTATCGATCCCGCTATAAACAGTGAGACAAAAGGGATAGCTTTATGCCTCTTAAGTGCCATGATGAAGGGCAACGATTATTGACCAAATTATCAACAAGCTCACAATTCCCTATACCTGGTCTAGCCGAGTGAGAAATCGCGTCAGGCTGATTCTCAGGTTGGCCTGGAAACGATTACGGTAGTTATTGTTATTGTTACGGACTATTTGTGAGGGATCCGCAAATGTGCAATCGTGTCCTTTATTCAGTATGTGAAACTCACAATAACGTAATTTTATTTAAATTATATAAATAATCGACTTAATTACCAAAGATAGACGAGTCGTCGTGCATACCGTCTGTTGTCGGGGCTGAAGAAGGGCAACGATTATTGACCAAATTATCAACAAGCCCACAATTCCCTATACCTGGACTAGCCGAGTGAGAAATCGCGTCAGGCTGATTTTCAGGTTGGCCTGGAAACGATTACGGTAGTTATTGTTATTGTTACGGACTATTTGTGAGGGATCCGCAAATGTGCAATCGTGTCCTTTATTCAGTATGTGAAACTCACAATAACGTAATTTTATTTAAATTATATAAATAATCGACTTAATTACCAAAGATAGACGAGTCGTCGTGCATACCGTCTGTTGTCGGGGCTGAAGAAGGGCAACGATTATTGACCAAATTATCACCCAGCCCACAATTCCCTATACCTGGACTAGCCGAGTGAGAAATCGCGTCAGGCTGATCAGGCTGATTCTCAGGTTGGCCTGGAAACGATTACGGTAGTTATTGTTATTGTTGCTATTTGTTAGGGATCCGCAAATGTGCAATCGTGTACAATGAATTTCAAAATGAAAATGACTGAAAAATAGTGCGCACGATTGTCATATGAAAATTTGTTTTAAATTCGAGCAAACTAGTGCATTCGTCGCATTCTCTTTCATTTTCATTTAAGAATCACTTTTACAAAAGGGCCTTAACATTTCTACAAAAAGTTTGAAAATGATGTCCATATCTATCCATTACACACATAGAAAAGAGGTGTAATCCACTGCACATAAGACCTGTGAAGTGTTATATTTAACACTTGTTGGGTGTTAAAATTGCTCAAAAGGTGTTAAATATAACACTTCACAGGTCTTATGTGCTGTGGATTACACCTCTTTTTTCTGTGTGTATATATGATATACGTCTCTCATATGCAAATAGTTATCATCCAGTCTGCACTCCTTCATCGGCTCTCCTCTCCTCCCGAAGGTGCATGCGACAAAGGAGAATCAGAAAGTACTCACGTGCGGTCGTAGTCTCTGGTGCCTTCGGCTCGTAGTCGCAGACTGCACCCATGGGCGAAAACTCAATGGTGTACGAGGCGAATGTGTCACGAATTCTATAACCGAGAAGAATAATATTGATTGATTGATCAAAGCAAAAAAATAATCAATACAAACGAACCCTCGTTGCAAATCGCGATCAAATTGGGTCTGCAGGGCACGGTAGATGAATAGAACCTAACAATGGACGGATCTCATTTTTGAGATGTAACTTGCACTTTGATCTTTCATCTTCTCTCTTGACAAGGAACGAATCTCAACCCCCTAATGAGAAGGCAATCACATCACTAGGGTCTGTTTTAGATGCTGATTACGAATCTGTTATAAAAAATACCATAATCGGCCTGAATATCCAGTTAATCGATATTTAAGTTTAGGAAAATTCCTGGTCGACCCATCTTTTGCTTATTATTTTGGAAATTTATGATGTCGATCACCATCCGGATGGTTTGAGCAGAAACTCGCTACATTTCGATATCGATTTTCTGAATTCTCCAGTCGATTAGACATTTTGGAAAACGTAATCAGCATCGAAAAGTGACTCTAGATATTCCGATTGCCATCTCATAACGCCAGGACGACAGCCGCCCCTCATAACGAGAAAAGATCGAAGATAAAGATCAAAGATCAAAGATCAAATGACATGTCAAACATCAGAAACATCAGTCCATACCGTCTCAGACTCCACGCCTTCGACCTCATGCATCCGTGAACTGAGGTATTTCTTATATCTAAAAGGCAAATAATAATGAAATAATAAAAGAAAAATATTTTAATACCCACAGTGACCCCCTGTAAAGGTCGAATAGCTTCGGTACCGTTCCTTTTTTGTTTGTTAATCATAAATAGAAATAAAAAGTTAAAATAAAAGTTCTCGGAGAAGCTTTTGCTCGGTAAAAAAATTTTTTTGCTGGAGCCTAATATTTTGGACAAAATATTTTTTGTCCCAGAACCGATGCACATAGGTCGAATGGCTACGTTACAGATTTGCAAAATGCGGTGTGGTTTTCACAAAAATCACAAAACACGGTCGGGTTTTCAGGGTTTTTTCATCGGGTTTTTAAGCAACTTTACATGCGACCGGCATCAGATCCAGAATAGTTTCGCAAAAATGTATACATATATATTTTATCATCGTGCGTATGCACGAAACGAGACAAATGATGGTAACGAGAGATAAAGGTTTCAAAAATATCAAAAATATGTCTGACTGATAGTATACGTGAAAAACGATATCGATGAAAACCAAAAAGTGGGCGGAGCTTACTTGCTTTGCAAGCTCTGATTGCTGCGAGTGCACAGAGCGACCTCGCCACGACGCTTCAACTCCTGTTGCTCGCGTTCAAGTCTCTCCCATAGTCGTAGACCGCTCGGCGCAAGAGCATCTTCACGGAAGGAATTCGAGGGCGACGTGAGACCGCTATATATATAATATATAAATATTTATCGCATCTTTCAATTTAATGACAGAGTTCGGAGAAATACATGTATACATTATTTGTGGCTATGCTATGGTATTTCGAAACTTAAAGTCACGTCACTTCTGGGTTCAAAGATCATATCAGCCGCCGTACCAAATAGGGGTGGTAGATCAAGAGCTCGACCCTAATTTCTCTCTTTTTTCTATAGGAATCGGCTCCATTTTGGGGCTCATCTCGACTGTAATTCCTATGAAGTCGAGAGACAGAAATAGGGGTGAGGTAGAGAGGGAAAGAAAGTGAGAGATCAAAAGAGGGAATAGGGTAGACGAGAAATTGAGGCTATTCCGACCGCCTCAAAAATATGTCTGTCTGCGTCTCTTCTTCAGCACACTATTTCTCTCTATCTCACCCATAATTTTTCAAAACACCGCACGAGTGATTTTATGGTCGAGATATTTAGAGTTGACCCGGCTGACTAAGCGTGACACAATGTGATATACTGTAACTCCACATTGTCATCCCGCAAGTCTCCGCTCATTTTATGATATTGTTTAGATTATTGTTATGTGTTATTGTTTTGTTTACTTGTTTCATATTACATTTTGTATGAATCGATACTATAGTCCATTGTTCTTTACCTTTTCACGATCGTTCATCGTTCATTTCACCAATATGGACCGTGAAAGTAATTTGTCATTATCCGTTTTCACAATTCGTTGTTCACTATATTTATGTTTTATGTTACTATGTTGTTATTTATTTATAATTATTAAAATTTCTAGGTTCGTTCATATGATGGTTCAAGGACGACGATACAAGAATGGGAGAAAAACCAAGAAAGATCATTGGATGAATATTTATTGAAGTATCCAATATTGTTATTGACTGCATCGATTATTCCATTTAACATTGTTTCGTATTAACGAAACTCTCCTAGCTATTGTTGAATCCCCTCCCCTTTCCCCTTCCTTTTCTCTTTTCCTTTTCATATCCCCCTTTTTCGCTATCTTTATTGATCTTCTTCCCATTCGAAACATTTTCAAAACATTGCACACATTAGATTTCTTTCTTTTCAAAAATTTACCATTTAATTCTTTCATCCAATTAATTTTCATTTCCTCTATTTACTGCATTTTGTGCATCACTTTTTTCATTATCGCTTGATTCCAATTCAGTCTCTCATTTATCAGTTTTGTGCCACTTCCCTGTTTGATCTATTTCCACTATCATCTCGACTACAAATAAAGGCCTTCCTATCTCAAATATCGATTGACTCAGAGAGGGGGGACATATTTTTAGGGTCGACCTATTTGGTACGGCGGCAGGTTAGATCTACATATTAGGGTGGATGAGACCGGAACTTACGTGAGGATGTGTCCAATCATTATGACGAGCTCTGC
Organism: Parapristionchus giblindavisi; assembly: GCA_943737045.1. Taxonomy (NCBI): domain Eukaryota; kingdom Metazoa; phylum Nematoda; class Chromadorea; order Rhabditida; family Diplogasteridae; genus Parapristionchus; species Parapristionchus giblindavisi. The sequence continues at coordinate 53,704 of CALSFV010000250.1, forward strand.
CGACGTGTATTTCTCCCTTGAAGCCATATGAAGTGATGAATCGATAGCAGATGTACACACGCTAAAATTCAAGAATTAATACGTCAATTGACATTCGTTCTAGCACGTTCACTACTGCCATCTCTAATGCGGTGTTGCATTTGCCTTGCATATCTCCCCATTAACAACAGAAACATCCCCGCAAGCTTTGCGAAGTGCACATTTCGAACGGAATTGTGGAATAAGTGCAATATCTCTAACTATTTTGTTTTTTTAAGGTTAAGATCTTAAGGTTAAGATCTTAAGGTTAAGGTCTTAAGGCTAAGCTCTTAAGGTTGAGGTCTTATGGCGTAGATCTGAGAGCTCTTAAGTCCTAAAATTCGTACTCACCTCGAGATATATTGAAGAGCGAACAGAATCGACGACAGCCGATTAGTGAATGCAATGGATGAGAAAGTGAGTGAGTAAATGAATCGAAAATGAAATATTCGCTATTATAAGTTATCCATGTAATGCATAAATTATTATTATTAACTATAAATTATACTCAATTCAAATGGAAATATTAAATAATGATGGACATTTATGCACATTTAATAACTCTTGCATACCCTCGCATGCTAAAGTTCTATTATGACTTGGCTTAATCGATCAGAGTCAATCAATAATCCCCACCGCTTCTCAGGATCAATCTGCATGAGCAGCGGCATAGAGTCGGAAGGATAGAGGACGAGTCGAGGTGTTCCCGCCTCACGCAGTTCACGTTCAAACTACGAATATTTGCCCCGAACACGTTTATTTATAAGAATGACATGAACAGTGATTTCCTTTAAATAGAGAAATCAAAGATCAGGAAAATGAGATTTTCAATTTCTTCGATTTCTTCGATTTTTCTACTCATTTTGCTACCAATACGTGTTAGATCGTTTTAAACCCATGTCACGGGCTCGTGGGAGCAATAATCTTCCGATATCCGTGCAAGAATCCATTCGTCGTGAACGTCCGCTGACACCCTCTCACAGCAGGTTGGGGTGTCTGTTTCGACTATCCACAAGGTCATCAAAACTCCAATCTATGCTCAAGCAATGAAGAAGACTAATGGACGACATTGCAAGACGGTTTTGACATCTGATCTTCTGATTATTTGCATTCCGAAGGAGAACCCGCGGCTCAATTAAATGGACTTCAAGCGAAAATTGGCTTAATTTCACCAAATTGGGGTACCTAAAGCTTCTAAACTTGGCTAAAAAGATGTTTGAAGTGTCAAGGTCTGCTTCGTGCGTTAAGATTATTCGGACGTCGGCATGTCTAGAAACTGCGGATCTCCGAAACGATTCGCAGAGCAAGAACCGCATGGGCAAAGATCACATTCATTGGAATACGAGAAGTAGATCGTATTCTCAGGCGAAAACAAGTTTATGATGATGGGTACGAAGCAGGGGTGTGATTCACTCAAGTTAAATAAAAGTAGAAGAATCGCAAAAATGTCGACAAAACGTAAGAGTAGCAATGCAGAAGTCATACGTTCTCACGTCAAATAAAAGTAAAAGAATATTTTTTCACTCAAATGGGCGCTTTTTTTTATTTTGCGTTAGCGATTTGTGACAAATAAAATAATGCGCATTGCCGCGCACCGTTATTTGAAGGAACTAATTAGCCACCTACCTACAATGCGAAGTAAATGGTTCTTGTATTTATGAAATTGCACTGGAATAATTTACACTTCATTTGATGTATCATTAATAGTTTAGAATTTATCGACGTGTCTCTTTATATTGATTCATTCACTTTTCCAATTACATTGTCTCATCATTCAATGAAATGTGCAATGAGAATATCTCCATATTCGTTGTAAAAGTTATAAGTAATGCAGGATTATAATATTGATTGTTCCTTGTTTCTTCTTATTCATTCTTATTGGTATTTGTACACAAATGTGTTGATTGTCCATTTGATTCATGAATAAAGATATAATCTCTCTATGGCGGGCAGGTATGAATTATCTACTCCATAACGATCGATCTTTCATTTTACTTTATCTAGAAAAAGATCACATCTAATATAACATTAACAATATACGCACGTATGTAATCGAGAGAGAAACGAAACAATTTAATAATCTAATTATAAAAGTAATCATTTAACCAACAAATAATCCAGCTATAGTAATCAATATCTCGATAGGGTTGGTCTGGTTTCGAATTCTTCAGTACTCGGGATACGGTAAAGATCAGTTCGTTGTTATTGATTAATTGGGAAGATCGAGAATAGTCCACGACGGGCTGAAAATAATCAATTATTGAATCTATCTGCAGTCTCGTCGATTTGCATACTCATTTTATTTATTTATTTATCTATCATACATCGTGAAGATGTTTCAGCAAGTAATTCCCGATCAAAACAAATCAGTGAACCATTTAATTTTTCATTCCATAACTGGCAAGGACGGATTTCAAGTGAATCAAAGTGATCACTAACAAAAAAAACTGTAAACAAAAGTCTCCAAAAAACTCTATGATCTCTGGCTCTCAAAAACCAACAGAATATTGTTAAGGCCTTTGGGAATGTTTCATTTTTTCTTGATGCCCTCTATATATTTCATTGTATGCTACCTGTGTACGACTGCCATGTTGATGTCTGACCGTAGCTGCGTCCAAAAACTCCAATAGAGTATCGTGCAGAGTCTCATCGAGATTGTTTTCCTGGAGAGTAATCATGTAGTAATTGCACGACGAATCAACCCATTACAGAACTCCCTGTAGCCCAAAGATCAGTTAAGAAAGGTACATTTTCATACCCCCACAATGTAAGGATCGACCCACTATATACGGCTCATTTTTAGGATCGAATCACTATGTAATCTCATTTTTACGAACTAACTCATTACAGTACTCCCTATCATAGATCGAAAAGTATGTTACCTATGCTACATATTAGTCAAAGACCGGTACAGAAGATTCCACTTGCACTATTCAATATCATAGGTGGGCGCGTGGAAAGAATTATTTTTGCGCACAGCCTTGCCTTCTGTTGCGGGGCCTTGCGCATAGCTTTGCCTCGCAAAAATTGGAAAATCTCCAGTCAAATCTGCTGAAAATGACCATGCGCATAGCCTTGCCTTACAATTCCCCGGCTTGCCCACCTATGTTCAATATTCACACTACAGTGATATCGGTATATCGAGAGAGATCAAAGATCACTCACCTTGAGGAAGTCTCTGAAGAGACTCAGATGAGGTGATATCTTATCATTCGTGACTATATGTCCACGAGTGACCACGGAAGCGATCATGGCACATAGATCATCGTTCTCTCTGAAATCAATCAATATTATTTTAGTGTTAAATTATACGTTCACCTATTTTATGGCGAAAAAGTAATAATAAAATTAATATGATAGAGTGAAAAGCTTGGCAAAATGCGCAAAAATTATGAGATAATTAAGACTGTGGATTGCGGTATGCTTGAGAGGAACCACGGTAAGATTAATACAATAGAGCGCTATATTCATCGGTGAGCACTGGTTTAGTTGTTTTTTTTTAAATTTAACCGGCCCTAAGAGCATGTGCATCAAAACAAACATCTGCATTGGACAAATATCCAAAGCTTGAAACATACTTTGTCGGTGAATAAAAAACCACATATCACATATTTCAAAGACCAAATCGTTTTATATCAGAGGCCGTGAGCGGCGGCAAACTGTTTGCCTACAAACGTGACGTCACACGAGTAGAGGGGGGATGCTTCGCAAAAATGTCTCCGCCTACGCTTGTGACGTCACGTTTGTCCGCACCGTTCATGGAGACTACCTATACAGGTGTCACGCTATCGTGCAGGCTAACTAATTTATTTATTTATTTATTTATTCTTAATTCCATCAAACATATATATAACAATAGGGTGATATGCATATGTATAATTGAATAAGTATCTAAATAACCTAAACAAAACCCAATTACTAATCGATACTTGACAACTTACTGTTTATTCTCGACCTTCTTTGATACTTCGACCACTCTCACATTGTCACTTTCTTTCGGCGGTGGAATGGCATTGTTGTTGTTAACAGAACGAGTGACAATCAATACCAAACGACCAGGAAACAGTCTGAATAAGTTATTTGATCTTTGATATTTCCAAACGGACGTGGGAAGTTCTAGCGGAAAAGCTAATCATATTAAATTAACAATATTATAATAATAGATGTACAAGTATAGGTTTGCACGGACATAAAATGTAAATTATTTTAAAGAAATATATATATTGTGCGTATAAAATGTACTAGCATAAGAAAATGACAAATGGTGCTAATGAACGGAAGTCACAATCGAGAGGCGAGCGAGATCTAGCCTTCTACATCTCGCCCCGCCTCTCGATTGTCTCTCCGCTGCCTCTCTCTAACCCGGCTGACCTTCGCCGCGCGCTATATTAACAATTGATCTTTGATCTTTGATCTCTAGTCTTACTTCTCAAAGTTCATATTCGTGCTGCTCTTAGCCTTGCCGAGTGCAAAACTGTAATTGAGCCAATCGATGACGACTACGGGCTTGTCTCGGGGTAGTTGACGCAGAGTCTTTATCAGCACATTCAGATCATTTACATTTGCGAATTCTGAAAAGTGTCCACGTGTAATATTATTATTATTATTATTATTATTATTATTATTATTATTATTATTATTATTATTATTATTATTATTATTATTATTATTATTATTATTATTACAGTACAGCCCGGTCGTGTTTTGTACACATTCTGCGCTGCGCTCCGCTGCGGGGCGCATTTGGACGCATCATTTATTTCCTTTGCGTATGAATATTTTTGAATTCTCAAAGTCTTAATCATGAGTTTCCGTGATAAAAAGTTCTTTTAATGACTAAAGAAACTGAAACAAAATTTTTATTAATGAGAAAAAACAATTAAAAGGCAAATCACACTGGTCCGAAAATGATGGGTACTGTAAATTTTAAAATAGGTCTTATGGCGATCGTGCGATCGATACGCAATATTACAGTATACCTTTCCAGTAAATTAATAGTGATCATTTTCGGACCAGTGTGATTTGCCTTTTAATTGTTTTTTCTCATTAATAAAAATTTTGTTTCAGTTTCTTTAGTCATTAAAAGAACTTTTTATCACGGAAACTCATGATTAAGACTTTGAGAATTCAAAAATATTCATACGCAAAGGAAATAAATGATGCGTGCAAATGCGCCCCGCAGCGGAGCGCGGCGCAGAATGTGTACAAAACACGACCGGGCTGTACTGTATTATTATTATTGTTGTTGTTGTTATTATTATTATTATTATTATTATTATTATTATTATTATTATTATTATTATTATTATTATTATTATTATTATTATTATTATTATTATTATAAAAATTAAAATTACCATTTTTCATGTTTTAACTAAATAAACAAATAAATAAACAAATTTCACAGATAAAGTGAAATAATACATTTTAAGAGAGATGGCCGTTAAGACTCGACCACCCCCCGGACACGTGCGCTAGCAATGAGAACTGGGAGTCCATACTTGGGTGTTAGGAGTGCCCCCGGCCCTTATTACACAAAACGGCTAAAATTTCCTGTTTGTGCCCTCAGGCTATTAGAAAAAATAATTTTTAAAAAAAACTTTAAAAAATCATAATTTCTCAAATTGTTGAGATGAAGTCTAAATATCATCTGCGATGCGTCTAGGGTACACAGTGCTTGCTAATTCATTATTAGCATCGAATGTGCGTTGATTCCTAAACCACTTTTTTGACTGAAAATTTTGTTTTTTTCGGACAAATCATCCCTTGTTTTAGTGAGTGCCCAAAATTTCCGACCAGGTATTGTAGCCTAAGCAATTCTGCATTGATTCAACTTAAAACTGGGTTCTTCCCGATCGACCATTTTGTCGAATTTCTCGATCGAAGTTCCGTCATCGATGGTTGTCCCGAACAAATGCTGTATTTCCCAAACGATTGGTACGGAATTGTGGTCTACGCAAAGTTTAGAGGTGAGACGAGTAAAATGACACAAGAAGCCCAACACTTGGATCAATTTGAAAATTTAGATTTTCACGACCCGGGGGTCATGGTCTGAAAATTTCAAAATTTCTCAAGTTTGAAATGTTTTCATTTATGTGGCTTATCGTAAAGTACTAATGATGTGAATAATATTCAGCCAATGCTCAATGGCTGATCTCTCTTTTCAACCATTTTTTCGAAAATTTTCATTGTGAATGTGTGCGAAAAATCAGAGTTGTGTTTGAATCAGTTTCCAACTTGCTTTCTGTAACATCCTATCTATGTGCTTTGCAATGTACACAATCAATATGAAAATCGTTGATTTTCGAAAATTTTCCGGGTCATGAAAATCGAAATTCTCTAATTGATCCAAGTGATGGACTTCTTGTGTCATTTTACTCGTCTCACCTTTAAACTTTAAGTGGACCACAATTCCGCACCAATCGTTTGGAAAATACAGCATTTGTTCGGAAAAACCATCGATGACGGAAGTTCGAGCAAAAAATTCGACAAAATGGTCGATCGGGAAGAACCCAGTTTTAAGTTGAATCAATGCAGAATTGCTTAGGCTACAATACCTGGTCGGAAATTTTGGGCACTCACTAAAACAAGGATGATTTGCCCGAAAAAAACCTAAATTTTGAGTCAAAAAAGTGGTTTAGGAATCAACGCACATTCGATGCTAATAGTGAATTAGCAAGGACTGTGCACCCTAGACGCATCGCAGATGATATTTAGACTTCATCTCAACAATTTGAAAAATTATGATTTTTTTTTAAAATTATTTTTTCTAATAGCCTGATGGCACAAACAGGAAATTTCAGCCGTTTTGTGTAATAAGGGCGGGGGGCACTCCTAACACCCAAGTATGGACTCCCAGTTCTCATTGCTAGCGCACGTGTCCGGGGGTGGTCGAATATGATCGAGTCTTAGGGAACAGGCCTCTTAACATTATTTGCCTACAAAGGTCGAATAGCTACGTTACACATTTTCAAAATGCGGTCAGATTTTATGATCTTTCGGGATTTTCTTCTCAAATGCGGTCAGGTATTCAACAAAAACTACCAAATGCGGTCAGGTTTTTCGATTTTTCGAGGATTTTCGGCTCTAAATGCGGTCAGGCTTCGTAGTTTGTAACGTACTTTTCGACCTATGTTTGCCTATTATGCTTTTCACGAGACAACAACTATACCGTAGAGTTCAAAGATCAAAGATCAGACTCACTTAGATACTTTATTCTGTACCGAACATGCTCTATCAGTGCCTCTTCCAACTTCTTCATTCTTTCTTCATCAAAACAGCTCTTCCATTGTACCAATTCTCCTTGTCTTTCCGTCAAATCTTCCTTGTCCCATCTCATCACACGACCACCGTAAAAACTGAAAATAAATACATTTGTAATGAAACGTGAAACACTCATAGGTCGATTAGCTATCGTACATCGAAAAAATATTGGATCATGAATCGCCAGAAGCACTCTGAGCCACTCTGGTGATTCAACGGAGATTATGGCCGAATGAGGCATTTTGGTGCTTATTCTTTCTTTTCATTGTTTTTATTTTCCTCTAATCTAATTAGTCCGCGAGAATCATGATAAAATATTGCGTTTTCATAAAATAATGCTGGTTCGTAAATGAATAAATCGTTCCGATGATCTCAAATTAGGATGGACTATTTCGTACTATTTCCCGGTTTCGCCTCCGGTTTTGTGTTTCCCTTGAATCATGTCTCAGCTTAGGTTTGTGAAAACGCAATATTTTATCATGATTCTCGCGGACTAACTAGATTAGAGGAAATGAAAAACAATGAAAAGAAAGAAAAAGCACCAAAATGCCTCATTCGGCCATAATTGCCGTTGAATCACCAGAGTGGCTCAGAGTGCTTCTGGCGATTCATGATCCAATGATTTTTCGATGTACGATAGGTTCAAAATCCGATCAGGTTTTTCGATTTTTGTGAAATTTTGGCTCAAAATCCGGACAGGTTTGGTATTTTGCAACATAATTTTCGACCTATGGAAATACTCCATTCACTGACTAAATAAAATAAAATAATTTACTTGTATCATTGCCCAATTTAATTTTTTTAAAGAATACACCGAAATCAGAGATGGTATTAACGATTAACGAAATTAGCGAAAATTGTTAATTTTAACGATATTTTCCGAAAAAATTTTAACGAGTAATATTATCGATTTAGACAAATTCTAATTTTTCAGCATATTCATATTTTTTATTGTTTTTCAAACTGTATTCATTTAAAAAAACAATTGTTAAAAAACAATCTTTATTTAAGTGAAATGAATACTTTTCATAATTTACTTATAAATATACGCGTTTCGAAAAAAATCGTACTTTCATTAATTAACGAAAGTTAACGAAATTAACGAAAATTTTCATTAACGAACATCTCTGGTTACGAACTCACAGTTACTCACTAGTTCATAAGCAGCATTAAATCCATCAACATATGATATGGAATGGTCGTTTTTCTGGTTCTCGCGATCTCTTTCAAGTACCATGTCAACACTTGGCGTTTGTCGGCCATTCTCTGAAATAGCATGGTGACATTGGGAGATAAATTAAAACTCTCCGCTCTGGCCACACTCTCTCACTTTCATTGTCTACGAGAGAGTATCATCCACCAGTTTAAACTGTTCTACAGTAAACCAGTCGACAGCTGCAGTATGCCATCTAGACCATCAAACCACCAGCTACAGTATCCTAGCTAGACCATCAAACCCTCCAGCTACAGTATGCCATCCAGACCATCAAACCCTCCAGCTACAGTATCTTAGCTAGACCATCAAACCCTCCAGTTACAGTATCCTAGCTAGATCATCAAACCCTCCAGCTACAGTATCCTAGCTAGACCATCAAACCCTCCAGCTACAGTATGCCATCCAGACCATTAAACCCTCCAGTTACAGTATCCTAGCTAGATCATCAAACCCTCCAGCTACAGTATCCTAGCTAGACCATCAAACCCTCCAGCTACAGTATGTCATCCAGACCATCAAACCCTCCAGTTACAGTATGTCATCCAGACCATCAAACCCTCCAGTTACAGTACCCTAGCTAGACCATCAAACCCTCCAGCTACAGTATCATAGCTAGACCATCAAACCCTCCAGTTACAGTATCCTAGCTAGATCATCAAACCCTCCAGCTACAGTATCCTAGCTAGACCATCAAACCCTCCAGCTACAGTATGCCATCCAGACCATCAAACCCTCCAGTTACAGTATGTCATCCAGACCATCAAACCCTCCAGTTACAGTACCCTAGCTAGACCATCAAACCCTCCAGTTACACTACCCTAGCTAGACCATCAAACCCTCCAGTTACAGTATCCGAGCTAGATCATCAAACCCTCAAGCTACAGTATCCTAGCCAGACCATCAAACCCTCCAGCTACAGTATCCTAGCTAGACCATCAAACTCTCCAGCTACAGTATCCCATCTAGACCATCAAACCATAAACACTTACCCATATTCGTTCCTTCGCACGATCGCTGTCGTCAATGATCGATGATCCACTCTCACTCCAGAAGGTACTGTAGTAATGAGCACATTAATAAGAAATAAATCAATAACAGAAGCTACAGTAATCATATCATTCTATGAGGGACTCTTAGTGGATCAATAATTTCACCTTAGAATATTGTAATGGAACATTGATCAAATCACTCAAAGCTACAGTACAACACGATACAGTATCCATAACCTACCAGAATGCGTTCCAGTCCTTTTTCTCTCTCAGATAAACAATTGCAGCATGTCTCATGGCCGCATCCTTTAATGCATTAGCTTATTTATTAATAAGTTGTCGTATTTGATATTGTTATTGAAAAAAAAATCTTACTTTTTCTATCTCGGGATACGGAGAAGTCGATAACGTTTGAAAGTCGCCTCGAAGACACGACAGCAGCCAAACTGGAAAGGCAAAATGGGAAACTGTATTATAAAATGACTCCGCCCATTTTATTCTATCATCTGATCAAATTCACAAAGATGAGATCGGGAAGTTCTGAAGCGGAAATGCTGTATGATTAGCATAGGTCGAAAAGTATGTTACAAAGTACCAAGCCTGACCGGTTTTTTAGCCAAAATTTCACAAAAATCGAAAAACCTGACCGGATTTCGAGAGAAATTTGCCAAAAATCGAAAAACCTGACCGGATTTTGAAAACCGATAACCTAGCTATTCGACCCATGATGATTAGACTCTTATTGCCATCCAGATGCTCAAATTCGATAAGAAAAGGTTCTGTGAGCATACAGTAACCCAGCCAGCCTTCATTCACTTATTAGGAGGCCACGCCCACTTTCACTCACCGAGTTGCCGTTCGGTCTTAGGATGGACATGATCCACTCTAAGCACATTCTCTTCTATCCAATCGATAACCGAATCATAACATCGACCGAAATCGCTGAATGAGGGATCAGATATATTATTGATTAAATTAATAATATTAAGACACCGGCTCAGTAAGATTCGAGGGTTGCGCCAGTGACCCCGGACATCGACCTCACCGATTTGGCCCAATTTTTTTATGGATATTCCCATGGGCCCCGATCCCCAAATGGGTATTCATTTGGGCTGGTTCCTTGAAACACAGATGTGGCGGGTTTTAGAATTTTGAAAACTCGATTTTCACAGGAAAAAAATGGTGCGACCTAGGACCAATGTTAGTGTCGATTAATTATAAGGATAAATAGACAACAAAAACTGGCTATACGACGGTCCGGAAATCCGATCGCAAACTGATTTTTTTACCTAATCAAAACATTCTAAAATTAATTAAAATTTTAAAACAAAAAAAGTGCAGTCCAATTTTTGCCTCATTTTATAGAGCAAAAAATTCCGCGTCGAATAAGCGGAAAAAATCAAAAATCGAAGGACCTGTCTTTTGAGATAAATGGACCTGAAGTTGACCCGAAAATATTTTTTTCTTTCAAACCCCCTCATGTTTGTACTCGTATTGAAGAGCTCGTCGAGTACAACAACTTTCATGTTGAGCATTTTGTTTGAAACGCATGCACAAGTGAAATACATGAGTTTACTTTATTCACACGGTTTTTCAGACAAGTTTGAGTAAAACAATAGTAAAATATTTTTTGTGCACAAAATGCTTTCGCCTATATTGTAGAACACAAAAATCCATACTTAGTTTGTTGTTTCACCAAAAAAAAATTTTAGTCCCCTATGCTGAAAAATAAGGACTCGAAAATGGTCTTGAAAAAAGTTGTCGGATCCTTGCCATGTTTATACTCATTTTAAAGTACTCGTCGAGAACGTCATTTTTGATGTTGGTCGTATTGCATGAAAGTCGTTTGTTCTCAAGATATAAGCGATCGAAATGATTTGGGTCTAATAAATATTAATTCATGTATTTCTCTTGTACATGAGTTTCTGACAAAACGTTCAACATGAAAGTTGTTCTACTCGACGAGCTCTTCAATATGAGTACAAACATGAAGGGTTTTGAAAGCAAAAATATTTTCGGGTCAAGTTCAGGTCCATTTATCTCAAAAGACGGGTCCTTCGATTTTTGATTTTTTCCCCTTGTTCGACGCGGAATTTTTCGCTCCATAAGATGAGGCAAAAAAAAAGAAAATTGGACTGCACTTTTTTGTTTTAAAATTTTAATTAATTTTAGAATGTTTTGATAAGGTAAAAAATCAGTTTGCGATCGGATCTCCGGACCGTCGTATAGCCAGTTTTTGTTGTCGATTTATACCTATAATTAATTGACACTAACATTGGTCCTAGGTCGCTCCATTTTTTGTCGGTGAAAATCGAGTTTTCAAAATTCGAAAACCCGCCACATCTGTGTTTCAAGGAACCAGCCCAAATGAATACCCATTTTGTGATGGGGGCCCATGGGGGTATCCATAAAAAAATTTTGGGCGAAATTGGTGAGGTCGATGTCCGGCACTTCCTGGAATCTCACTGAGCCGATGTCTTAAAAGTACAAGTACGAGTATAGGTTTGCATGCACTTTAAATGTAATTTTTTTAATATTATATAGGTTAGCTAATAATGTGTCCATTGGTGTTTCGGCCGCTACGTCTACAGTCCCGCACGATCGCCCTGTCAAAAGGCGGGCCTCCGCGACAAGAATCTTGTCGCCTCATGTCGCATCTTTCTAAAAGAATTTTAAAACATTTCATTAGTTGTGATCATTGCATCATCAGATAAGATTAAGATCACCGTTGAAACGAATAAAATTGGTTAACTCTGGACAGAGTTATTGAAGGATCATGACTGACGGGGGTGCTACCGTAATCCCTTCAAATTTGAATTTCCCGCACTTTGTATTGACCCTGCGAAATCGATTTTCTCATAAACGTGTTTTAAAACGGTTTTTTCCCGTATTGGAAGTATTGTACTTGGAAGTATTGTAATGATTTCACAAAATACACGAGAAACTACAAAAGAAAATCCGCAAAAAGCGTTCTAAAACACGTTTGTGAGAAAATCGATTTCGCAGGGTCAATGAAAAGTGCGGGAAATTCAAATTTGAAGGGATTACGGTAGCACCCCCGTCAGCCATGATCCTTCAATAACTCTGTCCAGAGTTAACCAATTTTATTCGTTTCAACGGTGATCTTAATCTTACCTGATGATGCAATGATCACAACTAATGAAATATTTTAAAAATCTTTTAGAAAGATGCGAGGCGACAAGAATCTTGTCGCGGAGGCCCGCCTTTCAACAGGGCGATCGTGCGGGACTGTACGAAAAATTGACATATAGATTGATTTTTCCTTTAAAGCAGTCCAAAGTTTACACTGTTCACAGAGAGGCAGGTTGTCGATATCGTATGCATGCATGTTTCTTAATAAGATATCAGGGAGGACGAGGCTCTCCATCTTATTATAAAACTAACTAGAAACAAGAATGTGCCGGGTTAATTCGGCAATTCATTGCAGCAGCACGGGGCGGCTCCACCGAACTACATGTCCAAAAAGTGGCGAATAAGCAAAGATAAATATAGGAAGTCTATTTGAAAACGACATCAATAATGTATTCAAGAGTTCTAATCATAGATAGTAAAACCATAGATAACTGCGAACATAAAAATCAATAGTCTTACTTCGCTTTACATGCCGCATTGATCACAACTCCAATCAGTCTCTCGTCTACCGTAGTCCTTTTGTCTGCTGACAATAGCTTGCCCAGCGCGGTAAAATAATTACGGTCGCTGTCAATTATCGATTAATTTGTTTTAAATTTTAAAAAAATCGATAATCCTGACCTGATTGGTTTAATCAAATTCTCCAGAGTGCGATTCGATACCAGACCAGTGCCGTAGACAACGTCACCGCACTCTCTAAACAAAATCGTTTTGATTGAAAAAAATCTGAAATTTTTTTGAAAAATCAATATTACCACTAAGGCTGAGAATTTATGTTTCTGAATTTCCTGTTTTGTTCTCTACACAACAGAAAATATGTTATTTAAATTTTTAAAAAAACTCATTTATTGCTTTTATGAAGTGTTTTTTTAATACCGTAGACAGGACCGGAAGTTTCATGATCGGATTTTTCCAATATACACAGTGGCATCTCTCAATGGCCTCTTCATTGTGCACACTATTTCTCTGTTCTCTAACAACGAGAAAGAGAGCGTGGACCGTTGAAGAGACCCCGTCGACAAAGGTTTCAGTCCCTTCAACTTCATACATTTTCGCTCGCCCATAATGTGGATGACCACGCCGATGCGGTCAGTTTTGAGACTCGAAACCCTTCTAGTGATATGCGGGAGATCGAGATTAGTAAGAACCACCCCCATGTCGGGTCAGTTCCGAGTACTTGACATGTATGTAGATCGGGTCAGTTTTGTTCCAATTTCGGGTCAGTTTATAATTCGCAAAAACAACGCAGAAATAATTTTCAACTTGTCAAGTATAATTGTAAATCCAAATGTTTCTCGAACAGCGTTGTCAATTCTTAGAATTTACTGCCTAATTCTACCATAATTTGTCCTAATGTTAAAATCTTTCGTAATTGTATTTCTACCTATGCTTTATAATTAAAGTTATATCATCATTATCTATTAATTCAACCTTACTACCTCGTTGTGGCATTGTATTTATGTGTCCCTAATGCATTTCTCTATGTATCTCATTATCATTTTTACCTGAAACACACATTTATTTATTTATTTATTTACACATTTTAATACTATTATTTATTATAGATTGTGGGTGGGTAAAATGTATGACTTACCTCCTCTGCTTCTTCGTCACATCAGTCGTAGTCTGCAAGAAGAACACAGCGTTAGATACAGTACCTCTCAACTACCGTAATCTATACTTCCCATATCACTACAGAATCCAAAATACAGTATCCTCATTCGTTTAAAACATTCTATGCCATTCACGTCAGAGTTCTCAATTCTTCTCCACAACCCGCGAACTCCTTCGTGGGAGATTCTCTGTTGACCTCTTGATAAAACGTGGTTAAATGAGAAAAAATCAAAAATTGCGAGCGTTTGCCCACTATATATATATATTTATCGACATGCTCAGCATGAAACAATACAGGTTTGTAAATCAAAGAGAATAGATCACATAACACTCTCGACATAAATTTATATTGAAAGAGGGTAAATTTGGGCAGGGATTGACTATATGGGAAAGAAGAAGGAAAGAATGATAGAATGGGGCAGAAAGAGGGGGGTATCTCTCATTGATGGGAGCATCCCTCGCACGTGTCACTGGTCCGATATATAGATGAAGTGCTGCACTAAATAGTCAATAGTAATAATAATAATAATAATAATAATAATAATAATAATAATAATAATAATAATAATAATAATAATAATAATAATAAATAAATAAATAAATAAACTAACCACTTTCGTCAATTTCCACAATCCTTCCAGGGCCGTGTGTACGTAATCTTGAGGGACATGGACGTCTTCCTCAGCTGTTTCGACTGTTCTCGATGGCTGTCGTCCGGCGTCAGTGGTCGGTGTCTTGCTTGAGGAGATGCGCACTGCGCTCGAAAAGAGCGCTCGCTGTAATCAATCAATCAATAATCAATTAATAAATAATCAATAATCAATTAATAAATAATCAATAATCAATTAATAAATAATCAATAATCAATCAATCTTTATCAGGTTCACACTGTGGTGTGCTGGGATATGGTTGTTAGCCATTGGCAGTAGGGCATATTTCACCATCCTTTTCCGATTCTTTTCCTTACAATTTTTTGAATTATCCTTACAATTTATTCTTTTCTTGTTAGAAGTAATAAAAAAGTAGTAATAGCTCGCTGTAATAATTAAATTAACAATAATAGATGTACAGGTATAGTTCTGCATGCAAGTAAAATGTAAATTATTTTTTTGAAAAAAAGCAATGGCTTCTCCATCACGCCCATTTTCCTTCTTTTCCTTAATGAAGTAAATGTAAATCAATAAACAATCAAGACCCTACCGTAATCTTATGCCCTATTCGGGGTGGGACCAGCGCCTGCAGCATCCTGATGCTCCTTGTCGGCGATGTTCACACCCTGTGCCACCAACTGCGCCTTGTAATTGAAATCAATGGAGCTGAATTATATTGAATGAATTATATTATATTATTATATTATATGAATTATTATAGTTGAAGTGTAACAAGGAAGACTAGACGACAAGCTCACTCGAGACTAACTTTATCATGATAGGAGGGTGTTTGGCACTACTTCAGAATAGGGTACCAGAACACCGGGCAAGTTCAAAAGGACATGAAAAATGAAATAAACACACAAGAGAAATGATGTTTATATTAGGCAATTATACTATTATTTTGGACTGGTACCCTATTCTGAAGTAGTGCCGGGTGTTTATATAGGGGAATGGGTCATGGGGAATGACGATCCAAATGGAATGAGGGGAGATCATTCTGGCATGATCTCCCTCCTGTGAACGGTCTACACGGGCGGACCCAACTATTATAATATTATATGAATATGAATAATATAATGTTATTATATTATATGAATATTATATTGAATGAAGCTGAAGTGTAAGAAGAATTCACCCATGCTGAAATATCTATCCAAATTATGATCCCGCTGAAAGCATGTTTCACACAAATGACAAAAGCACTTTATGCAGTCTGCCTTTTCGGTATTGTATGTAGTGATATAGGGTGATACTCACCGTTCAAAATTGTGCTTCCGAATGAAGTGACCGACCCACGAGGATGGACAATCCGTCTGGAAAATTTAATCTAATTTAATTTATTTCATCATGCATTGAATAAATGTGACAACAAGTGATAAATAAACATTGTGAATTATGTTGATTCGAGAGGGGAAAGCAATGATCAATGCGCTTTTTTTGTTGTTAACGATTATTACCTGGACATAAAATGCAGTTCGACAAAGACAGTTTAAATCATACATTTTGGGCGGCCGTTTTGGGGGGGAGGATTTTTTTTATAAAAAAAACACGTTATTTTTCGTACACGGCTTAAATACACCAGAGGCCGTATGCATGAACGTGTCGACCAGCGGTTTGTCGACAAATGTGACGTCAGAAGCATAGGGGGATCTTTGGCAAACGGACTCCGCCTACGGCTGTGACGTCACGTCTGTCGACAAACGGTTTGTCGAAGTTCATGGATGCGGCCTCAGGCGGTGTTAGATTTCCAAAACGTGCGCACGTCCACGTACGTTTTGTTAACTGAAAAACGCACGTAGATGAAAATGTAACACCGCATACTCCGGTAAATTTGGTCCGTGGGATGCGCCGTATAGAGACCAAATCCCGTGGGGCACGTCGTATCTCCCACACCGTGGGGTGCGCCGCGGGAAGCACCATGGTGTGGGACTGCGGCGCACCCCACGGACAAAAAATACCGGAGTCAGGAAATATCTGAACTCTACAAAAAGAGTGTATGCCCTCCGCCCACCTCGAATGCTCCTCTCTCCTTTCTACACGCCTTCTCGGCCTCCTTCTCTTGCTTCCCCGATTCGAGTGCAGCGTCCGTACAAGCGAAGTAAGAGTCACGAGCCTGACGGAGATCAAAGATCAAAGATCAGAAATCAAAAGATCAAAGATCAAACTACAAAGATCAAAGACAAATGCTCTTACCTGATAGCACTTTCTGCGGTCACTCTTCAGCGCTCTGCCGTCAGCCTCGGACATCAAAGATCAAAGATCAATCTGCAAACGATTGAACTGTTTATACTCATTGCCAGAATATCGAGGAAGCCATTAGAGGAATTACGACTCATAACACCGATGACCACTTATTACTTTATTACCTTCAATAGTCTTTATAGGTACATTTCACGGAACAACAAACCGACTGGTTCTCTCTCGTAACGATCACAAAGCATATGTTTAATGTTTATCAACGCAAATCAAAGGCATGGAATAGGAAAATAATACATTACGAAGAGATCAAAGATCAACAATGTGCGAACATGGACTATGAATGGAAAATCTACGAATGAAGACAATTGTAATGTACATCTTATTCATCCCTAACGAACGGGGAAATGATTTAAAGATTGATTAAAGATCAAAGATCAACGATATTTTGAATAAGAATTAAATTCATCGATATTTGATTAATTCTTTGCAAAGCTCATTATTGTCCAGAGGCAAATATAAACGCTAAAGATGTTGATATCTTTGGAGAGATGTATAAATTTCACACAATACATGCAGAGAAAATCAATCAATAAATTAATAACTTAAATTGACAATGAAGCATTAGTGATTATGGCCAAGAATCCTTCACAACTAAAAACATCGAAAATCGATAATGTAACGTGATATTTACAATTATTGATCGGATTTAACTACAGTAGACTTGGGACTACGAAACTTCAACAGCACTCAAGCGATCAAATAGCACAGCAAGCACCGAAAATAAACAATTCAATCAATAAATGGGCGGAGATACGATGAACCAATCAATAAATGGGCGGAGATACGATGAACCAATCGATTAATGGGCGGAGCTACGATGAATCAATCAATAAATGGGCGGGGCTACGATGAATCAATCAATAAATGGGCGGAGCTACGATGAATCAATCAATAAATGGGCGGAGCTACGATAAATCAATCAATAAATGAGCGGAGTCAAATCACAAAGGTTCGCCCTCTTCCGCTGCTCGTTCTCCCTCGTCAACAATGAAGGACGAATCATCGCAACGTCCAACGATCAATATCGATGTGAGTACTGTGATCAGACCAACTGAAAGCAGAACATAATCAATAATCTGGGTCTTTTAAAAAATTTTCACGATTTGAACACATTTATCTAGAGGTCAAGGGATGAGAGCTCTGATATGCACGGTGTTCCACTCCTTGCTCAATTAATTCTACCTAATCAATTCGTTCACTATAAACAACCAACTATGATTATATTTTAGAACGTTCTGCACGAAAACTTTCGAAGCACACGCTAGTTTTAGGGATGAAATCAATCAATAAAATCTCAATCACCAATCAATAATGTCCAATCGGCCGGTCTCGACTCGACAAGGAACAACGAGTAACTGTGGTCGATGGCGTACACGGATTCCACCCATGTCGAGTATGGAGATGACGTCAGATTCAGTGATTCTGAAGTACTTTTTATAATAGAGTATGAGGGGATCAATAGCTAGTGTGGTCTCCAAACCATAGGTCGAATAGCTACGCTACAGATTTCAAAAATGTTGACATGGTTTCAAAGAAACCAGAAATGCGGCTAGGCTTCGTAGTTTGTATTTTTAGACATATGTTCCAAAAGCTTGAAGAACTACAGCATAGGTCGAAAGGTTATAAAGTACCTAGCCTCACCTGATTTTGGAAACCGATAACCTAGCTATTCGACCTATTAACCACAGTTTGAACCACAGATTACTCGAATGATAGATGAAATAAGATTACGATAGAGTCAAGTCTACCAATTTAGGAGACAAACAAAGAAGACGGTACGTCACAAGGCACGATAAGTAGGTATCCGCCCAAAGCTACCGTACCAGGCGTTCCAACGAAAGCCGGAGACGTGGCCGCATGATAGCGCAGTCCGGTTCGCCAACAGAACGAGGTGTTCAATGCGGGGTCAATCATCCAGTGATATGTATTGATCTGGAAAAGATATGTTTTAACAAATTTAAATATAAAGCTTTACTTTATCTTTACGTAGGGAAACACGACACCCCCCCCCAAATAGCGCGCAACGAACCCGCCAATTTTCGGTTTCACATCTAACATTAGAACTGTCGGGATTTCTGCTCAGTGTTAAAAACATCAACAATCAATAATGATCTGAACCTATCAAGCGAGTGTGGGTCTTCTGAAGCATGAAGTGTTTAAATGTTAAATATGTTAAAGACAGACCCCAAGCTAATTTTTAACCATACATTTGCCCTCTCAATGCGAGGATTGACCCGCTATATAAGGACAATTTTTAGGCCACTTGATAGGAAACGAAACTACAAAATGACGATTTTAAGCGAAAAGATAACGAATTTTCAGAAGCAATCCACTGTATTTCGATAATTGACCCACAATATAAAAATAAACGGCGAGGACAACGAAAATGTATGTTTTTAACTCTCCGCTATGGCAACAATCTCCCATAAACAACGATGGCGATAGAGTAGTACCAGAGCGGTCAGTTTCAAATTAGCTCGGGCGCACAATATTCATACTAGCCTTATCTTTACGTAGTTAAACACGACTACCAACCGCCTCCCTCCCGAAAAAAAAACGCGCACCCCGAACCCGCCAGTTTTCCGGTTTCACATCTTATGTACATTATAACTGTTGAGATTCCTGTTCAGTCTTGAAAATCCTAACTTTCAGTAAAGATCCTTGAATATCCCCCTCGACCTATCAATATATTTATTGATATGTTCCCGCCACGTCATTAGAATAACCCAGCGTACCCTATGTTTTATATATTTATTCACCACAAGGTAAACGTGTGTTTAAAACAATAATTATTAAGCATTTATCGTACACCACAAGAGTGTTTCACCAAGTACTATCAAGCGAGTGTTGGTCTGAGATTGATGTTCCAAAAACCAAAAAAACGACTACTGCTCATGAAGTGTTCACCAATCGTTTGCCCAACAAACCCGTCATCTTCAAGTTTAGAATCCTACTTTAGGACAATGGCACAATTGTCGCTCACTTGACAAGACACGGAGTGAGCAAACCAACAGCTACAGTAATCTTGAAAATACCGTACCCTTAGCTACCGTAATCTTCAACCACCGTAATCTTGAAAATACCGTACCCTTAGCTTATGTTCGAGTTGCCTGCACGCCTCCGCGTCCCTCACATTTGACGTCGATCTACAAAATCGATGATTGACTCAAAAATTATAGTGGAAATTCGCAATCGTTGTTAACAATCTTGAATTTCAGTTTTTTATGGTCGTAAAAGGAATTCTTTCCAGTGACTCAAATTCTCTGAGCATCTGCAGCATTCAACTACCGTATCCAACTATTACAATCAACTACCGTATTCATCTACCGTACCCGACTACCGTATCCAACTATCGCCATCAACTACCGTATTCCTCTACCGTACCCGATTACCGTATGTCGAAAAGTATGCTACAAAGTACCAAGCCTGACCGGATTTTGAGCTAAAATTTCACTAAAATCGGCCGTATACCTGTGTTCGCAGGTCGCTCGAGTGAGAAGAGCCATGACCACCGCGCGTACCATCGACACACTGTCGGCGCTAACGAAGAGTTGGCGATCTGTAACCGCTTGAAATAATCAATAAATACAATATCGATTGATCTAGCAAACGTCTAGAATATGTCGAATTATCACTTCGTGCGCACGTGCGCCTTGATTGGCGGGTTCTATCCATACATTTTCATACCCTCACAATGTGAGGATTTCATTTTCACGGTCGACCTACTATATAAAGCTCATATTTTATGTGAGAAATTACAATTTACAAAGCGAAAATGCATGGTTCTACCGTTACCTCACCTTTGCATGCAACCACACAACAAACGAACACCAACCGCGCACGTATGATGGGTTTACAAATCGTTTGAGGAACAAACCCGCAATGTTCAAGTTTCGAATACTATATTACAATTAATGATGTCTCTCGTCTAACTACTATGTTAGACAATGATGACCAACAATCTCATTCAAAACCCACCCATACCCTTAGCAGTAATCCCCCCGGTAACCACTCACCCTTTCCTTTCCTTGCGTAGGGCGCAAATTCCGGCTGCGATAGCAGTGTATCGAGATAGGGGCATGCCATCCACTCCTTCGTTGTGACCAGACATGACGACAGCGTGGTTAGCTGCAAGAAGATAAGGGAAATCAAGCGAGATCAAAGATCAATCACTACGTTCTGGTTCACAAAGATCAAAAGATCACGTTGCCAGGTTCAAGAATCCACAACTACGAGATCAAGCAACCATATATAACGCTTAAAGATCAAAGATCAATGGCTACATTATGTCCATACTTAGCGAAGTTCAAAGGAAAAATCAAAGATCAATGATCAATCACTTTGCTTCTGTTCATAATACACATATTCATCCAACGTTCCAAAGATCAAAGGTTAAAGATCAAAGATCAAAGATCAAACACCGTACCCACACTTGATCCACGACCAACTGATCTCGCTCCTTCTCCGTCAGTCCCACATGGTCTGCCATCACGCGCACAACGCCCGTCGCCACTGCCTCCATTGCCTAAAACTCGACAAATCCATAAAATCAATAAATCGATATGCACACTCCTAATCGATGAGAAGCGAAGCTAGATGAGCACATTCATACCAATTTATCTTTACTATATCTATACAATTTCGAAATATCCAAGGATATTTCGAAAAACACGATTATGTCCAACAAAAAATGATTATTTAACACTTTTTCCTTTTTAAAATAATATTATTAATAATAATATTGATTAAATAATATCGACCTTCTTCAGCTTCGCTTCCTCCTCCGCTCCTCCCGTGAACAGATCCCATTGTGAGTGAAAGCGCCTACAGAATATAGCTATTAGGGATCCGCAATGTGCATTCGTGCGAAATGATTTTCAAAATGAAAATGAAAGAAAACGGTCCTGCGCACTAGTTCATTATTATAATTAACTATTCATTCGTTCAAATTAATCTATGCATTACATCGCACGAAAGATGCGTCTTAATTGTGCAGAATGACTTTTCATTATTTTTATTTCGCTCATGCTCGTACCGGCTGTGCATTTGCACGAATGCGGATCCCTAATAGCTATCACATCTATTGATTAAATTCACAGCAAATTTGAAACTCTCCACTCTGGCTACGCTCTCTCGCTATCTTTTTCTACAGGAGAGCGTTACCGGAGGGGGGTGTACATTAGCTCGGAGTATGCATTTAAATATCTCCCCCTTATTCATATAACACATAACCATAATTGATGGAAAGACCGCTCCTCTACAGGGACGGAACACTGAATGCACAATAAGCCCCCTGCCCACCTTCTTCTTGTCGTCTGCCGCGTAGTTCTTTCCGTCGACATGGGCATGCAGTGCCGACGACTCGTCGATCTGCTGTAGTTCGATGGTCAACTATAATTACATCTTGACCAGTGGTCGAATGCATGAACAACGGAAAACGGAAACACCTCCGCCTATTTTTTTAATGACATCATATTTTCCCGGAAAACGGTTTTCCGTTGTTCAGGCATACGGCCGGAGGCAAATCTGATATCAAAATTGAAGAGTACATACAAATATACCATGACTACTTGAGACGGGAAGCTCACTGGTTTGACACGTACATTTTCGGCAACCTCGGAGAAATTTTAATTACAATGTATAGATTTTTGATATATGGTGGGTCGATTCAAAAAATGGTTATTTTTCGTTTAAATTGTATTCTTTCGTATAAAAATGAGCCCCATATAATGGTTAGATCCTGAAAATAAGCCGAATATAGTCAAGAAAAGCATCAAAGTTGATGAGTACATACAAATATAGCAAGACTACATGAAACACGAATCTCACTGTTTTCGCCTCTCATCTCATCTTGTTTTCATCTCTCAAAACTGACGCAATAAAATTTAGAAAATCAATCAATAAAATCTCAAAGACCAATCAATATCATGTTCGCCACCCACCGATATCTTGTCAGGAGTGATCAGCTCGTGTACTGTAACTTTCTTCTTCTCATCACCGTCCTGTTTGTGGCGAGGAGGAAACCGACCGTTTCTGCAATAAATAATACTATTAATAACGTTAATTGTAATCGCCATAACGATAATAATGCTTTAATCCTGAATTCTCTTTGAAATTTCGGGAGTATGACAAAACCGCAACGACAAAACCGCAAACGACAAAATCGCAACTCGAAATAACTTCGGCCAGAGTTGTCCAATCATGGTCAGCTTGGACTTTTTGAACTCCTGAGGCTCAGGGCTATCACGTCAATAATTGATCTTTGATCTCTGGCCTCTCAACGACAAAACCGCAACTCGAGCTATCTCCGCTCAGAGTGATCTTATACACTTCTGGATGGGCTCATACGAAACCTCAGGACCTGCGCCACCCCGCATTGTAAACTACCGTAACCCGGTTCGGTGGGTCAGACCAAGTGCGATGGGTCAGATTTCACTAAAAGTTGTCGGAATACCTACTACGTGTGCGATATCATTATGAGTTATTGTAAACTACCGTAATCTACCGTAACCCGGTTCGGTGGGTCAGATCAAGTGCGATGGGTCAGATTTCACTGAAAATTGTCGGAATGCCCAATACGTGTGCGATATCATTATGAGTTATTGTAAACTACCGTAATCTACCGTAACCCGGTTCGGTGGGTCAGATCAAGTACGATGGGTCAGATTACACAAAACTTTGTCGGAATAGCCACTGCGTGTGCGATATCATTATGAGTTATTGTAGCAGCTATTTCGACAATTTTTAGTGAAATCTGACCCACCGCACTTGATCTCACCCACCGAACCGGGTTACGGTAGATTACGGTAGTTTACAATATGTTATAATGATATATCACACGTAGTGGGTATTTCGACAATTATCACTGAAATCTGACCCGTCGCATTTCATCTGACCCACCGAACTGGGTTACGGTAGACTACGGTAGTTTACAATGCGGGATGGTGCAGTTCCTGAAGTTTCGTATGAGCCCATCCAGAAGTGTCTAGGATCACTCTGAGCGGAGATAGCTCGAGTTGCGGTTTTGTCGTTGAGAGGCCAGAGATCAAAGATCAATTATTGACGTGATGGCCCTGAGCCTCAGGAGTTCAAAAAGTCCGAGCTGACCATGATTGGACAACTCTGGCCGAAATTATTGCGAGTTGCGGTTTTGTCGTTTGCGATTTTGTCGTTGCGGTTTTGGCATACTCCCGAAATTTCGATCGTCCATATTTCGAAAGTCGATCCACCATATTTTTAAAAATCCTTTAAAAAATGTGAGTTCACGTTGACAATGAAATGATCAATAGAAATGGTGTGAGGCAAACTCCTATTTCGCATCACTATTCTCCTTGATTAGCATTAATTTTAATCGATTTAAAAATAAACAAAAAATAAATAAAATAAAATAAACAACTCACTCCATCTCGTGGATCCATCGCGTGCTGCCGATGTAGTCGAGCGATTCCTGGACGAATTATCGATTAGCGTTGAACTCAATCCTACGGTGTCCCAAGAAACCACCGTAGTTACTTGGAATACGGTAGGCTACCGTACTCCCTTGCAGACGTGGGCACCACTGCCGCTAGCGGCAATACACCCTCGATTTTTTACACCCGACACCCCGATTTTCCAAAAAAAAATCACTAAATGAAAAATGCTTCCGACCCCCCGATCTTTGCATCCGACCCTCCGATTTTCATTTCCAGCGGAAATGCCGCCTGCCCACGTATGCTCCCTTGAATGAACGACTTACTCCGTGCAGGAGGGCAAACAGGAGTCGCCTGTTGGACGCCCTCTCAAAGATATCGAGGTTATCGCCGACGACCTGAATGACACAGAATGACTTCAAATGTGAAAGACATGAATGAACTGTGACGGACAGAAAGACAAACACACGTGATATATCATTTTATAGAGAAAAGTAACATGCCTGACTTTTTTTTTTTGTTCACTATCAGTCGTATTCGATATACAGACACACCCCAAGCTTATCTTAATATCTCCGCTCCAGCTGCCTTCTTTCGCTTTGATTCAACCATTGTGGCAACAGTACCCACTCTCTATCTACATTACCCTCGTACTTCCGTACCTTGGCAGCCGTGAGCAGGGTCACGATGGAGGTCATGGTGGAGCAGGCACCGGGCGACGTGTCGGGAATGGCCGCCAATGCATCCATCTGAGAATACATTTATTTTTATTTATTTATTTATTTATTTATTTATCATACATCATAATAATGTTTCAATACACCAGTATGATATCATACATTTTATTTATTTACGCACCTTACATTGAACAAATGTTACAGCAAGCGATAAAAATCAATTTCGTGAATTAGTTAGGCGGGGATGAGATAGGAGATTATTGCCTAACTTATAATATTATCCAGTTTTACATTTAATGTGCATGTAATCCTATACTTTTACACATCATACATCTAGTAATATAATATCAAGAAAACTATTTCATATCAGGATATTTGCATGGCAACTGTATAGTATACGCGGACTGCATCAAAGTTTGAATGATTATCAAAGTGCAATACATGGTGGTTATTTCCTCCGTAAAGCCAATGGATTGTAGATAGGATAGACATCTATTTATCAAAACATTTTCGGCGATATTCACCATAATCAGTTATCTTGTCACTAGCGATAATGCAGCCACACTCTCATTTACAACCCTTTATTTACATTTATTTACATTGTCTTTTCGAATCTGTTCCAAATGAATTCTGTGAAACCTCTTTTCATCTGGTTGACACACTACCACAACTCTTCCAACAATAAGCAGGCCTGAGATCATTAGCCATAATCTATCCGTGCGTAAGTAATCGGTCTGACCCAGCGTACACCCTAGTTGACCCATGACAACCGTACCCTGGCGACAATCGCGAGATAGGTCGAGTTCGAGGGCGTCTTCGACTCCGCCACCGTCGGTATCGTCGTGAACACATTGTAGTCGCCGATCGGATCACACAGATGAGTGGGACTGCAGTTACGGTAGAGATCAAAGATTACGATACGGTAGATGTCTAAGACCAAGCATCACAGTTACGGTAAAGATCAAAGATCAAAGATCACAATACGGTAGAGAGATCAAAGATCAAGGATCAGATAACCGTAGAGATCAAATATCAAGGATCACGATACGGGAGAGGTCTAACATCAAAGATCACGATACGGTGGAGGTCTAAGATCAAGGATCACAGTTACGGTAAAGAGCTCAAAGATCAAAGATCACAGTTACGGTAGAGAGATCAAGGATCACAGTTACGGTAGAGAGATCAAAGATCAAGGATCACAGTTACGGTAAAGATCAAAGATCAAGGATCATACTCACGGTTTGAGATCGTAGAATCGACTGATCGACTGTCGGCGCATGCACTCCGCCGAACTTCCATCGGCGTTCATGAAGACCTACAATCAGAGAGATGGTTAGGGAGATCAAAAATCAAAGACCATACGTGGGCGATATTATCGCTAGCGTCTGGGTCTGAACCACCTTACAATTAGTAAGCGCTCGCTCAAAAATGAAATTTTTGCGTCCCACCCACGCGTATTTTTAATTCTCAGCGGCAAAGGCTGCCCACGTATGGATGAACGAGCATTAATCAATGCTTCTACTCGATTCGAATCACTACATGAACCACGGTATTTAATGTCCATCCAAATCACTTATTCACTTGAGTGCAAAAGATCAAAGATCAATGTTAAAGATCAAAGATCAAAGATCAAAGACCATTAATCTATGATTCTAGTCAAGTCGAATCACTACGTGAGCCACAGATAAGAGTATCCAGTACTGCTTCTTCACTTGAGTACAAAAGATCAAAGATCAATGTTACAGATCAAAGATCACCTTTAGCGATATAGCACAATCGTCCTTGATCATCCTCACTGGCGCCCTTCGATCCGGGCAGATTGTAGTCGTCGTGGCACTGCAATCAATCAATATTTTACGAAATAGAAAATCAATAACGCTAAGGGCTACAGTATACCTTGAGGATCGTGGCGAGCGTCGTCGAGTTGTGAACGCGCGTCATCGGTTTCGTCCACCGGGTGAAGAAGATACCTGGAGAGAGAGGGCACAGGTCAGAAGATCCAAAGATCAAAGATCAAAGATCAAAGATCAAACCTAGCTCGGTCATGGCGCCCTTGTCATTCCAATGGCCGCTAGGAGACGCGGCGGCAGCCTTGCTTGGCGCGCACGCTCGCCAGTCTGTGTAGAGGCCTGGAAGCCAGAGAATATCAACGAAAGGATCGAGACAAAATCGTGGGGTGACCGGACGAAATATAACCCCTAATATAACCCCAGCCAAAGTCATAGAGGCCTGGAAAGGTGAAAAGGTAAAGGTGCAACCCATTATTCAAGGCACACGAAGTCCTGCGTTGTGATCACTGCTAGACCAGTGGGTATTCAATTCAATCCGGAGGGCCTAATCTCATCTTCGGACCTACTTTTTCTACCTTCAGAGGCTAGGAAGCCAGAGCATATTCATTTGTATGAGCCATAGCGGATGATATCAACATATTAAACTGTAAGTTCAAATCGGCACCTATGGCAACGCAGTGAGACATGAAGACAACTGGGCAATGCGCAGCCCATCCTCCTACCATCGCTATACCTTCCCGGCACAGCAATTCGCGATGAATAAAAGCAACATTGCAAAAATGTTCCCCCAAATGAATCAAACCATACGTGGGCGGTATTGCCGCTAGTGGCAAGACTCACCCGATATTGGCACCCGACCAACCCGATTTTTTCAAAAATCATTCAAAAATGACCCGCGAAGTGAAATTATTATATTTACATGCTCCATTTTTGCCTCCGACCCACCCGATTCTACTTTCCAGCGGCAATGGCCGCCCATGTATGCCAGTGGTGATTCAAGGCCAATTCAGTCCGGAGGGCCTAATCTCTTCTTCGGACCTACTTTTTCTACCTTCGGAGGCCTGGAAGCCAGAGCATATTAATTTGTATGAGTCATAGCGGAATTTATCAATCTCTAAACAGCTTTTAAGTTCAAATAGGCACATATGGCAACGCAGTGAAACATGTAGTCAACTGGACAATGCACAACCCATCCTCGCTATACCTTCCGGGCACCGCAAGCATAGCTCGAAAAGTACGTTACAAACTACGAAGCCTGAGGCCCGGAAGCCAGAGCATATTCATTTGTATGAGCCATAGAACCAACTGCTGAACAGGTTGTATATATCATATTTCTCAAATTCCCAGCAAACCAACCAGCTCGAAGTAACTCAACTGCAACTTCGGTTTTGCAGAGATAATGTTTAAGTAGCGCGTGCAAACTAACTGGCTATTTAGTTACTTTTTTTTCATTTAGTTTCGCTATTTCAAGAGTATATAGCGAAACAAAAAATCTCACTTGCTTCGACTCATTCCATAATTATATTTTCTCTACCACCTCTCTGTTTATCGTTAGAGATAAATAAATTAATATTAGTATAACAGTAAAGTAAGTTACTTTTCATGCACTACTTACTACAATAGTACTCCGCAAAACCAGAGAAGCCAAACCAACAAAACGACAACTGTACATACTGGAGTGTTGATTGGGACATGCAGCGTCGGCGGAGACGCCGATTGTCTCTGGCGGTATCGAATCGGGCGCCGTAGGAATGAGAAGGACGCCAGAGATACGGTCTGAGGAGGAGATTAGGGAGGAGGAGGCACTGAGAATAGAGATACAGTAATTAATCAGTCAATAATCGATAATCGATGTAATCAATCAATCAATAATCGATATAATCAATCAATATCATCTACGTATAATCATAACTGCTGAATTCTAGAACACTCAATCCTTACACCTCACTTTTTCGAAAATAAACGATTTTTATATTGATTATGTACATTGTAAAGTACTATGACAGAAAGTTACAGAAAGCAAATTGGAAACTGATTCAAACACAATTCTGATTTTTCGCACGCAATCAGAATGAAAATTTTCGGAAAAATGGTTGAAAGGAGAGATTAGCCATTGAGCATTGGCTGAATATTATTCACATCATTAGTACTTCACAATAAGCCGCATAAATGAAAACATTTCAAACTTGAGAAATTTTAAAATTTTCGGACCATGACCCCGGGGTCGTGAAAATCGAAATTTTCAAATTGATCCAAGTGAAGGGCTTCTTGTGTCATTTTACTGATGTCACCTCAAAACTTTGTGTAGACCACAATTCCGCACCAATCGTTTGGAAAATACAGCATTTGTTTGCGAAAACCATCGATGACGGAAATTCAAGCGAAAAATTCGACAACTGGGTCTAACGTGGAGAACCCAGTTTTAAGTGAAATCGATGCAGAATTGCAATCCGGCGATAAGAGATGAGTTATAGCTCATTTGAAAGCCCTTCTTCTGTAGATTAAGAATATGTACTTTAAAAATGCAACCGAGGTCTGTGTACGGATTTAAAATTGGAGGAGTGTCTAACACGCAATGATGCGCGCAATGATGCACTTGTTATCCGCGTTATCTCTGCGCACTAGTGGTTGTACAGCTAGCGAACGATCCTCGTTCTCCATTTCAGAGTGAATTTACAATTGTGAATTGCTAGAGTCGATGATGATGTACTTGAACCGGCTGTGGAGAACCATCTCCATACTTGAAAAAAAAAAACTTTTTCAGTAGTTTCCCATTAATGTTTAGCATCTTTCGCGAGTCTAACCTAACCGAAGTTCGTTAGACATACCGCAATTACTCACTTTACCTTTGTGATACCACTGGCTCGCAGAGATAACGCGGAGAACTAGTGCATCATTGCGCGCATCGTAGAGTTTTGGACACTCCTCCAATTTTAAGTCCATGCACAGACCTCGGTTGCATTTTTAAAGTACATAGTCTTAATCTACAGAAGAAGGGCTTTCAAATGAGCTATAACTCATCTCTTATCGCCGGATTAATGTAAAAGAGGTTCCTTGTA
The DNA here is from genome assembly GCA_943737045.1 of Parapristionchus giblindavisi. Classification (NCBI taxonomy): domain Eukaryota; kingdom Metazoa; phylum Nematoda; class Chromadorea; order Rhabditida; family Diplogasteridae; genus Parapristionchus; species Parapristionchus giblindavisi. The sequence continues at coordinate 83,804 of CALSFV010000250.1, forward strand.
AGACGTCTGGCACATCTACTTCATTTTAGCAGTGAGAAAGCAGCAATGATGAAACTCATATTAGCTTTGTTCACAAGTTCCGAAAAGAAAAGAAAAGCAGATACAACTTTCCTCGTTTTACACACTCTCTCGCAACCTATACTTTCTTCATTCTATTTCAACCATGTTTTCCATCGCTACCAGATAAAGAACATTGCTACTTCTCTGTTTTTTGCCCAGGGTATTTTTCAATTCAAGGACTCACTCATTATCGACCGTGCAGAAGATCATAATGAATGAAGAATTTGAGGGGGGAGGGAATGGAGCGTTCAAAATTGCCCGGGCCAAAACACAGATAAATGCCAGAACATTACAATTTGATACACTGATTAAACCCGTCACATTGCCGTTTCAGCCTCCCCTCATCTAGCCTTCCTTTCTCTAACCTGAATGGCGGCTACTCTGGGTGGCAGCACCAGTCTCGCGTCATCACCGTCCACCATGACCATGGCGCCGATCGTGCGCGTCGTCAGTCCCCACGAGTTCTGGTACGCGTACTCGAGACCCTGTAAGATTATCGATCGATAATGCGACAGTGATCCCATTCCGTATTATTGATTGAAAAAGGAAAATTATCGATCCAACCTTATCGCCCTGATACGAGATGTCGAACACTTTGGAGAAGTTCTGGCGGAGATGATGAGAGGTCGCACCCTAGAAGCAAGCGAATACAGTATACCTACAGTACACAGTACTCTTTGATACCGTAATCAGTCGTAGCCTACAGTATTCCACCGTACCTGCACTCCTCGTCCATTGACTGGCACGTAGGCTTCTACGGTAGTCGTGAAATCTCCTCCGGCAAACTTCTCCTTCTCACTCTTGCGACCCTGAACATGGCCAAAGATCAATACCGTACCCCGACAACAATACCATCAAAGATTAAAGGTCAAAGCTCAATTCCTCTACAGTACCTCGATAACTATACCAAAGATCAACCCCCCTACCGTACCGCGATATCAATACCATCAAAGATCAAAGATCAATCCCCCTACCGTACCTCTATATCAATACCATCAAAGATCAAACATCAACCCCCCTACCGTACCTCGATATCAATACCATCAAAGATCAAAGATTAATCGCTCTACCGTACCTCAATATCAATACCATCAAAGATCAATGATCAACAGCCCTACCGTACCTCGATATCAATACCATCAAACATCAAAGATCAATCCCCCCTACCGTACCTTGATGACGGGCACCGCCAGTAGTTCCTCGTAGACGCCGGCGTAGAGATCGAGAATCTGGAAGACCTCCTTCTTGGCGTCCACGGCGTTCGCGTACGCCGTGTGGCCTGTCGATGATAAGAAAAGTCATTGATATGATACATCAACTAATCAATAATATTAATAATATTTCTAATATTAAACAAAATAAAATATTTTAAACTAAAATACTACTGGCTTGTGTTGTCATCATGGAGTTCATAAACATCGAGAATCAATTGGAACAAAAGATTAAAGGATGGATCATGGCTCACTCCCCCCCCCCCATGATCGTAACCCGATGAATTCGTGTCTCATCATATTTATTTGAAAACGATCCAACGCCCACATCTCCAGTAAGCCGAAGGTATTCTCTACGTAGAAATAACAAAACAATGACTCACCCTCTTACCACAGGAACTCGCGCGTGCGCAGGAACGGTGTGGGATGCTTGAACTCCCAACGCTGAAATATTTTATTTTTAAATAAAATATAACAAACGATGACGTAGACCAGCCAACTTATAGTCTACGGCCAGATAACGTTTCGATCATATTATATTGTCCATAGGGGAGAAAGGAGGTCAACAACTATTGAAAGAACACATCCGCACTTTAACCCCGTTTGGGAAACAGTAAATCAACAGGGCCGTCTCTATGCTCATTTCGACGCGTTTAAAGCCACGACTCACTATTAGCGTCGATTGTGCGTTGATTCCTAAACCATTTTGTTGACTCAAAATTTTGGTTTTTTCGGACAAATCATCGCTTGTTGTAGTTTGCTCCCAAAATTTCCGACCAGGTATTGTAGCTTAAGCAATTCTGCATTGATTTAACTTAAAACTGGGTTCTTCCCGATCGACCATTTTGTCGAATTTTTTGCTCGAACTTCCGTCATCGATGGTTTTCCCGAACAAATGTATTTTCCAAACGATTGGTGCGGAATTGTGCTCTACACAAAGTTTCGAGATGAGACCAGTAAAATGACACAAGAAACCCATCACTTGGATCAATTTGAAAATTTCGATTTTCATTTTCATGGGGTCATGGTCTGAAAATTTCAAAATTTATCAAGTTCGAAATGTTTTCATTTTTGCGGTTTATTGTAAAGTACTAATGATGTGAATAATATTCAGCTAATGCTCAATGGCTGATCTATCCTTACAACCATTTTTTTCGAACATTTTCGTTCTAAATGCATGCGAAAAATCAGAATTGTGTTTGAATCGGTCCAACTTGCTTTCTGTAACTTGCCCTCACAGTACTTTGCAGTGTGCATGATCAATATGAAAATCGTTTATTTTCGAAAATTCAAAAAATTCAATTTGATCGCGGCCAATTTCTGAAATATTGCAGTTTTTCGACTCGAATGCTGCGATAATGAGCAAATGACAACGACAATGTGAAGTTTCATGATGAGTAAACGTAGTGGAACTGGAATACCGGCATTCGGCTCACTTTTGAAAAATCGATTTCCATGACCCCAGTGTCATGGTAAAAAAATATGAATTTTCGAAAATCAACGATTTTCATATTGATTGTGTACATTGCAAAGCACTTACATAGGATGTTACAGAAAGCAAGTTGGAAACTGATTCAAACACAATACTGATTTTTCGCACGCAATCAGAATGAAAATTTTCGAAAAAATGGTTGAAAGGATAGATCAGCCATTGAGCATTGGTTGAATACTATCAACATCATTAGTACTTCACAATAAGCCGCATAAATGAAAACATTTCAAACTTGATAAATTTTGAAATTTTCGGACCATCACTCCCGGGTCGTGAAAATCGAAATTTTCAAATTGATCCAATTGATGGCCTTCTTATGTCATTTTACTGGTCTCACCTCGAAACTTTGTGTAGAGCACAATTCCGCACCAATCGTTTGGAAAATACGTTTGGAAAATACATTTGTTCGGGAAAACCATCGATAACGGAAATTCGATCGAAAATTTCGGCAAGTTGGTCTAACGGGAAGAACCTTTTTAAATGAAATCAATGCAGAATTGATTAGGCTACAATACCTGGTCGGAAATTTTGGGAGCAAACTACAACAAGCGATGATTTGTCCGAAAAAACCAAAATTTTGAGTCAACAAAATGGTTTAGGAATCAACGCACATTCGTTGCTAATAGTGAATTAGCAAGCTCTGTGCACCCGCAAATGATATTTAGACTTCATCTCAACAATTTGAAAATTTTTTAACCTTTTTTATTTAAAAAAAAATATTTTTTTAATAGCCTGAGGGCACAAACAAGAAATTTCTGCTGTTTTGTGTAATAAGTGCCCATGACACTCCTAACACCCAAGTATGGACCCCCAGTTCCCATTGCTAGCGCACGTGTCCGGGGGGTGGTCGAGTCTTAACGGCCATCTCTCTTAAAGGGACCGAAACCTTTGTCAACGGCCTCTTCAACGGTCTAGGCTCTCTCGTTGTTAGAGAACAGAGAAAAAGTGTGATTGAGTCTCTATTAGGAAACGTCGCCCCCTCACTCACCACGACATTGCACCACTGATTGAGTCTCTATTAGGAAACGTCTCCCCCGCACTCACCACGACATTGCACCACTGATTGAGTCTCTATTAGGAAACGTCTCCCCCGCACTTACCACGACATTGCACCACTGATTGAGTCTCTATTAGGAAACGTCGCCCCCTCACTCACCACGACATTGCACCACTGATTGAGTCTCTATTAGGAAACGTCTCCCCCGCACTCACCACGACATTGCACCACTGATTGAGTCTCTATTAGGAAACGTCTCCCCCGCACTCACCACGACATTGCACCACTGATTGAGTCTCTATTAGGAAACGTCTCCCCCGCACTCACCACGACATTGCACCACTGATTGAGTCTCTATTAGGAAACGTCGCCCCCTCACTCACCACGACATTGCACCACTGATTGAGTCTCTATTAGGAAACGTCTCCCCCGCACTCACCACGACATTGCACCACTGATTGAGTCTCTATTAGGAAACGTCGCCCCCTCACTCACCACGACATTGCACCACTGATTGAGTCTCTATTCACAATGTTCTGTAGACTGTGAAAGCCAAAACGACCGCTCAACATAGAAACTCTCTCAAATGCAAATGTCTTTCGCTTGTCTCGCTATGTCTCGCTAGCATGAAACCCGGAATCACCTTGCGCTGAATCTGAATGATGTCGCCCTTCTTCATGGTCGCCAGTGCCGGCTCTCCCACCATCTTCGTGTAGCTCTACAAGAAATAACCATTTGATCTTTGATCTTTGGCCAATAATAGATCAAAGATCAACTCACGACAGACTCCTTGATGATGTACTGTTTCCAGTCTTCGTCCTTGCCGATGACAGCCTGGAAAAACGGAGCTACAGTAATCCAACCAACCGGAACAGCTACCGTAATCGAATCATTACCGTACCGGAACAGCTACCGTAATCGAGTCACTACCGTACCTTGGAAATGATATGATCATAGGTAGCCGTGACGACAGGGATGGAGGAAGGCTTGGCAACATCGCCCAACCACGTCACCTTCATCGTCTTCTTGTAATCCTGAATCGATCAATAATTACTACCGTAACCAATCTACAGTACCCAAGCCAATCACAGCTACCGTACCCCTCGACTTACCGTATTGCCGAGATCGATATTAGTGTGCACAGCCGTGATGATGCCGTCCTTGCCCATGTCCACCTTGGCGATCTGGAACAAAATCAATAATATAAAATCAATCAATATACCGTAATCCCACAGATTCTACCGTACCTTGAGGTTACCCCAGTTGACAAAAGTGACTGTGTCGCCGGCCTTCATCTCCTTCGCGTCGACCTACAATACGCATTTAATTAAATAAATATTTAAAATATTATTTTTTTAAATTGTATTACCTGTTCAACGAGGAGCTTGGGTCCTCTGTAGACAGTCTTCTCTCCGACGGCGGGGTCCTCAAATAAATAAATAAATAAATAAGTTGATCATATCAGGCTGTGAATGCTTGAATTTTTTTAGTGAATTTTTTTCCTGTTTGTTATTTTTGTATACATTCAAGAAAATAGCGATTTAACTCTGGTAATGGGAACGGTGTGCAATACAACGTAAAGCAGCCCGTCAGTATCTACAGTATCCGACGTATGTACAGTAATCCAGTATATCTACCGTAATCCCACCCACAGTATACCTTGGGATGCAGGTTGACCTTGGCCGACTCCTCCGCCTTCATGTCGGCGATGAGCACGGGTACGAGCGCTGCCGACTCGAAAGCAGTGTATCTGCAAGAGAAGGGATACGGTAAGTGACAGGAAATCGATCAATAATATGCTAATCAATCAATCGATAATCAATCGATAATCAGCCAATCAATAATCAGTCAAATCAATTAGTCAATAATCAGCCAATCAATCAATAATCTGCCAATCAATCAATATTCCACCTGGGAGCGACAGGATCGATGACCTTCTTGTTCAACGCCCAGATCTTGTCTCACTCCATCATAAAGATCGATCGAGAACCACCTTACAAAATCAGCATTATAATTAAATAATTTATTTTTATTATATTATTCATGTATTATGTAAGATCAATGCGATTAATCAATATATGTTTTATGCTATGCCCTGTTTACACATTGGCGGCGTTAGGGCGGAATGATAGATATGATTGGAACAAATAAGGTTGCTCGATTGATTGTCCTACCTGATATCCACTTGACCACGGGTCTCGAAATCATTGTTAAAAGATTTACATAAATTCTATCGATCCCGTACGTATACACCGATATGTAGCTCCGCTCATTTCTGCCTAACCGTGCTTACATTTTTTCCCATTCCACCCCTTTAACTTCGCGGGCTTGGACACCGCTAGCAAACATCAAAGTCTCCCTAACTCTTTATTCACTTTGTAAAGCAATGGGCGTGTGAAGAATTCTTCTGATGAAATGTAGGACTCCGCCATTTCCCATCCACCTCCAGATGTCCGTCGAGCACGTTCGTCCTCTCCCACCGAAGATGACAGCCTTCCTCGGACGACATCAAAGCTGAGGAAGCAACGATTCGGCCAATATACTGAAAAATTATTCGATAATTCCAAGAGCAGCAAACAACGGTACCGGCTAGCAGTCGAGTAGTCTTCACTCCAATGGCGCATGTTTACGTCGCCTCCAGAAGCCGTTATAGTAGCTCATCAACGACGATGAGGGTGACGACGACGAAATAGTAAGTAGACTTGTAAATGGATAGAATAACGTACATTCATAGATCTTATAGTTTACAACGATATCAGATTTCTGCGCACTCGATACTCATACAAAAAATACGAAACACTAAATAATATACTACAATAATCTACCCACGACAGCATACCCAGCCATACTTGAAGTAAACCCGGTGAGCCTTATAAATTGCTCACTGCCGGGATTACTCCATGAACGGTCATATCGGGCAATGGTACCGTAAGACTAACTAACTATCTAAATAACGAGAATTAGAGCTACTCCGCATTTTTAGGGGGGCCAATAATTTGGTCAAAGTGGGGCCAATAATTTGCTAAAAGTTCACGGCGGTTCAATGATAGTAATTAAGAAGCTCCCGCAGGAATCGCAAACTGAGTATTGAAATTGCACTAGGCATTAGGTCCTCCCAGCGCGAAGTTGAGATACGATATTAATGGGCGCGTTGCTGCGGCTGCTCGCCACACGAACACTTCTGACTAGAGCTATCATCGAGTTTCACGAGTCTCGAAACATGATGAGATGGCTTAGTGGTTACAACTTTTGGGTGGCTATCCGAACCTCGTGGGTTCGAATCCCGCCCGGTGCAATTCAGCTTTGCCGATTTTTCGTAGTGCGGGAGGCTTCAAGCCAAAGTTAAATGTAGGGGCTTTCCTCCAATGAACCGCCGTGAAGTTGAGTCTCGAATTAGGCTACCAGACAAGCCCCACTTGAAAAGTTGAGCCATTAATTTGGTCAAAATAATGCCCCCACTAAACTTTTCGCTAAACTTTAGTCCCAATTAATGGCTCAACTTTTCAAGTGGGGCCAAAAATTTGGTTATAATAATGGCCCCACTAAACTTTTCGCTAAACTTTAGTCCCAATTAATGGCTCAACTTTTCAAGTGCGGTCAATAATTTGGCCAGTAATTTGGCTCGACCACTAAAAGTTTAGCCCTTCATTTGCTTACTTTTATTCCAGTTCCATTTATGTTTATTACATATTTAAATGATTTATACATCAATTAACTTCTTTATCCTCAGAACAAACAATATTTACATATCAATTACAACATGAAAATGCAAATGCAACGAACGATAAACATTTAATAGATCTTGTATCATTAACAATATATAACTTCTAACAATATTATAACTTCTTATTTTATTTATAACAATACAATCGCGCTTCCGAGAGAATCGAAAAGAGCTAATTTTCTGATACTTAGTGGTCTGTGTTCTACGACTATACTGATGACGATGGATAGTCATTTTGTATGTTGATACCAGATGCCGTCGCGTCGAAATCACAATTTCAATGAATCTATCAATGCTAAATTAGGCGACTATGTTCCCCGGGGTAGAACTTGATGGCGAACCTGTCTAATTCATTTTTTCAAGAAAGAATTTCAAAAAACGGTGTTCGCTCAAAGGCAAGTGTATTACGTTGACAAAGCGATCCCCCCCCCCCCCCGGAAATGCGGGATTTTTTTTGCAGATTCGAACGGAAATTTCCCAATGTTGTGAGCAAAGCTGTGCGCAAAAAATAGTTTTCACGCGCCCATCTATAGATTCTAGATTCAAAATGAACATGTCCATCGTCATCAACAACCTTGAAAACTCGACCCCTAAAATTTGATTTTTAACTGGGCCAGACCCCACTCCCTGCAGTTCTCTCGCAAGCGGACTCATATGAAAACAATGTACATTCGTCTATTGAATAACAACAAAATATGTTGGTGACAATACACAGTATACTCCGGTATTGTTTGTCCGTGGGGAGGGCCAGGGGCAGCACCATGGTGTGGGATTAGGGAGAAACCCAAGAGATTTGGGGGTGGACTTCAAATTCCGTGGGGCATGTCATTCATTCCACGCCATGGGGCACACCTTTCAGTTATCCCGTGGGGCAGGCCGTTAATTCCAGAACATGGATTACGCCGTCCTGAGGCCAAATCCCGTGGGTGTGCCCTAGTTCCACACCATTGTGCTGCCCACGGACATAAAAGATACCGGAGTACGCATAAAGTCATGGGACGCTTTAAAAAAATATTTTTTGTAACTTTTGCTCGAGGAAAGTAATCATCTTTCGAATCAAAGCGTGCAACTCATCAAGGAATACAACCATGATGTGTTGGTGTAATTAAATTAGTTGCATAGTAGTAATCTTTTAAGGCCCAATCGTTTAGGTCTTCGAAAACTATGCTTCCAACGCAGGGAGCTTCGCAATTTATCAAATAATGATTTCCCTTGGATTGGTTTAGTTCTGATTCCATTGCTGACACGGCGGTTCATTGGAGGGAAATCCCTACATTTAACTTTGGCTTGAAGCCTCTTGCATTACGAAAAATCGGCAAAGTTGATTTGCACTGGGCGGGATTCGAACCCACGAGGTTCGGATCGCTAAACAAAAGCTCTATCCACTAAGCCATCTCGGCATGTCTCGCGAATCGTAAAACTCGATGATAGGTCTAGTCAGAAGCGAGCGCCCAGATATACCGTAATCAACTTTCGCGCTGGGAGAACCTAGATGTTTTACTGCTTATCATCACTCAGTTTGCGATACTTTCTTTCTCAGGCAAGAGCTTCTTAGTTACTATCATTGAGCCGCCGTGGCTGAGGTGTGCTCGTTTTCAGCGCGCCGTGAGTGGGCACACGTGGGCGGAAACGTCGCTGGCGGCAAGAACCACCCGGTTTTGGCACCCGACCTACCCAACTTAGCCAAAACAATTTAGGTAAGAAATTCTCTAAAATATATCGGAGCTTTGAAAGTAAGATTTCATCAGAAGGGCGCAGGGACGCGAGAGCTGTGTGAGAGAAACCATACGTATAACAATAAGGCTACTTGCTGTAATTGTGTGGGCAGAATGTTTGCTGCGGGTCTGAAAAGAATCAGAACTAAAACAAAATCAGGAAATCATTTTATAAATTGAGAAGCTGATTGCGTACGAAACATTATTTTAGAACGCATTCTTAACGGCAGGGTCTCAGTCTTTCCAAAAAAAAATTTCATGCCCTGAAAAAAAAATGAAGAGCTGTATCCTGTGGCCGTGCAAGAACCGTTTTCCAGGAAAATGTGACGTTATTAGCGTAGGCGAAGGCATTTTCCAAAAATACTCCGCCTACGCTAACGACGTCACATCTTCCTGGAAAACGGTTCATGCATACAGCCACTGGGGATAAATATCACTCTCATTTTGCCCCTTACAATATAGTGGTCTCACAAGGGAACCTTGTGGACTTTGCCTGGCCATATGACAAGGCAATATCATAACTACAATACGTTTTCGATGATGATTACGAATCTCTTTTTAGGAGTGCCTAGACGAGCTGAGTTTCGAAAAAAGCGATATTGAAAAAAATTTTTAGTGAATTTGAAAATTCGCGAGGGGTAGTGTAAACTCATCTATCAACCTTCGAGACAACGACCTGTGTGGTGTAGTGAATAAGGTGTCCGCGTTAACTTTTGATTGTCACCATACATTTTCGCCCCACTCACAATCAGTTGTTTTTGCGAATTATAAACTGACCCGAAATTAGAACAAAACTGACCCGATCTACATCTCAAGTACTCAAAACTGACCCGATCTTAGGTGATTCTTACTAATCTCGATCTCCCGCATATTCCTAGATGGGTCTCGAGTTTCAAAACTGACCGCATCGACAAAAAGTGCTCACTCACAATGTGAGTGCTCGAAAATGTATGATTGTCAGTGTCAGTGTCAGTGATTGTCACGCGCCCACCTAATAGGGTGGCGAAAATGATTCATGATTATTCGTCCACTTTCGCGGTCTAGAGTGAGTATTCACGGGAGAGGCATTTACGACCGCTCTCTCTTGCGAATGAGTTGTTAGAGGAGAGGTCAATGCGAATGAGTCAAAAAAAGCGAGTCGATTGCGAGTCAGACCGGTCTTTTCACCATCCTTTCACCAAATTTTCTTGACTCACTTCGACTCGCAAAAAAGCGAATATTCGCAGGGGAGACCGGTCAATTGTCACTTGGAATGAATAATCGCAAGGAAAGTGAGCCACTCATTTTAGGCCATAGAAATGAATATTCATGAGTCATTTTCGCCACCCTAATTGTCACTGGTTCGATCCCTCTAGCAGCACTTTTCTTTTGCTTATTTTCTTGATGTCAAGGTCGTAAGATTAAAAAGTGTTGTTGTGATCATGAAAGCCAGAAAAGAGAACACACATCTCATTGAAAGAGTGATGGTCATGCGATATGTTGAATAAGATGCACAAAGGCCATAGGTGGGCGCGAGAAAACGATTATTTTTGCGCACAGCCTTGCCTTCCCTTGCGGGGCTTGCACATAGCCTTGTTTCGCAAACTTTGAAAAATTTCCAGTGGAATTTGCTAAAAAATGGCCCTGCGCACAGCCTTGTCTTACTTTTCCCCGATTTGCGCACAGTCTTTCCCCAGCGTGCCCACCTATGACAAAGACCTTTTAACGACATACAAAAGCGCGCGAGAAAGGATCAACGAGCGATAAAGAAGCATGAACCTGACATCAACAAAACAGCAAAAGAAAAGTGCTGCAAGCGGGATCGAACCAGTGACAGTCAAAAGCTAACGCGGACGCCTTATCCACTACACTACACAGGTCTTTGTATCGAAGGTTGATAGATCAGTTCACCAATGTTTGTGCACTATCCCTCGCGAATTTTCAAATTGACTAGCCGAATTTCGATTTTCTCGAAACTCAGCTCGTCTAGGCACTCCTAAAAAAGAGATTAGTAATCACCATCGAAAACTTATTCTAGTTATGATCATAATGATATTGCCTTCGCTTATGGCCAGGCCAAGTCCACAAAGTTCTATTATCAGCTCACATATCCCGCCTGGGCAGTCCTGACGTCATAGGAGGTTATCGGTTATCAAAATGCGGCCAGGATTTTCGATTTTTGGGAAATTTTGGCTCAAAATGCGATCAGGCTTGGTACTTTGTTACATACTTTTCGACCAATGCCTGACGTCGCTTCAGAAGAACAAGGCTTTTCACTAAAGAATATACATGTTCGAAAACTGCAAGCGTCATCATTATGCAGCAGTGAACTGATCTAATAATACCAATACATCATGGTTGTATTTCTTGATGAGGTGCACACATTGACTCAAATATCAACTTGATATCTTTCCTAAATCAAGTTTCAAAAAAATGAAATAAAGCGTCCCACGACTTTATGGCTATAGCCTCAACAGCTACACGGGGAGGGGCATCTGATGTCGGCTGTTAGCGTGATGGACGGCGAACTGGTAGTAGAAGACGTACACTGAACAAAGGACAATGAACAAAGTTAATCGATAAACAATGATAGTTAATACATCGTTAAATTTGCCTTACGCCGTAAGCTCCGCCGTAACGACGGAGACCCTTCAGAGGAGGTTACGGTGTAGGCACTTAAGGCAAATGTAACGATGCATAAGAAATCAATAACATGTCAGATCTTTCAAAATCAATCAAAAATCAACTAACCTAGCCACTTTGCGCAGGTGACGGCTTGAGGACGAAGCGACAAGACGCTGAAACATGAAAAAGTTAACGGTCTCAAAATCGAACGCTTACGACTTAATTGGCATGAATATTTACTACTTACAACTAAATACCATTCACATTTCATAAGTAGTAAGATACTTACAGTTCTAGCAGAGGTGAATTGAACGGGTCCATCTTGAGAGAGCAGAGATATCCCTGTAACAAACTAAATTAGTGAAAACCAACAAGTAGTGAGCACAGTTAATGAAAGAGCGAAAACAACTATAGCCTACTTAACTAGCAAAATACTTTGAAAAGTATAATACAAACTAGTATGCAACGAGAACAACATTATTTAGTTGAAAAACTTCCATTTCGGGCATGCCGACGTGAACAAACAAGAATGATATTAGCAAACATCGCCGACCTATTTTACGGCTCTCGAAGAAACGGCTCGACTTACCGTAGTTGGGCCATTATTTAAGCCAAAAGTTTAGCTCAACTTTGTGACTTAAATAACAGCCCCACTTCGAACCAAATTATTGGCTCAACCACCAAAATAATGGCTCAACTTTTCACTCTCGACCAAATTAATGGCCCACCTAAAAATGCGGAGTAACTAACGAACTAGAACTAGTAATCTACCAAAATCAACTATCCATAGTACCCAGCCGTACAATACCGCACGACAGAGGGCTTCAACTACTATGATATGAGAGAAAAAGCATTAAAGGTGGTGTCCCACGAATATTTTCGTGAACAAACTGTGAAGACAGGAAGCTAGCAAAAGTGATTCTACATACAGTACACTATTTATTTTATGCTGATTTAGCTTATTGATCGCTAGAAACATCAATGAACCATCAGGCCGGTTCAGGGAAGGGCGCGCTTTTTGAAAATTGAGGAAATTCGGTAATAGGTTTCGAACTTGCGTCAAACGGGTAACGAGTCTGAACGTTTGCCACTGCGCTATGGGCTAGATTAGTGGATGCGCTAAGTCTTCGCATATCACTTTGCATTCGCACAAGAGGGATGTAGTGATTTATATGAACATTCGCGGGCCACCATCTTTAACAGAAAGTTGATCGACATGGTAATTGTGGGGTGGGATACGATACCTCACTGAAGAGACAGGCGTATCCATGGTGATGATGAATCCACGTGCAGATGGGCGTGGAGTACTCCGGAAGTTGAGATACATGGAGATAGTCATCGAAGTTGAGCCGATGAGAGATGCTAGACGGACCGACGGGATGGCCAATGATAATAAGAGCGATGATATTGTCTGAGTAGGACACTCACTCACGCGCTCAATATTGATGTTCAGGGAGGATTAGAAGGGACGATCTACCCTGTTATTGGACTCATCGATCTGTGTACACGTGTACATGAATATGATTTCCAACTCCTACTCCCTCTCTGGCTATTATTTGATCGTTCTTTGATCATAGCAGAGAGCGTGCAAATGTGAGAGAGACAGACAGAGTGAGAAAGTGTGGAAGGAACAGCGAGAAGGAGAGAGAGAGAGAGAGAGAGAGAGAGAGAGAGAGAGAGAGAGAGAGAGAGAGAGAGAGAGAGAGAGAGAGAGAGAGAGAGAGAGAGAGAGCTCAGCGAAACACAACAATGACCTATCATCTGGGTGATTCCAGAACTTCTCGGTTTTCCCGCCGTTTTCTCCTATCTTTCTTCCTTCTTCCTCTCCTTTATCTTCTCTCCATCCTTATTCATCTTTATCATGTTAGCATATAGGACGCTGCAAACAAAAAATTTTGGCAAGCTTGTACTTTTTGCATGTGTGTGTGACAACGACGAACGATTGACCAATTTATTGGAGAAGTTTGTTGTCAGACATCAGAAGAAAATTAGAATTAAATATTCACTATATCTCTAGTTTTAAATAAAATCTGAAAATGTTTTGTAATATATTACGCATTTTTTGTTTTGTTCAAAGCTGGCCTGTTGTAAACATAAATTTATCATTTTTTTGCTATAAACTTTTGCTCAATTCGAAATTCATTCGGTCGGTTATGCATTTTTTAATCTTTTTTTTCATTGAATCTATCTATATACAACTAGATAGATTCATTGAAAAGTAACATAGCAAATGCCGAAATTTATTTACATATCTTACACTAAATATTATTTCATAAATACTTGAACAGAAAGATCAAAGATCAAGTTGACTCAACAAATTGAACTATAGAACCATGATCAATATCGAGGGTTGATCTGACGACGCGAATTTATTATCCCCCACTCTCATAAATATACCCTGTTCCACCGTTGTATTATTGTATCCTTTTCTTCATATCTTTCCAATGGCGGTTATTCATGACTCGTTATTTCATATCTTCAAATAACTCACATTTGTACAGCTCGTGATACGGTGGTGAGATGCTCCTCTTCACGCTGATGCTCTGTGTGCTCGTCACTTCCGAAGGGCCTTCCGCGGACGAGTGTAAGTTTTATATGAGATTGTATTAGGTTGTAATATAAATTCCTTTGATTTTGACTATGATGTGTTTACACAGTTCTTTCTCGCTTCGTTTTATCGGAGCTCTTTGCGCTGGTGCAAATCACTAACTAGAGCCCTTCACTTCCACTATTTCACTAGACTTGACATTGAGGAATCTTGAAAAAGTCAAAAAGTTATGTAGACGAATTGTGGTCATTTGTCTGAAATTAGAATAAAATCGCGTATTGGGACCACTACCTCTTTTATTTTTCGTAAAATGAACAAGCGCCTAAGTTGACTTCCGCTTTATTTAAGAGATGGATCATTCGCAATAACAGTGCGCGTTTTAACCAGTGAAATTACAGAAACTGAAATCGAGCATATCTATAACCCGAAAACTGCAGAAAATGGAGATGCCTTAGGTTAAAAGAGTGTGGAAGGGGCAAATGTAATGCGTATAAACAGTTGAGTTCGCTGATATAATCGGGGACCTTTATTTTAAACAAATACAAGATTTGAAGTCATAGATCATTTCGCGGCGTCCACAGCGGTATCAAATATTTCTTCGTCATGGCTCAAACTGACCAAGTAAAACCCGTTCTGCCGAGACCAATTTTTTGACGCATACTCTGTCCCTCCTTACTCTCTGGTCCTTACTCTCGCGGGTTGCTGCTTTCGTAAAAAACTTGCTTTAGTAAATGAAAAGTTTAATACCAAAGAACATATCGAAACATAGTGGGCCTCACATAATACCCACCACGATGTGGTTGAATTATGGCAAGATATCATCGACCACAGTAAGTAAATTAATCCTCAATGTCGTCGATAAAAGAAGGAAATTTAATTTAATCTACCTCAAAATTCAATGGAACTTATGTTACAACTTAATATTTTCACTCGCCAATTTTTTTAATCTAAAATAGTTTACATATTTTTTTAAATTCTTTTTCAGATCTCGTGCCATTCCTTTCCCCCGAATGTCCGCATACAACATGGAAAGCCACTTATGATGCAGCAGAGTATAGTGCGTTTTTCAATGTTAGACCTAACCTTACTTCCATCTCCCTCCCTTATCTACTTCTCCCGTTCTCGTTCTCTTGAAGATCAGGACTAGGATTTTTTGAAGATAATTTCAAAAAATTGATTAAAACATTTTTTTTAAACGGCTCAAATTTTTTTGAAAGTACTTTACTTTGGATTTTAAATTTTTTTGGAATGATTAAATTTTAAAAAAATCAATATCAAAAAAATTCCTGCCCTGTTTTACATAGTTGATGTTTAGGGACATTAAATGAGAATTTGTTGTAAACCTTCCGATAAAGTAGATGTGTATGACAGAATTGAACTGTTTCAGTCGCTATTATCAATGTACTGACCTCTTCTCCGCTGAACGGTCGCTTCTTCCTCTCCTTCACTGAAGAGATCAGGCTGAAAGGAAGGACTAAGCCGCTCCAGTTGGAAACAATACGCGACCCCATGTTCGTCGGCCGGAAATACCTTGTCGCCAGTAAGTAATTTTAAATAGAGATCCAAATATCTATGCTTGTTGATGGAATTTTCAACTACTTATATTTACAAATTTAATAGCAACGTATGTAGTATTTTCATATGAATTATAAACGTGAACCTGTAAAGTATGTTTGTAGAGTATATGTCTGTTTTATTTATTTATTTTTCAGCTCCTGCGAGTGGCAGACTCTACGTCTGCAAGTCCTTCCCCATAGTGAACGGTGGAGTGCCACTCGGAGCACCTCGATGGGACGATACTCCAGGTGCACTCATGTTCATACTTTCAAAGTGGAGCACTCTTCCTACTCCTATCGAGCTCAATCAGGTATAATATATTATAATATATTGAAACATTTTAAACCTTTTAATTTTTCCAACTATAAATCTTAAAAATTCAAAATTTATCACTTGGAAACCCAAACTTTTTTTTAAATATGTATTTTTACTCTGCATTGTCTATTCACTCACAGCGAATTTTCTCAGAATCGATACGCCACTTCAAGTTTAAAAAGTACGAGATATTATTTACTCGCATTTGAGAAAAGCGTTATTGCTCACCGTTATTTCAAAGTAATTTCAATGCAGATGAAAAAGACATTTTCTCATATATGAGAAACTTGAAGTGGCGAATCGGCTCTTCTGAGACAATTCGCTGCAAGTGTTCACCATAAGATTATTAGATATTGAAGAGAACTTTTTTGATTGGCAGTCTCCCTTTAAGACTCCACCTTAGCTTACCTAAACTCCGTGGGCACCTTAACGTAAAGCCATTAGTGTCCATTCCTTATTCTATCGATTTTCAGGAACCACAGCCGGTCAATGGTGACGAAGTCGTATCATCCTCCACACAAGTACCATCCTAACAACTAGCAGCTTTCCATCTCGTATGCAAGACCATCTCGTAGTGTGGTACAGCTGGCTCATTCTGGTGTTGCCACCCATCACTCTCATTCCACCTACTCCCGTTCTCGATTGATTTTTTTGATTATCGATTGATTTGTTGATTATCGATTGATTTATTGATTATTGATTGATTGATCTTATCGGTTATCGATAGATCATCTCGAAATGGCTCTTTTTTTTATTTTACTCTCCACAGTTCATGTATACTTAGCTTCCATCCATGTCCTAATCTGCTAGAGTATTATCATACGTTATATGTTCGACCCCCCGCCCCCAACACTTTGACTATTAATTGTTTATATTTTATCGATTTTATCAGTCTCTTGCGTTCGTTTTCCATCGTCTCTCTCAACATATTGCATTGTAACCCTCTGGGAATTATAATACATCGTACATTTGCACACACTTTGTTGTTACTACTCAATAAAGACAGAAATAAAAAAATTTCCATCCTTACTACTTCCATCCTCACAACATAGCCTCTTCAAAATCGTGAAAAAAATCGAAGCAATTTGATCATTCCCTGAGACAATTACACCGTATTATTTTAGTTGTTCGATTGAAATTCGCTTGAACTCACTCTTCTTATCTCTTGTAGTATACCTACTAATATAACAATAACCTTTACTATTTAGCATGTTTTTCTTATCGACTATTCCAATAGTTTGTTTTCACGCTATCCCCACTTTTGTAACCTTTGCTTGGATTTGCATATCTATCCATATCTTGTGATTATTATGTGATTTATTTTCTCTGTGCTTTATAAACTTGCAATTACACGCATGTCGATATATACAGTAGACGACAAAATTATATCATATTTCATTTTTCAAAGAATTTTTCTAGTATGGATCGGTGAAACTTGGTATGGCTCCTACATCATATACATGCCTTGTTGTGTAGTACAACCACCTTTAGTAGAAGTAAAGTCCTCGAAAAGAAATACAAATATTGCGAAATTTTCGATTTTGCCAATATTCGATTTTTCCGTGATATTTTGTTAAAATTTTTTATCGCTCTTTGTGAAGCGTATTCAAATTCCATTTACACACGTGGTGTGTGCAGTGGATCGAGAGATGATGTAGAGCACACTAACTGAGTTGTTAACAGCAGGGGAGAATAACCAAAGCTACAGTAATCAGGACGTATTCAAATGGAACTTTGCCGGCAAATCATTAATGAACGGAAATCGATCGCTGATTTCTACAAGCATAGGGATGTGCAGGGATGTTCCACGTGTTACGGCCAGCAAGAATAAATAGGGTAGAGCTCACATTAGCTATAGTCTCGAAGATAGAAACATCCTAGATATCTCTATTCTTGACCTCTGCTTCACTTTTCCTTATATTTCTCGTCGAATTTCCTTTGCCAATCATCCCAATCCATGCGTACGTAATGTTCATTCTCACTAAAATAATTTATGACTACATGGTCGAGGTTCTATGAAGAAGTCATAAAGTTACAAGGAAAAAAAGATGGATAGAGTTGGATTAATGTGAAACTAAAATACGCGTTGAATGAGAATTATAATTAATTCTCTTGGTCTAGTTGAATCATATTTCGATTAAATCTGGTCGATACCACACGATACATTTATTTGAAACGCTCAAAACAATAATTTTGTTCATGATTAACCACATATCTAAGATACAAATTATCCAACTCTATCCATCTTTTTTTTCTTGTAACTTTATGACTTCTTCATACAACCTCGACCATGTAGTCATAAATTATTTTAGTGAGAATGAACATTACGTACGTATGGATTGGGATGATTGACAAAGGAAATTCGACGAGAAATATAAGGAAAAGTGAAGTAGAGGAAAAGAAAAGAGATATCCAGGATGTTTCTATCTTCGAGACTATAGCTAATGTGAGCTCTACCCTATTTATTCTTGCTGGCCGTAACACGTGGAACATCAATGCACATCCCTATGCTTGTAGAAATCAGCGATCGATTTCCGTTCATTAATGATTTGCCGGCAAAGTTCCATTTGAATACGTCCTGATTACTGTAGCTTTGGTTATTCTCCCCTGCTGTTAACAACTCAGTTAGTGTGCTCTACATCATCTCTCGATCCACTGCACACACCACATGTGTAAATGGAATTTAAATACGCTTTACAAAGAGCGATAAAAAATCTTAACAAAATATCACGGAAAAATCGAACATTGGCAAAATCGAAAATTTCGCAATATTTGTATTTCTTTTCGAGGACTTGACTTCTACTAAAGGTGGTTGTACTACACAACAAGGCATGTATATGATGTAGGAGCCATACCAAGTTTCACCGATCCATGCTAGAAAAATTCTTTGAAAAATAAAAAAATGATGTAATTTTGTCGTATACTGTATATACTGTATAATGCTCGTGGTAAATTCTGCCAATGGAATGGGAAGAGTAGGAAATCGTATAGGCGACGTATTCCTGATAGGTTTATTCACGGTAATCTGTTATTGTTAATCGCTGTTGTGAGTTATTTTAGCCCATGTATCTGTAATAGAATCGTGTCACAAGGTCAACCATTGGCAACAGGTCAAGGTGGTGGAGGTTTGTTTTACTTTTTTTAAAATTAATCTTCACTCGGCAAATCGTTTTGCAACTAATCAGAGAACGTTTTGCATCTAATTTGAATAGCATATGCATAAACCAGAGCTGAATCAAATGTAAAAAGTATGCATTAGATGCAACAATTGTTCCAATTAGATTCAAAAGTTATTTTAAAGATTAGGTTCAAGTATTAGATACTGTCCCCGGTCCATCGTACCGATAGCGATAAATAGTGTACCTGACGTTACGTATTATTTCACAAGAATTAATATGTATTTTCTTAAAATTCGTATTAAAGAAGGAGACCCTTGAGTTGGCATGACTGACTCCCGCAACGATTAACATGGGATAGAATGTTAATATTGTATGGAAATTAGCGTAAGTGACAATGGAAAAGTGAGAGAGGCAAGTATGCAAATCGGATAGGCACTCTCCACTTGCCTGAAAAGTTGTACTTTCAATGCGCATAACAAGCATCAAACATATCATCACGCAATATCAAATGTGTCGTTCGGTTCGTGTGATAAATATCTATCATTCTACCCGAACAGTCTTGTTACGAAAAAACTCGAGGGTCTCCATCTTTAAAGACCCACCCCAAGCTAATTTTACTCTCCGCATTGGCATCACTCTCTCGCAGACAAAGAAAGCGAGAGAGTGTAGCAAGAGCGAAAAGATTCAAATTAGCTTGGGGGTTCGCTTTAAGTATTAATTCCAGTGAATGAATAAGTACTGGTTGCAGTAAATCGGAATATTAATTTCTGTTTTGCATCAAAATGTAATAAAATCGCTGAAACTATTGTCTAACTTACAATAAGTAGTTCAACACTGGTATTTCAAAACTTGAAATGCGTCACTCATCATTTTATGATATCATATTTTTGCAAGAAATACAGTAATGTCTTTGTAAATTCGAAATATGCCTTTCGAATCCATGGGATGAGTATTGTTATCGTACACTCTTTGTGTGTCTTATCTTCTATCCATATCTCACCTTGGGCAGCAAGAGATGATCTCCGTGAATGAATGCAATAAATAGAACAGGAGAGAAAGAGAGTGAACGAGAGAAAGCGAAAGAGAGAGGGAGAGAGAACCCATCAGTAGTCTTCATATAAGGTATCTCTCCCTCTCCTCTCTTCCGTATATATATGCATCCAAAATATTGTTCAATGGACGCTACGCAGACACAATCTCGTCTCATGTTATTGGGCCTCCTGTTGTTACTGCTCCTACCAATCGCCTTTGCATCCGAGGAGCACAATCTCCCTAAACCTCCGGAGCTCTCGTCCTCTCATCTCCCGTTTGGTGAGTGATGAATGGGGTTGACATGTTGCGTTGTAATAAGACCTTTTAGTACAAGTGTTTGAAGTCCTTACGTATAATGGTTTGAATCCTTATGCATCGTTACATTTTTTAATGGAAAACAGTGCTTGTTACAAGGTAAGGCAAAGGTTAGTGTAGGTTACGGTCGCCAACCTTGATCGATGGTTACGGTAACTGCCTACCGTATCCCTATTGACAGTCAGGGTGTTCCACTTGGGTTCCAACACACTTCAAAATTAATGTCGACACGCTTGCGTAAGGCAAACATAACGATATTTTCAGTGACGGCGTAGGCTCGTAAGGTAAATGTAACGATGCATTAAGTTGTACATCCCTTGGATGCCTTAATTTTTAGCCCTTGTATTTTCTATCACAATCACTGTATAACTGACTTTTTTGATGAGTACTCGGTAATTACTTGTGCTCTGTCTCTATATTATTACCACTTCCTGAGCCCTTCCCCCCTTCTCCACTGTTTTAACTCTCCTTTTCAATTAGAAATCAGAAAATGTCGTCAATAGCGGGCCGATAAATCACAATACTGACTCATGAATAAACAACAATTTTTTTCCTTAAAATGTAGCGGTATGAAAAGAGCCTCCTCTCTTGAATGATGAAAGCTCCCTATTTCTTGCTCATGATGTCAGTGATTCAGGAAGCCTCATTGTCAGTGGATGAGAGTAAATTTTATATGAAATTATACTTGAACCTGCTAAAAATTTTGATTTAAAACTAGTTTAAATAAATTCATGATTCTTTTTCAGTCGATCCGATCGTCCCCACGGCAAACTGCAAGCCCACGACGTGGCTCGACACGTACAAAGCTAACTCATATGGTACGTTCTTTTTGCAGAACTCTTCTTCTCTCTCCCTCTCTCCCTCTCTCTCCTTCTCTTTCTCATTCTCTTGTAGATAAATGATGCGTGCGGGGAGCAGAACGAAATGAGACTTTGTTGCAAACGTTCCGATGTACTGTAGATGTGTATGACAACACCGTCTTCAGCAAAATCCCCCTTCAACAAAAACAATTTGACTGTTTCAGTGGCGTTGGTGGAGGTGATCAGCTGCGCACCTACGACCAATGGAACATGGCTCATGACGTACCGAGAGGAACTGCGATACAAAGGATCAAGGCCACCACTCCAACTGAGCACAGCTAATGACCCTTTACGGCCATCCACCCGATACATTGTCGCTAGTAAGCAATTTCAAACAGAGACCCAAATACCCATGCTTGTTCAAGAACGCTGCAACTACTTTTAATCACAAATATGCATGTATATGAGGCCGTTTGCGAGAGAGTAGAGCAAGAGTGACTGGGGTCCGGTACATCAATTTTTCGAAAACCTGCGAGAACGGGTTCTCAAGGGTGCTGATGACGATGGACATGTTCATTTTGCACCTGGAGTCACCGTTGAGGCCAGACGGCGTCGGTTTGAAATCGCGTTTTTGGTCATTTCTTGTCACCTGATGGTGCTAAAATTAACAGACCAATGTTTGCGGTGTAGAATTTGATGGCGATCACGCCTGTCTAATTCATTTTTCATGAAAAAAATTTCACAAGCTTCAAATATGTAACTTTTCTCAGAGGCAAAAGTGTGCGAGTGACATAGCTAGATCGGATCGAAATTACCTCAGGGTGCATCAGAAAAAATTTCAACGAATTTGGTGAATGAACAAGCGAGAAAATCAACTATTAGTGAAGTAATCTTGTTACTGTAACTATAAGAGAGGCAATGTGCCCGGTGAGAGGAAACTATCTATCTGTTGTGAGCGTTTTGTGGGCAGTAGAAGATAATAATAACAATTTATCATTGTTGTAGAGTACACAAACAACAACAATCGAAATACAATGAGAAAATGACCGATTAAAACAGAAGGAGAATATCGACAGTAATTTTACTCTTATTCACTGAAAATCTCATCAAAATGGTCGTGAACGGTGTTCATCATCGATATATACTCGTCCACTTTCAATTTCAATTTCAGATCTCAAACGTAGTATGGCCAGAGAGACGAGAGAGTGTGGGGAATTGAGAGAGAACGAGAGAGTGTTGGGAAAGGAGAACCACGATCGAACGGGAGGAGAGACTCGAGGTAGGTCAGTGGGCACATTGCCTCTCTTACAGTGACCAGATTACTTCACTAAAAGTTGATTTTCTCGCTTGTCCATTCACCAAAATCGTTGAAATTTTTTCTGATGCACCCTGAGGTAATTCCGATCCGATCTAGCTATGCCACTCGCACACTTTTGCCTCTGAGAAAAGTTACATATTTGAAGCTTGTGAAATTTTTTTCATGAAAAAAATGAATTAGACAGGCGTGATCGCCATCAAATTCTACACCGCAAACATTGGTCTGTTAATTTTAGCACCATCAGGTGACAAGAAATGACCAAAAACGAGATTTCAACGCGACGCCGTCTGGCCTCAATGGTGACTCCAGGTGCAAAATGAACATGCCCATCGTCATCAGCACCCTTGAGAGCCCCTTCTCGCAGGTTTTCGAAAAATTGATGTACCAGACCTTGTTCGACTTTCTCGCAAACGGCCTCATATACCTGTAATGCAACGAGAGAGTCTTTTTGACGATCCAACGTGTCTTTTTGAGAGAGTTTGGAGCAAGCTAACCTTTCTATATAGCTGAACAGTTAGACAACCTATATCTAATTGTAAGAGAATTTGCCGTGAATGTAAGGCAAATGTAACAATACATAACGTAGAATGTTCATATAAATTTTATAGTTGTAGAGCATATTTCTATTTTATTTTTACCTTTTCAGCGCCGGAGGACGGGCGTCTCTTCTACTGCATGGGCTTTGCGAAGATCAATGGGGGAGTACCTACGGGAGCTCGGCGATGGAGCGAAACATCCGCTATCCTTGTAGTGCAACTGTACAAGTGGATTGCCCTGACCAAAACACAAATGAAAATGCGATTTGATGACCCCGCAATCAATTTTTAATGTGTTTGGAACGTTTTAAACCTGTTTAATTTCTTCAGCTTTCAACATAGCGGTCACCATTTTGTAATTTCATTGATTTATTTGTGTTAAGTAAAACAAATGATCTTTGGTCTTGTTTTCTAATGATGCTGTACCTGTAAGGAGTGATTGAATCAGGGCTTCCCATCTGGCGTTTTTGTCAGTTTGAAGTTGTCTTTTTATGGAATGAAGTGATGTTTGAATTGTTGTTGTGCAAACTTGTTCGAATGTCAGGCGTCTATGAGCGGGAGCGTTATATCTCATGAATTTCGGGGGTGGGGAGGGGGGGGGGGGTTGGACAATTCGGTTACGGATCATAAAACGGTTGGGAGATTGGGGATCGATCGTTTCATACGGATCATATCGGTTCGCGAACTGATTTTTTTCAGTCGATCTATGACCCGGGGTTCGTGGTTGAAACTGTCTGACAATGAAGTAAAAAATGCATGATGGCCCGAGATCAAATACTAGTTGCCATTGTATTAACAGTGAGCAAACTTTTATCTTTCTGGATACCGTAACCCGAACTACCGTAATCTCACCGGCGTTTGCAGTGAATTTCGCTACAATATTATAAGATACGGTAGCGTTGCAGGGACGGGAGCGAAGACTACGCACCCTATTCCCACCCCTTCCCTTCTCTATAGCAATCGGTTCTGATTATTTTTCTGGCAAAGACGATACGATCAAAACAAACAAAATGGCGAGGCTGGTGGAGTGAATAGAGAGTAAGGAGAGGGTAATGGAGAGGGGCGAAAGATAGCGTAATTCCCGCTATTTAGGGGCGATCTGAATGAACATCTAAGATAATCGTCGATCAATAATCTCGAGTATACCCCAATTCCAGAAATACGGGGCGCTTGTTCCGCAAATGCTCACACTTGCCATGCCCCCTTTAAGCCCCCCCCCCTCCCAACCTTGCACTTCATACTCCTCATATCTCAACGCTCTCTCGCTCTTGATGAACTGCGAAGATAATAATAATAATATCTATGCGTTTTACAAGAAAACACGGTACAGAAGAGATAAATAAATAAAATTATAGAATGATTGATTATGGACATATGACAAAGCTATTATACGTGAAGGTTGAAGAAGGTCAATTTAACTCAGGGAAAGTAAAAGTAATCCGATTTTTCGGTTGCACTAGGAGCCTTGCCGCTCTTGGAAAGAAGCTATTATGCCTGTAATGAAATCGTGAGCCTGGGTTGTTGAAATTGAGACCATTATGTGTGATATAAGGGCGAAAGTAGTGAGGTTTCACATTTGAGATCCTATATTTACCTCTGATAAATTTCATTGCAGCTTTGATATCTATTTCTTCTCTACGCTTTTCAAGAGTGTCTAAATTTAGTTGTTTATTCCTAAGGGAAACTTTCGGCATTGAATCCCACGCTGCATTAAAACAGCGCTTGAATACTCGTCTAGTGAAATAATTCTGTACTCGTTCTAAGATCTTTTTGTCACCTTTTTGGTATGGATTAAAAACTGTAGATGCACTTTCAAGTATGGGCCTTATATATATTGAATAAGTTTTTACTAGGGTGGTTGCATTTTTGGTGCGCAGAGCTCTTAGGATTATGTGGCATGCAGTTTTCGCTTTTGCAGCTGTTTGCCTGCTGTGGGTAGAGAAAGTTAGGGTCTTCTGAATGAGGAAGCCAAGATCCTTAACCAAATCCCTCTGTTCTAGCGATGATGTTCCGATAATGTATTTTCGCATAGGGTTAGATCTACCTAGGTGCAGCGAATTACATTTATGTGCAGCGAGTGGAAGTTGCCATTCATCTGACCATTTTACAATGGTATCAATTGCTGTTTGTAGATGTAACGGGGAATCACCAGCTTCAAAAGAGCGATAAATTTTTATATCATCTGCGTACATTCTAGCTACAACTCCGTTTTGTTGGGCTAGGGAAGGAATTTCCGAGGTATATATGAGGAAAAGAAGTGGTCCCAAAACGGAACCCTGTGGGACACCGCTTGTAACACTAAGTGAATGCGATAGCTTTTCACGGACTCTAACCTGGAAGGATCGATTACTTAAATAGGCGGATATCCAATTAACAGTCTTATCCGACAATCCAACAGTACCAAGTTTCATTAGTAGTTTAGAATGAGATACTCTATCAAAAGCTTTCGCAAAATCAAAATATATTACATCAACCGGTTTTCCTTAATTTTGTATGTGATAGATAGCAGTATCAGTAAATTCAAAAACTTGTGCACTTTTCGTTTTGTAATTAAAAAAATTGTAATTAATAGTGGGTTTCGACGGTACTAAATTATGAGAGAATATTGAGGAAGTGACCATTATGATTGCAGTGAGTAAGTAAGTATACAGAGCGCGAAGTATGCGCGAGAGAGTACGGGGAAGTGAGATTGATTAGTTGTATATGCGATGTCCAGTGATCTACCTCTCTACCTCTGCTTTTTTACCTTTATAGATGTACTGTGTACTTGTGATCTTTGGCATTACGATTCACCTAAAACTTTTACGCATATTTCGGAAGATATAATCTCTCTATGGCTCTGAATTGTCTACTCCATAACGATCGATCTTTCATTCTACTTTATCTAGACAAAAGATCACATCTAATATAACATTAACAATACAAACACGTATGTAAGCGAGAGAGAGAAAAAAACGAAACAATGTAATCATCTAATTATCGTACCTGTAAAAATCATTGTATCATGAACGGTGTCCTTGGTTTCTTGCTGAACGTATAAACATTATTATTATTATTCTTATTATTATTACTATTATTAAATACACATTAGGTTCGCTTAATGTTCATATGTCAATATATTCATAAAACGTTGTTATGTTTTCGTGAGTTTCATACATTTTAATCACCAATTTCGATTTCGACGGTTGTTTTGAACGGATAAAATTGCTCAGAAACGGAAGAATAAGAAAGTGCGAACAATTAACCCCAGCCCCTGTCTTTCTCTTCTGCACTTAGTGCTGATAAGATAAAAGTATTGTATATTCATAAAAAAAGCGCAAACCGAGATCAACGAGCAGACTCACCGACTTGGCGTCCTTGGCCTTGTACTCTCTCACTTTCTCGCCCTGAGCTGTAACCTCGGCGTACAGGGCTACGGGATCATGTCCATTAGTAAGTGCAGCAGGGGCAGAAGCTACAGGAGCCTCTCCGGGCTTGTACTCCTTACCCGTCTTCTCCTTGTATTGCTTCTTGAGCTCGAGCAACTTGGCAATGGCGTCCTTGGTTTCTTGCTGGAAATGAATAGGACATCATTAACCTAATATTACAATTATGTACAATTATAAGTTTGTATGCGCATTAGACTTAAAATTTTAATATGTGAACTTTATTATATTAATAATTGTGCTTCATGCTGTTTCGGCCGCTATGTCTATCCATAATAGTTAACATCAGCATCTACGGAGAATATTTACAATTGGCCTGCGGGAAGCATGTTTCATAAATTCACAATAAAGCGTAAACCTGAGTCAAATATTCGATGTGAATCTGCCATCTAATTTTCAAGACATTTGTATAATAAATAGTAAGTCAAACTTCTAAATAGCACAGCCTGAATCTATGAAACCATAAGAATTCACAAAAAGAACTGATTGAATACTCACTGATTTCGCATCCTTTGCCTTGACCTCTCTGACTTTCTCACCTTGGGCAGTCACTTCAGCATACAGTGCAGCAGGGTCATTACCAGCCGGAGCTGCAGCTACAACAGGGGTCGGAGCTGGAGCCTCTCCTGGCTTGTACTCCTTGCCAGTCTTCTCCTTGTACTGATTCTTCAATTCGAGCAACTTCGCAATGGCGTCCTTGGTCTCTTGCTGAAATACAAATAATTTCATCATACAAAACATGGACAGTGACATGGAAGTGCCCATGTAAAATTAGGGGTTTTCGAAAATTGTAAAGAAGACCCCATGCAAAAAAGACGTTTAGGAGAATTTTTAAAATTTTCCCCAGTAAAAGTATTCTTTTTTAAACAATTTTCTGTTCGGATGTCCCGGCAGAATCAAGCTCATGCTAAAATACAATATAGTTCAAATACCAAAGATCAAAGATCACTGACCGACTTGGCATCCTTCGCCTTGGCCTCTCTGACTTTCTCTCCTTGGGCACGGCGGTTCAATGAAGAGAAATCCCTACATTTAACTTTGGCTTGAAGCCTCTTGCATTACGAAAAATCGGCAAAGTTGATTTGCACTGGGCGGGATTCGAACCTACGAGGTTCGGATAGATACACAAAAGCTCTACCCACTAAACCATATCGGCATGTCTCGCGAATCGTAAAACTCGATGATAGGTCTAGTCAGAAGCGAGCGCCCAGATATACCGTAGTCAACTTTCGCGCTGGGAGAACCTAGATGTTTTAGTGCTTATCATCACTCAGTTTGCGATACTTTCTTTCTCCGGCAAGAGCTTCTTAGTTACTATCATTGAGCCGCCGTGTTGGGCAGTCACCTCAGCATAGAGTGCAGCAGGGTCATTACCAGCTGGAGCTGCAGCTGCAGCAGGGCCGGGTGCAGGAGCCTCTCCGGGCTTGTACTCCTTGCCCGTCTTCTCCTTGTACTGCTTCTTGAGATCGAGCAACTTGGCAATGGCGTTCTTGGTCGCTTGCTGAAAATGGAATCCATCATGTTTAATAGTTAGCACCAGCATAAACGGGGAATCTTTGAATAATAATAATTGTATTGATTACTTATTATTTCACAATTATTTCAATAGTCTCGTTCATGCGTGAGCATGTGATAAATATATAAATATATACAGGTGTCACGCTATTGAATAAGTAATTTTTTAAACATAAATAAAACCCAATTACTAATCGATAATTGATAACTTACTGTTTATTCTCGACCTTCTTTGATACTTCGACCACTCTCACATTGTCACTTTCTTTCGGTGGTGGAATGACATTGTTGTTGTTAACATAACGAGTGACAATCAATACGAAACGACCAGTGGTGTGTTCAATCTGTCAAAAAATATGCGAAGAAAGTTGCGAAGAAAGTTCGCAACTTTCTTCGCATCTTTTTCTCTAAATCTCTCGAAATACACGCTCTCTAATTCTCTCTAACAAAAGTTGCGTCGAAAGTTGCGAAGAAAAGATGCGACTAAAGTTGCGAACTTTGTTGCGAGGTCGGTTAGAGCAGACGAGAGAGTGTGCATTTGAAGAGGAGCAGAAAAAGTAAACGGAGCTTTACATAAAGTTGCGACGAAACTTGAATTTACAAAAGTGATAGTGTGATGGTGAAATTGTTATTGCTCAACTCCTTATGAGTGTGTGTTCAATATGTTATGAATTTTTTAAAAGAAAACTCTTATTATTTATACAAAAACTGCAAAAGAAGTCGTGTGCGCGCTCACGGATTTTCGTTTGAACTCTAGCTAGAAGGGGCGGGGCGACTGTCACCAAACCCGTCTGGGGTTTGCCGAACTCTTTAATACAAGTATAAAAGGCCCTTACCCACCAAAAGGGTAGGAGAGCCTTCGGATGCAAGTTGAGAGGAGAGGTGCGCCTAATGCACTGTTACATTTACCTTACGTGCCTACGCCGTAACCCCCTCCGCCGCGTCGGACACGCGACGGAGGGGGTTACGGCGTAGGCACGTAAGGTAAATGTAACAGTGCATAACCCGTCTGAGGTTCGCCGTAGGCATTCTTACAAGTATGTAAACCCCTTGTCTATGTGAGGGGTAGGAGAGCTTTCGGACGAAAGTTGCGAGGAAAGTTCGCATCTTTCTGCTGAACTCTCGCTAGAAAGGTGCGAACTTTCTTCTGAACTTTCGATCGAAAGTGACAGATTGGACGGACCCCAGGTCTGAATAAATTATTTTATCTTTGATATTTCCAAACGGACGTGGGAAGTTCTAGCAGAAAAGCTAATTAAATTAAATTAAGAATATTATAATAATAGATGTACAAGTATAGGTTCGCATGCACATAAAATGTAAATTATTTTAAAGAAATATACATAATAGTCAATCCCGATGTTGACCGAAATTTATCTATGATCATTATTTTTTTGGAAACTAAAGTATTTGAGATCTGTTCATGCCACAGGGTATGCCTAAACAATTGATCTTTGATCTTTGATCTCTAGTCTTACTTCTCAAAGTTTATATTGGTGCTGCCCTTAGCCTTGTCGAGTGCAAAACTGTAATTGAGCCAATCGATGACGACTACGGGCTTGTCTCGGGGGAAGTTGACGCAGAGTCTTTATGAGCACATTCAGATCATTTACATTTGCGAACTCTGAAAAGTGTCCACGTGTAATATTATTATTATTATTATTATTATTATTATTATTTTCAATGTAGTGCTCGGCGTACACCAGACGGGTTTGGTGCGCGATGGAACTGATCAGCGGTGGGCGGGGCTTAGTCGGTTCCAAGCCATACCAAGTTAGCTAATAAGTCAAGACATCATTACTTAAGTTATAAGTCAAGGATTAAGTTAAGTAAGTAAGGATTAAGTTAAGGCCATAAGGAATAAGTTAAGTACAGTTAAGTAAACAAAGTGAAATTAAGTCATGCTAACGTAAATTAAGTTAAGGCAAGGTAAGTTAACATTAGTGTTATACGTCATGGTACATATTACTGTAACACAACCAAGCACATCACCGATCACGGTAGGATAAGGAATATGATTATTAGCTACCGTAACCCAGTTCGGTGGGTCAGATTAAGTACCGATGGCCAGCTTTGAGTAAAAATGGTCGTACTAAGCATTATTCGAGTTATATGATTATGCCTATTGTAGACTACCGTAACCCGGTTCGGTGGGTCAGATTAAGTACCGATGGTCAGCTTTGAGTAAAAATGGTCGTACTAAGCATTATTCGAGTTATATGATTATGCCTATTGTAGACTACCGTAACCCGGTTCGGTGGGTCAGATTAAGTACCGATGGTCAGCTTTGAGTAAAAATTGTCGTACTAAGCATTATTCGAGTTATATGATTATGTATATTGTAGACTACCGTAACCCGATTCGGTGGGTCAGAATAAGTACGATTAGTCAGATTTGGTAAAATTCTGTGAAGTCATCGTCAAGTCTCATGCACCTCATTGTCAGATAGATTCAAAAATACGAAGAAATTCTCAAAAAAAAACTGCTGATTTTCTACAAACGTCAATAAACATCACACAACCCAACCTAGCGCGCGACCAGATACAATACAGTCGATAACGCGCGCCGTAGGCGCGCGCGACCGGCTGGTCAAAAATAATCCTTCATCAAAAATCAATATTCAAAAATAAAAATAAAACCATACACTACCTCCATACGAATAGGCACTCCCTTCTGCTCCCAGTGCGAGAACTTCCAGCCTGGTGTGTAGTTGTCTCTGCAAATTGAAAATTTTGATCTTTGATCTTTAAGCTCCGCCCCTTTTATCAAAATCTACTATCCGACACTCACCTCAGATCAGAGTCCGCGCGAAGATCAACCTGGAGCAGCGACGAGACCGCATCTTTGGTTGCCTATAAGTAATGATCGATAAACAATACAACATTTTTCAAAGATAGAAGATCCGGCTGGGGATATACTAATTGCCGGATGCCGATCCGGATGGAGCATAACTACTACAATTTACAGTTGACACTGGTAATTGGGGCAAATACTACAGTGCGCGACAAAATTATAAGACACCCCTAAAATTTTGGGATTCTGTACGAATGGTGAATGGAAATCGAAAGATGCATAAACCATTTGTACCCCCCTCCTTGGATAACTAAGGTTGCCCACGTATGAGGGAATTCCATTTCCCGGTCAACGAGAAAATAAATATTTTCCGAAATTTTACCGCGACATAATTATAAGACATCCTGATTTTTTTCATGAATTGCTATTTTTTAAAACTTCTGCATAACAGCAACAGGGCAACAATAGGTTAATAATCGATGTTATGGCAGCTCCAGTAGGATGGACTATCCGGAGTATCAAGTGATGCACCAGACTACCCTTGTTCTGTTCATGAGCAAGAACCGTGTCCACCATCTGGTCTCGAAGAAAGACAGTGCATCCATTCATGCCAACACCCCTCGATATCATTGTTCGCAGTCAAGAACATCCCTTTTCTCCCATTCCCGACGGGTTCCCCCGATATAAACCACACATAGAACATATGGGGCATCATGGTTCGTCGTGTGTATAAGAACAACAAACAGTATACACCCGTTGCCGAATTGAAGGCTTTCATCAAAACGGAGTGGGACGACATCGAGCGGCAATTGTTTTCTGCCCTCCATGGAACCATGCCCAATCGCACCTTTGGCCTATTCTCGAGAATGGGCCATAACATCGATTATTAACCTATTGTTGCCCTGTTGCTGTTATGCAGAAGTTTTTAAAAATAGCAATTCATGAAAAAAATCAGGGTGTCTTATAATTATGTCGCGGTAAAATTTCGGAAATTATTTATTTTCTCGTTGACCGGGAAATGGAATTCCCTCATACGTGGGCAACCTTAGTTATCCAAGGAGGGGGGTACAAATGGTTTATGCATCTTTCGATTTCCATTCACCATTCGTCCAGAATCCCAAAATTTTAGGGGTGTCTTATAATTATGTCGCACACTGTAATTGCCGGATGCCAATCCGGATGGAGCATACCTACTACAATTTACAGTAGACACTGGTAAAAGCACAGTGGAATAAAGAAAATCAATAAATAAATAAACGAAAAAATCAATAATACCTTGACGAGCTTCTCGCGATCCTCGGTCGACGTCGATGCGGTGATTCCGACGGGCAAAGCGATCACCTGCGAAGATCAAAGATCAAAGATCAAACTCTAAGACAACGTTTCAAAGAATCTACAAGCACCCCGTTGCTTTCACGTTTCTTGCTCATGACAAGTAACTAAACTAGTTTGATTGGCAATTGTTTCAATTTGTACGGTACAATAACATAATTAGCAAATATAGAGAGTACGTCAATGAATGTGTTGAAGTCATTTTGAGAACGGTGAGTAGCAAGTTTGAACGCACAAGGTATATAAAAGTTAAAACGTAAATCCCGTTACCCCAATTCGGACAGGAGGGCCAAATCTCTTCTTCGGACTATAAACGTCTATAGGAGAGCCGTAATCATTGAAGCAGACTATCCCGCCAGTTTCCAGTTTCCCATATTACTCTAGTAAAGGTGCGCGTTCCAACGATGCTAAATCAGATGTAGACGTCTGGCACATCTACTTCATTTGAGCAGTGAGAAAGCAGCAATGACGAAACTCAGATTAGCTTTGTTCAAAAATTCCGAAAAGAAAAGAAAAGCAGATACAACTTTCCTCGTTTTACATATTCTCTCGCAACCTATACTTTCTTCACTCTATTTCATCCATGTTTTCAATCACTACCAGATAAAGAACATAGAAAATTCCCTGGTTTTTTTTGCCCAGGCTTTTTTTTTGTAATTCAAAGGCACACAATCATTTCGGTCGTGACTGACATAGGTCGAATAGCTAGGTTATCGGTTTTCAAAATGCGGTCAGGTTTTACGATTTTTTGGGAAATTTTGGCTCGAAATGCGGTCAGGTTTTACGATTTTTTGGGAAATTTTGGCTCGAAATGCGGTCAGGTTTTTCGATTTTTTGGGAAATTTTGGCTCGAAATGCGGTCAGGTTTTACGATTTTTTGGGAAATTTTGGCTCGAAATGCGGTCAGGCTTGGTGCTTTTTAACATACTTTTCGATCTATGGTGACTGACCGCGCAGAAGAGCATAATGAATGAGGAATGGGAGGGGGAGAATGGAGAGTTAAAAATTGCCCGGGCCAAAATACAGATAAATGCCAGAACACTACAATTCGATACACTGATCAAACACGTCGCATTTCCGTTTCAGCTGTTCCCCTCATCTTGCCTCCATTTGTCTCACCTGAATGGCGGCTACTCTGGGTGGCAGCACCAGTCCCGCGTCATCACCGTGCACCATGACCATGGCGCCGATCGTGCGCGTCGTCAGTCCCCACGAGTTCTGGAACGCGTACTCGAGACCCTGCAAGGCTATCGATCGATATGTCGTATTATTGATTGGTTTAATTACGAAAAAAAGGAAATAATCGATCTCACCTTATCGCCCTGGTACGAGATGTCGAACATCTTGGAGAAGTTCTGGCCGAGATAATGCGAGGTCGCACCCTGGAAGCAAGCGAATACAGTATCCCTACAGTACCCCTACACAGCGTACAGTACTCTTCGATACCGTAATCAGTCGTGACCTACAGTAATCCCACCGTACCTGCACTCCTCGTCCATTGACCGGCACGTAGGCCTCTACGGTAGTCGTGAAATCGCCTCCGGCAAACTTCTCCTTCTCACTCTTGCGACCCTGAACAAGGCCAAAGATCAATACCGTACCTCTAGATCAATACCATCAAAGATCAAAGTTCAATCCCTCAACAGTACCTCGATATCAATACCATCAAAGATCAAAGATCAATCCCTCTACCGTACCTCGATAGCAGTACCATCAAAGATCAAAGATCAATCCCCCTACCGTACCTTGATGACGGGCACTGCCAGTAGTTCCTCGTAGACGCCGGCGTAGAGGTCGAGAAACTGGAATACCTCCTTCTTGGCGTCCTCGGGGTTCGCGTACGCCGTGTGGCCTGTGTCCATTAGTAATTCATTTTAAATCATACATTGCCACTATATATGGCCCATTTAGGCCACTTGATGAGAAACGAAGCTAAAAATGACGATTTTTAAGCGAAAAATGACGAATTTTCTGAATCAACCCACCCTATTTCGAGAATTGGCCCACCATATAAAAATAAACGGCGAGGGTACCAAAAATGTATGTTTGAAATCTGTGAAAGGAAGTTGCAAATGTAGTAAGAATGAATTATTGTACGTTATATAATTAGTTATTAGTAGGGTTGAGATTCACCGTTTCGGCCATTAGGTTCTAAACAGTGAACCGCTCTCTCTACTTATTGATATGATAAATCAACTAATCAATAATATTAATAATATTTTTAATATTAAAAAATCAAATATTTTAACCTAAAACAACTCTGGTCAGTGTTGTCATCATGCATCTCATAAACATCGAGAATCAATTGGAACAAAAGATTAAAGGATGGATCATGGCTCACTCCCCTCCCATGATCCTAACCCGATGAATTCGTGTCTCATCATATTTATTTCAACGCGATCCAGCCCTCACATCTCCAGTACCCCAAAGGCATTTTCTACGTAGAAATCAAAAACGAAAAAACTCACCCTCTTGCCACAGGAACTCGCGCGTGCGCAGGAACGGCGTGGGATGCTTGAACTCCCAACGCTGAAATATTTTCAAAAATAAATAAAATAAAAGACGCCATAGACCAGCGTAAATTCAACTTTTATAGTCTTCGATCATATTATATTGTTTATGAAGCTTCAAGCGTGGAAAAAACAATTGAAAGAATACGTCCGCACTTTTACCCCGTCTGCGAAACAGTAAATCACCAGGGCCGCTTCGATGCTCATTTTGACGCAGTTCAAAGCCACGACTGTCTCTATTACGCATAGGTCGAATAGCTAGGCTATCGGATTTTAAAATGCGGTCAGGTTTTTCGATTTTTTTTGTGAAATTTTAGCTCAAATGCGGTCAGGTTTTTCGTTTTTTTTTTGTGAAATTTTGGCTCAAAATGCGGTCAGTCTTGGTACTTTGTAGACTACTTTTCGACCTATGCTATTAGGAAACGTCTCCTCCGTACTCACCACGGTAGTACGGTAGCCTAGTGGTGGTAGTACGGTAGCCTAGTGGTGGTAGTACGGTAGCCTTGTGGTGGTAGTACGGTAGCCTAGTGGTGGTAGTACGGTAGCCTAGTGGTGGTAGTACGGTAGCCTAGTGGTGGTAGTACGGTAGCCTAGTGGTGGTGGTAGTACGGTAGCCTAGTGTTGGTAGTACGGTAGCCTAGTGGTGGTAGTACGGTAGCCTAGTGGTGGTGTTAGTACGGTAGCTAGTCAATCGATATCGATCGATTATACCTTCTTGGGGGCAGCTACAGTCGGAGGGGCCAGACCGGGTTTGTGGTCAACTCCAGTGACCTCCTTGTACTGCTTCTTCAAAGCGAGAAGCTTCTCGATTGCCGCCTTGGTCTCTGGCTGAAAATGTATCGATTTTTAAATACAATTTCAATTTAAAGAGTTTTTTTATAGATTTAAAAAAGAAGCTAAGGTAACCAAGGTAGATATTGCTAATTACGACGTAATTGAAAAACATACAGTAGCGACGAAAAGTATTCGCCCAAAATATTGCAATGTCATAACTATTGACTCAGATGAGCAATCTTGCTGATGTTTTGGTAGGATATCATACTGACGTTATTATGATTCGTCGTCGCATTATTGAGTAACGGTCCTGGAACCCCTCAGTACTTAGCGATAATTATTTCCTCAACTGAATTTTTCTGAGACTTGTTGTTAACAGTGTCTGAACAACATGTACTGAGGAGTAGAATCAGCTATGCGATCGATTCGACCTAATTCATTTCTGCGAGAAAATCGAAATTTAAGACACCCCTAAAATTGGGCAAAAATGTCATAACTCTGTGTTCAGTGAAGTCAGTCTCCAAACTTGGCAGAGATAATAGCCCATGACTGATACGAAACTTAGCCGAGTGTGATCCCGGTCGGCTGAATTTTGAGAAATTTCGAATATTTATTTTTGTCGTTTTCTGAGATACAGGAAGTACCTGGTCGGATTAAGTTCGATACAGTTCAACAGCAAGATGTCTTCTATATATAGTAGATAACAGTTTACTAGTGTTTCACGAAATTTTGAGTTCCTTAAGAGAAGTTATGATTGGAGAAATGAGGTCGAAAATTGTTATCATCGTTTTCCAGAATTTTTCCGAAACTCTGAGGCTGTGTCCGATTAGGCTCATACTTTGTCATAATGATTATCATGAAGACAGAAGATGATCCCCTATAATAGAATGGCTATTGATTCTCTTTTAGTCCCACAAAATTTCATTTTAATTTTTTGGATGACCAGAAAAAATTGTGCCATATTATTTCCGACCTCATTTCTCCAGTCATAACTTCTCTTAAGGAACTCAAAATTTCGTGAAACACTAGTTAACTGTTATCTACTATATATAGAAGACATCTTGCTGTTGAACTGAATCGAACTTAATCCGACCAAGTACTTCCTGCATCTCAAAAAATGACAAAAATAAATTTTCGAAATTTTTCAAAATTCAGCCGACCGGGATCACACTCGGCTAAGTTTCGTATCACTCATGGGCTATTATCTCTGCCAAGTTTGGAGACTGACTTCACTGAACACAGAGTTATGACATTTTTGCCCAATTTTAGGGGTGTCTTAAATTTCGATTTTCTCGCCGAAATGAATTAGGTCGAATCGATCGCATAGCGGATTCTACTCTTCAGTACATGTTGTTCATACACTGTTAAGAACAAGTCTCAGGAAAATCCCGCTGAGGAAATAATCACTGCTGAGTAAGTACAGAAGGGATCCAGGATCGCTACACAATAACACGACGACGAATCATAACAACGGGAGTAGGATATGATGCACTATAGTATCCTGCCAAAACATGAGCCTGATCGATCATTTGAGTCAAAAGTTATGACAATGCAAAGTTTTTGACGAAGACTTTTGGCTGCTACTGTATATATATATATACAGTCCCGCACGTTCGCGCTCCCTAAACGCGGCCCCCCGCGGCCCGCGGGGGGCCGCATCATGCCGCATCGATGAATCATTGTTTTTCAAACATTTCATTGCTGGTGATCGTTGCATCATCAGATAATATTAATATCACCGCAGAAACGAAAATTTTTGGTTGAGTGTGGACCGCGTCGCACGTTCGCCCTCCCTACACGCGGCAGGTTGCGGCCCCCCGCGGCCCGCGGGGGGCCGCATCATGCCGCATCGATGAATAATTTTTTTTTAAACAATTCGTTGTTTGTGATCATTGCATCATTAAATAAGGGTGCGGACATGATGATGCAACGATCGCAGCCAATGAAATGTTTGAATAAAAAATTTATTCATCGATGCGGCATGATGCGGCCCCCCGCGGGCCGCGGGGGGCCGCATCATGCCGCGTTTCGGGGGCACGGCTGGCTGTGTGACGCTGTAAACACTCAACCAAAAATTTTCGTTTCTGCGGTGATATTAATATTATCTGATGATGCAACGATCACCAGCAATGAAATGTTTGAAAAACAATTATTCATCGATGCGGCATGATGCGGCCCCCCGCGGGCCGCGGGGGGCCGCGTTTAGGGAGCGCGAACGTGCGGGACTGTATATATATATATATATATATATATATATATATATATATATATATATATATATATATATATATACGCAAATTTTGTTTTTATTGTTGTAAAATAGAGAAAATTGTCGCATCACCTGTGGGATCGAGGTTTCGAGTATTAATTCAATATTCATTTATTTGATACGCCCCTGACAATTTCGACAGCAAATGCAGAAGTGATTGGCGCATTAATAGTAGTAATAAATAGAATGGGGATGATTTTGTTCAGAATTTATTCATTTTTTTTGTGTCACCGAAAATTGATGAACCTCATCAGAAGAAATTGTCATAGATAACGATATATGTTATGCGAAACATGGATTACGCAGGTGTGAGCCTAACCCACTTTGCATCACCTTTTAACGTAGTTTTAATGGCTCATATCATGCAAGCCTCTCGTATTCTCATAAATCTGTGTAGCTCACTCTATCGTTTTCTTTCTTATACAGGGAAAATAAATGATTTGATTTGATTTGATCGTGTTACATTGCAACCCAACGAATATGATAATTCATGAGCGACAACGAGAAGGAGAGAGAAAGAAAGTAAGAAAAAATATGAACAAAATATTAAGAAAAATACAATAAAATAAAATAAGAAAAGAGCACCTCAGGAGCGAAATCGGCAATGTGATCCTTCTCCCGCTCGAGGGCTGCCTGCGACACGAACATGGGGAAGTAGCAGTTCTTCACGCCCAGTTTCTTAAAATAATTTAAATTAATTTTATAATTTACATTAATAATAATAAAAAATAATTCAAGCAATACATCTTCTCATAAACTTATAGCAAACTTTCAAAATTTAGCCAATTTTTACACTACTCACTGCTAAAAATAGGAAAAAAAAAACAAGTAATCAATAAATTTTTTTTTAAATCAATAATCCTACCGTACCTTGATTCTCTTATCGAACCAGCCCTTGATCACCTCCCAGATACTGTAGGACCAGGGACGAAGTACGTAGCAGCCAGACACGTCGTAGTACTCGATCATCTCGGCCTTTGTGATCACCTGACAATTATCAATCAATATTTGATGTTATCTACAAAAATCAATCAATAAACATAATCTAGCATCTTGGAACATCTACAACAGGTAGAAATTGAAATAGATAACGATATCAGTTATACGAAACATGGAATTCACAGGTGTCATACATTTTGATAAACTAACATCTGTCTATATTTATCTTGTTCCCAACTTCGCTAAGAAAATAATCAATCAATAAACTCTTGCACAGACATTCTAACCGATAGTCGACATTACAATATATAATGGCCGATCAAATAATAAATAATGTGGCTGACAAGCAGGAATCAAGTTTGACAGTGAAAGGGTAACTTTACCGTCCCAAACACCTCTCGAGAACTAATCAATAACCAATCCTACCGTACCCGCAACCACGGATTACCATACCAATCGAATCGACCAGCCCTTGATCACCTCCCAGATACTGTAGGACCAGGGACGAAGTACGTAGCAGCCAGACACGTCGTAGTACTCGATCATCTCGGCCTTTGTGATCACCTGACAATTATCAATCAATATTTGATGTTATCTACAAAAATCAATCAATAAACATAATCTAGCATCTTGGAACATCTACAACAGGTAGAAATTGAAATAGATAACGATATCAGTTATACGAAACATGGAATTCACAGGTGTCATACATTTTGATAAACTAACATCTGTCTATATTTATCTTGTTCCCAACTTCGCTAAGAAAATAATCAATCAATAAACTCTTGCACAGACATTCTAACCGATAGTCGACATTACAATATATAATGGCCGATCAAATAATAAATAATGTGGCTG
This sequence comes from Parapristionchus giblindavisi, assembly GCA_943737045.1. Lineage (NCBI taxonomy): Eukaryota > Metazoa > Nematoda > Chromadorea > Rhabditida > Diplogasteridae > Parapristionchus > Parapristionchus giblindavisi. The sequence goes on from CALSFV010000250.1 coordinate 123,562, forward strand.
ACAAGCAGGAATCAAGTTTGACAGTGAAAGGGTAACTTTACCGTCCCAAACACCTCTCGAGAACTAATCAATAACCAATCCTACCGTACCCGCAACCACGGATTACCATACCAATCGATAACCACCGACCCTACCGTACCTGTGAGTACCACTCCGAGTAGTTCTCGTCCTTCTTCGTCTCAATTCCCAACTTCGTCTGCTTCTTGCCATCGTCCTTCTTCTCCTCGATCTGCAGACACATTATCGATTGAGTTTTGGATTGACAGATATCGATTTGTTGATCTACCATCTACAACTTCTATAGCATAGCTCGTGCAACCCTATACTATACAGTTCTGCTCCCTATCGTAATCAGAGCAAGCATCCAATATCCAATAAGATGCGACTTTCTTGTTTCACACTTTACTCATCAAAACGACAAACTTCGAAAAGCAATCAAACTATTTCGATCAAACGATCGATATTGATTTGTTGATCTACCACAAGAAAGTAGCAGGTTATTGGACTTGGGTGATGCTTGGCTCCAATCGAAATTAGAGCCAAGCATCACCCAAGTCCAAAAACCTGCTACTTTCTTGTTTCACTCTTTAGCCATCAACACAAGGAACTTCAAAATGCAATCAGTGGATTCAGCTCAGATTAAAAAACCAAACCCATTGAGTAGAGAGGAAACCCCCGAAAACGTACAAGCCTGTAGAATCAAATGGCGAAATGTTGGGACATTTTTGTTTGAAATAGAGTGAAACCCTCGACCCCTCAAGCTACCCGATACATTTTCAATGACACCACTACTCGGTGGTTAGTTCAAAGGCTTCTTAGCTATTTACGCTGCGCAAAAACTGTAAGCGACATCTTTGCCACTACGCCACCACTAGCTCGGAGAGGTAGCGCGCAGAACTACCCCATCATTGCAGGACAATTTCACGGCCATTAGACGGGAATTTCAAGTCTGAAATTGCTCAAAATTTGGATTTTTTTAACTCCGTGCACAGAACCCCGCAGGATTTTTTAAACACACATTCTCACTCTACAGAGAAAGGGCTTTCTAATAAGCTATAAATCGTTACTTTTCGCCAACTTAAGACGTAATTAGCTATTTATTCACCGAACCAACCTTCTTCTTCTCCTCCTTCTTGGCGGGCTTCGCCTTCTGTTGCTGCTCTTGGGGCTTCTTCTCCTCCTGCAATAAGCACACCCTCATATATGAATTCACCTAGATTAGGTTATCCAATATTACTCGATCAATAATTACTCAATCAATCGATAATCATGGCCAGAACCGGATATTAGCCAGTAGTAAAAGTTCCCACCACCACCAAACACACAAGTGCGAGTAACAAATCAACAAGTTTATCCTGGGGTCAGTGCAGCTATTAACAATTATCGATGGATAAAGCGACAGAGTATATCATAACTAAAGCCATGAAGAACCACAAACAGAGAAAGGAACGAAAAAAGGGAAAGAGATAGAAGACAATCTAAGGCACTCCAAGGGCATTTCGAAATTAGCCAAAAACATTTAACAACATTGAAGGGAACAAGTTCATATTTATCTGAATTTATGTGAATATTAAAAAAAATCACGACAGTTAGACAATTTTTTCACTCTAGTAGTTAGAGGATAAGGTGCGCCGAATCTCAGTGACTTAGTCATAGTACGGTAGCCTAGTGGTGGTAGTACGGTAGCCTAGTGGTGGTGGTAGTACGGTAGCCTAGTGTTGGTAGTACGGTAGCCTAGTGGTGGTAGTACGGTAGCCTAGTGTTGGTAGTACGGTAGCCTAGTGGTGGTGTTAGTACGGTAGCTAGTCAATCGATATCGATCGATTATACCTTCTTGGGGGCAGCTACAGTCGGAGGGGCCAGACCGGGTTTGTGGTCAACTCCAGTGACCTCCTTGTACTGCTTCTTCAGAGCGAGAAGCTTCTCGATTGCAGCCTTGGTCTCTGGCTGAAAATTGAACGATTTAGAAAAAAATTTCTTTAAAAGAAAAAAATTAGACTTCTAAACTTCTAAACTAAACTAAACTAAACTTTAAAAAAAAAGAAAACTTCGGCACAATAGAAAAAACATGGATAATATATCGGAGCTCACTGACCGACTTGGCGTCCTTGGCCTTGAGCTCTCGCACCAGAGTGCCCTGGTCGTCAATCGCAGCATCGTTTCCAGCTGGGGCTGCAGGAGCCGGCGCAGCAGCAGGGGCGGGAGATACGGGAGCCTCTCCTGGCTTGTACTCCTTGCCCGTCTTCTCCTTGTATTGCTTCTTGAGCTCGAGTAGCCTGGCAATGGCGTCTTTGGTCTCTTGCTGAAAATACACAGAAATCACTAAAGATGATAAAAAATCTAGAGTTCAAAGATCAAAGATCAAATATCACTGACCGACTTGGCATCCTTGGCCTTGGACTCCCTCACTTTCTCGCCCTGGGCGGTAACCTCGGCGTACAGGGCTACGGGATCATGGCCATTAGTAACTGCAGCAGAAGCGACAGCTGCAGGAGCTGCGGGCTTTGGAGCTGGAGCCTCTCCGGGCTTGTACTCCTTGCCCGTCTTCTCCTTGTACTGCTTCTTGAGCTCGAGCAAATTGGCAATCGCGTCCTTGGTCTCTTGCTGAAAGTAAAAACATTTTTAACTTGTCTTTTAAGATTAAAATGTCCAACTATCATCATAAACTTTTTTGATATCCTACTCAATGGGGGTTCCACCGAAGATGGCCAACCCATTGAGTAGATGGGGTTCACTGCATAGAACATATGTATGGCCGAAACCATACATTGTCATACCCTCGGTTTGCGAGGATTGACCCACTATATAAGGCACATTTTAGGCCACTTGATGCGAAAGTAAGCCTAAAAAGACGATTTTTAAGCGAAAATAACGAATTTTGTGAATCACCCACCCTATTTCGAGAATTGACCCACTATCTAAAAATCGACGGCGAGGGTACCGAAAATGTATGGTCGAAACAGTGTTCTTCTGAATAGTATTGAGCGCATTTGCTTGATTTGAAAAAAAAATACAATTTGCTCTTTACACATTTCCGGTGCCCTCGCCATTGTTTTTATAGTGGGACGATTTTCCAAATATGTGGCCGTATGGATGAACGCCGGAAAACCGTTTGCCCGACAAACGTGACGTCAAAAGCATAGGCGGAGGATTTTCGACAAACGGCTCCGCCTACGGTTGTGACGTCACGTTTGTCGGGCAAACGGTTTGCCGGCGTTCATGCATACGGCCTATGGTGGGTTAATTTAGAAAATTCGTTATGTTTCGATAAAAAATCGCAATTTTTAGCTTATTTTTGTTTCAAGTGGCTGAAAATGAGTCATATATAGTGGGTCAATCCTCGCATTACAAGGGTATGAAAAAGTATGCTTGCTCTTTCCTTATGTCATAAAACGTTGTCATGTTTTCGTGAGTTTCAAACATTTTAATTACCAATTTCGATTTTGACTGTTGTCTTGAACGGACAAAAATCGCTCAGAAACGGAAGAATAAGAAATTTGAGCAATCTCCCCCTGCCCCTAACTTACTCTTCTACACTTTGTGCTGATAAGATAAAAGTATTGTATATTCACAAAAAAGGCGCAAACCGAGATCAAAGAGCGCACTCACCGACTTGGCGTCCTTCGCCTTGCTCTCTCTCACTTTCTCGCCCTGCGCGGTAACATCGGCGTAGAGTGCGGCGGGATCAGGGCCATTGGGAACTACGACAGCACGAGCCGGAGCAGCAGGGGCAGGTGTCGGAGCTTCTCCGGGCTTGTACTCCTTGCCCGTCTTCTCCTTGTATTGTTTCTTGAGATCGAGAAGCTTGGCAATCGCGTCCTTGGTCGCTTGCTAAAAAAGGAAGCCATCATGTATAATAGTTACTCTGGTTTTTTCAAACTAGTAGTTTACTTATCATTCCCACTAGCCGTAGACTTGCAAGTCTACGTCTAGTTAAACGTAAGTTTACTAGAAGTGGTGTATAATACGGTAATGCATTTCGTCAAATTTTCTTTCACTTCTAGTAAACTAACAGGAAACTGCTAGTCTGTGACGTCACGTAAGTAAACTGCTAGTTTGCAAATACCAGAGTAACGCCAGCATCGGCGGAGAATCTTTGCAATAAACGCCTGCCAGAAGCATGTTTCATTAATTTAAATAAAGCGCAAAGCAGAGGCAAACATTCGATGAAAAAAGCAAGCAAGCAAACAAGTATTATCCTGTTATCATCATCTTCATCATCATGTGCATTATCTTATTTTGTCAAGCATTCATCGTTTTTGTGTAGAACACTCCAAAGATCAAAGATCACACTGACCGACTTGGGGTCCTTGGCCTTGAGATCGCGCACGACCTCTCCCTGGGCGGTGATCGATGCGTACAGTGCTGCTGCATCATTTGCTGCAGGTGCAGCAGCTGCAGCCTTGCCAGCTGATGGAGCTGCGGCGGTCTTCGAAGGCTGAGCACTTCCTGAATTCAAGTTTCATGATGTCATGATATGCACTAATATGAATGGTCCCGATCAGGGATGTGCGGAAAAAGATTTTCGAAAAAAATTCGAAAAACGAAAAATTTTCGAATTTCAAATTCGAAAAATTCGAAAAATTCGAAAAAATCGAAAAATATTCCATATCACGTTTAATTCTCTTAAAAAAATTTATTTTGCTATCGATATGATGAAAACGTTAGAATTGCAACTGTGTGATTCTTAATTGAAGCCGCTTTCATGAAAAAAATATTTTTGCACAACAAAAATTGTAATTTTTGTTTCAAAATTTTCAAAATTTTTCAAAAAAGTGTCACTAATAATGATTTATTTTTGAAATTTTGTGCCTTTTCATGTAAAAGCATTTTTCGATTTTTTCGAATTTTTTTTCGAAAAATTTTTCGTCGAAAAAGTTTTTCGAGAAAGTATCGAAAAATCGAAAAAATCGAAAAATCGAAAAACGAAAAATGCACATCCCTGGTCCCGATAATGTGAATGGTTCCAATGGTTCCGATGAAACCAGTTTCTAAATAAAAAAAATTTTTGTAAGCTGTATGCTAGCCATGTGATAAGTAATGCCCAACAATATGATGGAGACAGCACCCCCTGCCACTATTTGGTATTCAACACAAACTCTATGTACATTGTATTATCACTATCATTGTAGGATTTGGCAGCCTATTCGCAGAAATTTCGCTAAGCCCTGCCTACGGCTACAGTAATCCCCCTCCCTTACCATCAGGGATAGCGATCAGGAGCAGGGGAGTCTCGACGCCGGTGAACTCGCTCTTCGCCACGTAGGGATGGTCAACGATGAAGAAGCCCTGTACGTATATATTTATATCACCTGTCACAGAGGTTTATCTCCGTTGAAACAGTAACTTAGTTAGACTTAACGGCACTACTCTAGCACACCGGACCAGTCCAATAGTATAACATAAAAGTGTAGAATAGTCTAGAATAAATGGCTATTCTTCGTGTTTATTTTATTTTTATCATCCTTTTGTACTGGCCCGGTGTTCTGGTCCGGTGTTCTAAAGTAGTGCCGACGTTATAACGTGTGAAATGAATACATCGATCGAACACGAATTCTCTGGTATTTCAAAACTTAAAGTACACATAAAATACGTCACTGCCTAGAGGTTTACTTTAAGTCCACTTCAAGTGAAAAAAAACATTTGACGAAACATTTCGGGAAAAAAAAATTGGGAAAATACCACTTGGCAGACGAATATTCGGAAAAAGACATTTCGGAAAATCCAACTGGGAGAAGGACATCTCGGAAAGTTTTATCTCGGAGAAGGACATTTCGGAAAGTTTTTTTTTTTCGGAGAAGGACATTTCGGAATAGGACATTTCGGAAAGTTTTTTTTTTCGGAGATTCAATTCCGGAAAAGGACATTTCGGAAAGTTTTTTCGGAGAAGGACATTTCGGAAAGTTCTTTTTCGGAGATTCAATTCCGGAAAAGGATATCTCGGAAAAGAAGCAACCGATATTTCGGCAACGGGGCATAACTCGGCTCATAGAGGTCATAGAAACACGAGCTGGGTATCAATGTGATCAGCATCAGCAACACTACTGTAATCTACAGTAACCCAGTTCTTTGGGTCAGATCAAGTTCGGTGGGTCAGATTTCACTAAAAATTGTCGGAACAGCTACTACGTGTGCGTTATCATTATGAGCTATTGCAAACTACCTTAACCAGGTTCGGGGGGTCAGATCAAGTGCGGTGGGTCAGTCAGATCTCAGTAAAAATTGTCTGAATGGCCATCTGACCCACCGAACCGAGTTAGGGTAGATTACTGTAGTTTGCAATAGCTCATGATGATATCACACACGTAGTAGGCATTCCGACAATTTTTAGTCAAATCTGACCTAACGCACTTGATCTGACCAACCCAACTGGGTTACGGTAGGTTACGGTAGTGTTGCTGATCCTGATCACATTGATACCCATCTCGTGTTTCTATGACCCCTACGAACCGAGTTATGCCCCGATCTGACCCACCGAACTTGATCTGACCCACCGAACTGGGTTACGGTAGATCACGGTAGTGTTACTGATGCTGATCACAATATGAGCCGAGTTATGCCCCGTTGCCGAAATGTCGGTTGCCGAAATGTCACCCCCCCCCTCCTTTTCCGGAATTGAATCTCCGAAAAAAAAACCTTCCGAAATGTCGTTTTCCGGAATTGAATCTCCGAAAAAAAAACCTTCCGAAATGTCCTTTTCCGGAATTGAATCTCCGAAACAAAACTTTCCGAAATATCCCATTCCGAAATGTCCTTCTCCGAAAAAAACTTTCCGAAATGTCCTTTTCCGAGATTGACGTTCCCAAAGAGTATTTTGCCATTTGGCTTTTCCCATTTGGATTTCTCCCATTTGTTATTTTCCTAATTTTTTTCCGAAATGTCTTATGACCTGTTGAACCTCCCTTGTGGTATACGATAAATAAATAAATAAATAAATATCTTTTATTGATAAATATACTTAAAGATGGAGGCCACCGAATGTTCATGGAAAGCCCTCACACTCTGTTGTGCGAATGCCAAGTGATATGCGAGAAATTAGAGCGGCCACTCATCTGTCTCAAACCGTAGTGGTAAAAGTGCTGCCTAATTAGCGTATGTCGTGGGTTCGAAATCTATTGCCGAACTTTCCTATTTTCAAAATTTCGCGCCTTTGCCTGCACCATTAAACATGATTCATTTACCATACTAGCGATCAATAAGCTGAATTAGCATAAAATAATTTATGTACGGTATGTACCTAGAATAACTTTTGCTATCTTTCTGTCCTCCCAGTTTGTTCACGAAAATATTCGTGGGACACTACCTTTAATTAGAGGGAGAGGGAGACAGGGAAAGAGAGGAAGAGAGATAGGGCAGAGAGGTCGCGTTAGGTGGGAAAAGAACTATTTGCCTATTAGATACAAGCGTTAATGAATATACAAAGTGAAAGTTCTCCCCCAGTCGGGTTCTCATCCAACCTGAGGCCGTATCCATGAGCATCGGCAAACTGTTTGCCGGCAAACGTGACGCCACAAACGTAGGGGAGGATCTCTGGCAAACGCCCGCAAACGTTCATGGATACTTATACTGATGCACGGTCTTACTTAAGGCAAGGAAATGTTTCTATTAATTTGCCGGCACCAAAACGACACCTCTATCTGTAGTATTTATTTTAGTTGCCTGTGTACTTTTAAGTTTAAAATGATAACTATTTATGAAAATGATAACTATTTATTATTTATTTCGTATTTATTTAATTGGAAAGTAAAAGGTAAAGGTACAACCCGTTATTCAAGGCACACGAAGTCCTGCGGGTGATCACTGCTAGGCCAGCGATCTTTCAAGGCCAATTCAGTCCGGAGGGCCTAATCTCTTCTTCGGACCTACTTTACCGCGTGATCGAGTCACTACCAATTCCCTTTTCGGGCACCTTGGTTGAGCGGAGGCGGTGAAACGACCGGGAATCGAACCCAGGACAGATGGAATGATGGGGCGCGCCATAGACCACTACACCACTTCGCCTCTTGCAACGCCTCTAGACCGTTGGAAAGTGCTCCTTTGAAAAGAAACTAGAAAAATAAAAAAAAATGTCAATAATTTTGAAATCTGTGCAAACTTGCTTATGATGCAGAGGCAACAAAAAAGGGAATGACAAAAATATTTATTCATTTATATAATAATTCATTCAGCTTTGTTCAGCCTAAAACAATAACAATAAGTAGGGTCAAAAACGGGAAGATTTGGTTCACGGCACAAGTACCTCCCTCCACAGACATACCTCCCCACACAGACATACCTCCCCATGTGGGGAGTGCTGACTGGGGAGAGTGTACTAGAACGAAACACGACAGAAGATAGCGGAGAAATAATATTTGGCCATGAACCTCACCGAAGCGATAGCAATTTAACTCTGCGTGGAAAAAGTTCACCATGGCAGTTTAAAAAAAATAGGTCCATGAAATACATTCAATCACTATGAGTGATTTAGCTTTGGCAGGGATAGTGGGGTCATTGGTTGGACTGTGAGTCAGATCTGGGTAAGGTAGGGTAGTCGGTTAGACCGTGCGAAGATAGGGTAGGGTGGGGGGGGTAAGTCGGTGAGACTGTGACAAGACTTGGATGGACATGTAAAGAATACGAAGAATGCGAAGAACAGGCCACGAGTTGAAAAAATAGGTCCAAGAACGGCACAAAATTGTGTAGTAAAGAGCATCCAGTCCCTGTAAATTAATAATTTTTACAATTAAAGGAACTTATTTTATATATTACTAAATTATTTTTTTAGATTGAGATGAACAAGGACTTCATGGATTCAACTAGCAACCATCGATTCAAAATGCATATTTTAAAAACATTAAAATAAGGACGAAATTTAGTTTAATAAAATAAGACTCACGCTATGATTGCTGACTGGACGGTATAGAAAAAAATCGCAGTGATACTTTTGGACGAAAGAGACTTGTAAGAAACTTCGGAATAGAGAAAAATCGAGTAAAATATACGGGCCCAGAAGATTCACTGCGATTTGTCATTCCTTACTCATTAGTCCTCTTTTATACATGTCACAATACATGTCACAAAGCGATTTGCTTATTTAAATTCGTAATAAACGTTTAATTAATTCCATTATGTTTTCAATTTTGTGGGTTAATCAAATTATTGTCTATAATGAAAATGAACAATGAAGTTATTAATGCAAATTTATCATCAATAATCTGGAAGATGCGGACGAGTTTTTTATGAATATCATTGTATAGTACCATATGTCGATCAATAAACGATCAATTATCGATCTTCGGTACGTCATTATCTACAGTACTAACGTAATGTACTTACCCATTCTCGGGCCCCTCCCTCAATTTATGTCAGGTTTCATCCAGCTAACTTTCTATCCCCCCATCTAACTTTCGCAAAAAATCCTGTAGATAAAATTATTTTTATTATTATTATTCATTCATTGATTACGGTAATTTTTTGGTATCGATTGATAGACCATCCATAAATACGCTCTTTCCTACTCGTTTCACCTTGATTATTCGAAAATCTATTCTATATTTGTGATTTTAATCCCCGCCTCTCAAATCTCACCGATCTACTCTTTTTCTCTGTTCGGCTTCACTTGTGTATCTCCCATTATAGTCCCCTCCACAATCTTCGTGTATGAATCTGTTTCTTCTTCTTCTTATAAATTTTGAGATCTTTAACGGTTGAAATTTTCGTCTTTGAGAAGCAGAAATAGGTTTGTAGAATTCGACATAGGGCCATGTGTACCGGCAAAATGACAAGAAGAATGTATCAAGTGTTTACTAGTTAATTTGAACGATTTGCATAATTTGCATAATCTAATTTTCCCTTTGTCCCATTTTAGCGTTATGTCGTTGATATCTTTAGATAAATGACAATACACAGACAAAGAACTATATTCACAGGAACATTCACAATTTGTAATCGATCAATTCCTATTACCCTATTATCACGCCTAGTCAAGAGATTTAGGGACGATTTCGTGAAGGCAGCTTGTCTTCAATTCATGCAAATTGCGAGGCACACCCTTCGGAATGGAGAAATTTCATGGCAACCCAGCTACGAAACAACCAATAGCTGATAAAGTTGTTCTATTTCAAATTTCAAAAATGTCTATTATCACAACTTTGTCCGAAAAAGACATACATGAGAAAGAGATGTCCAAGACTGAGCCGAGATGCGACAAATCATCAGAAAAGCCGTTTCCCGTACAAAAACAGGAATACATAGGTCAAGAAAGATGAAGAAGAAATCTATGCATGATATACACAAGTCTTGTAATCGTAATTTATATATTTTCACTTGTGTTCAAGTATATTCGTGTACTTGTGAAATGTAATGTGAATCAATACAACCAAATTGGGTGACAAATATTTATTTAATTACGATTCACTTATTTGATCATACGGTCAAGCAGAGATCCAAAAGAAGCCCTAAAGAGAAAACAGTCAATGATATATTGGAACTGGAAAGTCGTTCGAGAAGAATTAGTTCATGGCGCTAGTAGCTCCCACAGACATACCTCCCCACGACGGGGAGTGCTGACTGGGGAGAGTGTACTAGAACCAAAAACCGTCAGCTATTGGCATCGGATGTTTCCTTTGGCGAAAGAAGAAGTCATATACTCCAAAGTTGCAACCAACGATACGTGAAAAGTATACTGCTTCAGGCAAAAATAGGTCCAGGAAATGCAGTAATCACAAAGTGACTAGGCTTTAATCGACCAAGAAAATGGAGTTCAAAGTGATCCTCAAAGTGACTTTAATGCAATGGTGCATTTGCCTTGGTGCTTACTCCGTCACAACTTACGAGTCCGAATGGAAAACCATTCAACGTAAGGCACGGTGTAGTCACGTAAGGAAAATGCAACAAAGCATAAAAATAGATCATGTCCAGGAAAAAATTCAGCGGACAAAATGCCACACTGAATGATGGAGACGAATCTTCGAGCGCTTTTATGTGATCCATACAAAGCAATTTGCATATTTAGATTACAAGAAACACGTCTCGAGAACATTAGAGCAACGCTCACAATATAGAAACAGTGAAATTTGCATATGCGTAAGATAATTGAATGACTGATAGAGAGTTAGAGTTAGAGGGAGAGGGAGAGAGTGGAAGAGGGATTCAGTTATCCATAGATAGTTTGTTTCGTTACCAAGTTTACCCACTCGATTCTCACTTTGGATATCAAATTTTCTAAAAAAAAAAGAAAAAAAGATAAAAAATGATGATAATGATAAATGATGACAAATGGATAGAAGAAAATCAGTTCACGATTATTTGGAGTGTCCCTAAATGACGCCCCCCCCCCACTATTTTATTTGACAATTTTAGTGAAAAAAGTTAGTTTGCGATTCATGATCATTCTGTGGGACCTCTGACATACACTCCACGTTAGCATAGGGAGAGCATAAATGCACCAAGAAAAAAATGGCAAAAAGAGATGGGTTCTGCTGGACGATGTCTTCTTTTGCTGATCCTTCTCGGGGGATCGAACTACCCTGTCGACCAACATATCGGATTGACGGTTCGAGCTACTATCAATGGGTCCCTATAAGAAGACATATCAAACGAACTACATATACTCATCAGCTCCCGTACTTATAAAGCGATGCATGACTCCGCCCATTTTTTGCGAACCTTATTTATATAGCGATGCTAACCCCGCCCATTTAACTTCGCGGGCTTAGACACTGATTTCAAACACTAACAACCCCAAATTCTTTATTTTCCAGCCAGTGCCGGAATACGTCGAAAGAACGTGGACGTCGGAGCTTGACGGCGTTCCTCTTCTGAAGAGCACATCGAGCAGACCATCAACGACGAGGACGACGCGCTTCCGAAGACGAAATTGATGATTCGCCCTGCAAAACAGCAAATTACGAGAATCAACGATTTGGGCTTTGTGAACGCTCACTTTGTATACAACTTTGGTTTCTGTCAACGAGACAGATCGGTGAGCAATAAAGAGGACGTTGGCAAAGGCAAAGGCAAAGACAATAACGTAACGATGATATTCTAACAGAGGTTATGTTCAAAAGTCATGAAAAAAGAGGCCACAAATTCTCCACAAAAGTTTCGTCTTTTCGCGACTTAAACATAAACAGTAAAGAGAATTCAAGGGGGGCTCGTACCTTCAAAGAAGCTTCAGGGCCCTGAGTCCACCATCTGATGTCATCTAGGCAGTGACGATAGCTTTCTAGACGACCTTGCTCCTCGGTAGGTAGGCGGAAGGTGGCGATAGGTGTCGTACCTCTGAAATGGATTTGAAATGATTTAAGTGATTAAGTAAACAAATTGAGATCACTCTGCACACTGGCCACACTGTCTCGTGTGCCAAAGGACAGTCGTGGCCACATTGCGCACATCGTCTGGGGCCGTATCCATGGCGTAAAGCGTAAAAGTTGACATAAAGTATACGTCTACTCTCGTGACGTCACATTTATCGATAAATTGTTTGTAACGCTTAATGGATACGACCTCCGAATTATTATTGAATGTGGAGCAGAAGAATATGAATAAAGTTGAAGGATAGCTAGAAGAGAGAGAAATGCAACATAAACAGAGAGATGCAATATACCAAGATGTAGACGCACAAAAGGATGGTAGGCTCCAGGGCTGTGCATTTTTCGTTTTTCGATTTTTCGAATTTTTCGATTTTTCGACTTTTTTCAAGCAATTTTTTCGACGAAAAATTTTTCGATTTTTTTCTCGAAAAATCGAAAAAAATGTGAACAGAAAATAACACTCAAAATTGATTATTTCATCGATTCGGTGCTATTTTAAAGTTCTTTAGTTGTATTCCACGCAACTTTTTTAATAATTTAATCATTTTGACGCTGTAATTGTCATATTTTGTCTGGAAAATTCTCTTAGGGATAGGTTGTCTAACTCAACTATCATAGAGTAATCCAAACTCTCTCAAAAAGACACTTTAGATAGTACTCTTTCACTTGATATAGCACCGGGACTGGTGTAATCCAACCAAGTCGCGAGAAATTAAAAGAAAAAGCATTTAGAAAATTTTTGTACAATATTTTTCGTTTTTTTCGAAATTGTTCGAATTTTTCGACTTTTATTTCCGAAAAATTTCGTTTTTCGAATTTTTTTTTTCGCACAGCCCTGGTAGGCTCACTTCCCTTCCTTCCATCTGTCTCATAAACATTATCGATTGATGGTCCTTAGTGATCGATAGGTATAATAATGGATGTAAGAGAGATAGAGGAGAGAGAGGAAGAGATGGAAAGGAAGAATGACTGATAATAAACGAACGGCAGAAGATACATACATAAATGAGCTTTGAAAAGGAGAGATTGAAAGGATGACTGAAAACTGCAAATGTAGGAAACAAAGTGAGGGCACGTAGTATGTTTGAATATGATATTGGATCATAAGCAAATGGCAATACAATAGAAGGTCTAGACAACAACAACGATAACATATGCAAATAGACAAAGACAAATCCAAAATTGATTGTTGACTAGGCATACCGATATATCCACTCGATTTTTACGATAGATAAAAGTAGAGAGATGGAGCGAGATAGGAGTGAAGGGAAAGACAGAGATAGGTACATAAAGAGGAAGAAGGAGAGGGCGAATTAACTACGAAAGTAACATCAAAAAGCATAGTGCAACGTGATGATAAATGAAAATGGCGGGAAAATCAGACAGAGGAGGCAGGGAACAGTCAGTCAGAGAAAGAGACATAAGACGATTCATCGATCGCTGTATGAGAGACGGTATGACTGATCTACCACTCCGTCTCCATCTCTATCGCTCTCACTCGCGGCCGTGGCCGCGGCCGTCGTTTAGGGACACCCCGATTATTTGCGCGTTTCATTAGCAGAAATTTGCGCACTTCATTCTCAAATTGTGCGCATTTTGTGCGTCAGAATTCTTGAATTTCATTTTTCATCTTTCTTGCGCTTTGATTAATTTGAGCGTGCCATTTTTCATTACTACTCGCTCATTTACTCTATGAACAAGTAGGCGCCCATCCTTGTTTCGGATCTTTAGTCGGTGTCAGATTTTGCTCATTTTATCTCTTTTTTAAAATAAAAAAAATGTAATTTAATATTTACAGAATGGTTCGTTTCGAGCGCACTCTCACGGTGGGTGCTAATAAGGACGAGCTTCCCTACGCGACTCTTCTCGCTCTGAATGCGGCCAAGTTCGGCGCTGCCGCTTCGCTCGATCTGTCCTCGCCCACGCTCGAGCTCAATCTGTTAGCCTTATTAGTTTTATTATTATTATTATTATTATTATTATTATTATTATTCCAGCGACGGTGAGCGTATCCGTAACGATATCTCGATCGCACGTTTGGTCGCTGCCTCCAAGGGTGACGCAGATCTCGTTGGAGCATCTCTGGGCGAGAAGGCCAAGATCGACGAGGTCGTCACTCTCGCCGAGTTTGTCGTCGATGGCAAGCTCACTGTCGACGAGGCCCTCAAGGCTGTCGAGTTCGGAAAGGTGAGACTCAACTCTTGGATTTGAACATATTCATGGAGATCGCTTGTCTTGGCTAAGTGAAGCGACGAACTTTTGAGGATTAATTTTGAATGTTACGCCACTTTTACTTTAGAAAAACATATTGAATCTTCGGGTAAAGCCCGGTTGAGTACATAGTCTTATCTTCTTAAGGGAGGCACTCTATTCGATGGACGAATCACAATTGCTGATATCGCTCTGTGGAGCTTGATTGCGAAGGATGAGAAGGTTAATAATTGAATATACCATGACCAGTTCTTCTTCAAGATTTAAGGTTGCGATGAGTCAACAAACACTGAGAACACTGCACAGCAAAGTTGAACTGATACACGTAAACATTGGTGATTTCGAAATTGTAGCGCAATTCCAGATTATATTTTGTTTACTCCGGAAGTCCTTGCGATAGAAGTTCAAATATTGCACAACATCGACAGCGCTCAGCCTGATGCAATACTGGCGCGAGTGGTCAATATAGCGATGGTGTCTCGTAAAGCTACACTATTTCCTATTGCAATTCTGCGTTCATCATCGAGGCTTACCCATACTATGTGCTTAGGGGGTCCTCTTGCCATATTACATCGGACCCCTCAACATAGCGATAGAACATGGCACGCTTATTTCCTCTTGCAATACTCGCACATATATTTACACTTTTTTTACTTTTCAATTTATTAATTATATTCTGCGTAAAAAAGTAAGAAATTTCAATTTCTTATTTTCTGTTCTAAGCAGTCTATTCTATCCCTTAGAACAGAACGACTCGTATGAGATTTTTCTCTGGCAATACTGCGTTCACCATCGAGGCTTACCCATACTATGTGCTTAGACGGGTCCTCGTGTCTTAAGCCTCTCGCCATATTCGGACCCCTCTGGCTGTCTCTCGCCCTATTCATTTTGAAAGGGAAGACACTTGAGTGTGCAATTATTTGGACCCCACGTCTCTTGCGTCTTTTATTTTCTTATATATCTTGTCGCTCCAGCTTATTCACTACACCACTGGGTTCGGTAATTATCACTGGCCTGACAGTGATCGGGACTTCGTGTGCCTTGAATAAAGGGTTTTACCTTTGCCTTTACCTGCTGATAGCGTAGCCTTCCTGGATTGGCAGTGCGGAGAAAGTGTATGGGAAGTGTGTGTGCGTGGAAGTGATCTGTCACTCTCGTGCAATAGTAGTGAAAGCAGGGTGATTAGAGGGTGTTGAGTGGGGGGGGGGGTCACTTTTGCTGTATTTAGTTTGCTCTTTGCTAAGAATCCTTTTTAATTGTTGTTCTCTATCGCGATTCATATGGTGTGCCCACCTGTAGACTGGAGAGTGTGTGCAAGGAAGATGCGAGAGAGTAAGGGTTGTGCGAATATATGGAGCTAGATTAACCTAACTATCTTAAGTTGACTTAGCTAGTTTAACTTAACTAGCTTAAGTTGACTTGGCTAGCTTAACTTAACTATTAATTATTAACTATGAATGATATCCGATCATCTCAAGTATATATTGTTCCATTTCAGCTCCAGAAGGCGCACGCCGCCCTCTTCTCCGCCGTCCTCAACGACTCTCGCTTCGTCGAGGCGCACACTATGGTCGGGAAGTTTGCCGTCAAGGCAGCACCTGCTGCTGCTAATAATAAGGTTAATAATAATAAGGTCTAATAATAATAAAAAAATTCTAATAATCTAATAATAATTCTAATAATAATAAGGTAGGTATAGTGTTATTTAAATTTTTTTTATGCACTAGTTTTGATATTATCGTTGTGCAATACCATTGCAATGATATAGCCCCTTTCGACTGTCATGGTTCGGAAATGAAGTTGCTTGATAATAATAATGCACTGCATTACACCGTATCGGTAGTCTACGATCTAACTAATCAATCGATATCAGGGAGCTAATGGAAAGACAAAGGACGAGGGCAAGTTCGTTGAACTCCCCGGCGCCAAGATGGGCGAAGTGGTGGTGCGATTTCCGCCGGAGGCATCCGGGTACGTTGGGATTTATTCTTAGGCGGTGTTACATTTGTCTTACGTGTCTACGCCGTAACCTCCGCCGTAACGACGGAGACGCGGCGGAGGAGGCTACGGCGTAGGCACGTTAGGCAAATGTAACGATGCATTAGACGTAAAACACCATGAAGCACATTATTACTTCATAGTTTTATTGTTACAAGTTATTTTAAAATATGTGCATGCATATCAATTCGGTAGTAATCATACATGGGCGCCAACATGGGGGTGTCCCCTGTAAAATTAGGGTTTTTCGAAAATTTGTAGAATGCCGCCTGTAAAAAATGACGTTAAGGTGACATTTTTGATTAAAAAAGTGAAGGCCCCCTGTAAAAATAACCATTTTTCTTTCGGATGCCCCTTGTAGAAGCGAGCTCCAGGTACCCTGCCCATGTATGGTTGTGATTTATTCTTAGACGTAGCGTCCGAAACACCATGCAGCGCATTATTACTTGATAGTTTTATTGTTGTAAGTTATTTTAAAATATGTGCGTGCACATTCCTTCTGTATTAGTTAGCATTGAATGAACTCAATTGAATTGTGATATAGGGGTAGCGAAACGCGCATCTGACGGGGCGGTCAATGTCTTTTGTTTTAGATTTGACTATCTTCCCTGCGTATTCATGTTCCATGTTTACTTCATGGCTTGGCAATCTCTTAGTTTGAGAATCATTCTTTCCATTTCGCTGATTAGAACATTATAATGTTGTAACATACATTTTCGGTGCCCTCACAGGATTTTTGTGTGGTGGGTTGTTTCTCGAAATTTGGCGGGTCTTCAAACAGCAATCTTTCGCGTAAAAAATGAGT
Organism: Parapristionchus giblindavisi; assembly: GCA_943737045.1. NCBI lineage: Eukaryota > Metazoa > Nematoda > Chromadorea > Rhabditida > Diplogasteridae > Parapristionchus > Parapristionchus giblindavisi. Next base: position 140,869 of record CALSFV010000250.1, read on the forward strand.
CGTATATAGTGTGGGTCGATCCTCACCTTATGAGGATGTGAAAATGTATATTGTTGTGATATTCATTGCACATATCGAAAACACATAGTAGTAATAATAATAATAATTATTATTATTGTAGATACCTTCACATTGGGCACGCCAAGGCCGCCCTGCTCAACCAGTACTACCAGCAGGCGTTCAAGGGCACGCTCATCATGCGCTTCGACGACACCAATCCCGCCAAGGAGAACTCGCACTTTGAGGAGGTAGGGTACGGTAGCCGCGTAGAGTACGGTAGCCGCCAATACACGCGATGGGTGCATCGTGAAGTGGTTTTTTTTAGTTTGAGGTAGGGTACGGTAGCCGCACGCGATTGGTGCATCGTGAAGTGGTTTTATTTTTTAGTTTGAGGTAGAGTACGGTAGTCACACGCGATTGGTGCATCATGAAGTGGTTTTATTTTTTTAGTTTGAGGTAGAGTACGGTAGCCGCACGCGATTGGTGCATCGTGAAGTGGTTTTATTTTTAGTTAATGCCATAGGTCGAAAAGTATGTTAGAAACTACTAAGCCTGACCGCTTTTTGAGCCTAAAATTTCCGAAAAATCTGACCGCTTTTGGGAGTTTTTTTTTGAATACCTGACCGCATTTAATCCGAAAATTCCCTAAAAATTGTATAGCCTGACCGCATTTTGAAAATGTGTAACGGTGCTATTCGACCTATGGTGCATCGTGAAGTGGTTTTATTTTTTAGTTAATGAGTTAATAAGCAATTCTTCAGGTGATCAAAGAGGATCTCGCGATGCTCCAAATCGTTCCGGACAGGTTAGTAACGGTTGGAGTAGGTGTAGTTTGTAGTTTGAGTTCTGATCTTTGATATTTCAGATGGACTCACTCTTCCGACTACTTTGATCTGATGCTCGAGATGTGCGAGAAGCTGCTCAAGGAGGACAAGGCGTGCGTAGTCGCTTTTGCATATTTTAACAGATGTTTTGAAACTTGGATGCTGCGGGTTTGAAATTTAATTTAGCATTAAATGAATCATATTGCAGCTTCGTCGACGACACGGACACGGAGACGATGCGCAAGGAGCGTGAGGAGAGAAAGGACAGCAGGCACAGGAATGCGAGTGAGTGGAACTGTCAACATATGCGAATTGTGAAACCTGAAAAGTGCGGGCTGTGTTTTCCTAAACTGTCATTTGCTATAACTATCGTTTACATCAACTTATACTAATAATTATCTATTCCCTGTGATGGAAATAAAGAATAGGAATAAGAATAAGAATAACGACGGTTTTCTTTCGCTATTATTGGATGTTTAATGCTGCAAGTACAGTATTTTGGGTGTGTGAAATTGGTTTCCAATTCACTTTATAATTTAAATTCGATATTCGCATTGCAGCACCCGAGGCAAATCTCAAGCTGTGGGAGGAGATGAAGCAGGGAACTCCCCGAGGACAGGAGTGCTGTGTGCGCATCAAGATTGATATGAAGGTATACTGTAGTATTGATTGGTGTACGGTAGCTTTGGGTTTCTCGACCAGAAATGGTTCACGTAATCCCTCGCAAAATTGGGTCATAAATACTGTAAATACGTCGGTTACTGTAGTATACTGTGTGTTGATTGTAGTCGAACAACGGTACCCTGCGTGACCCGACGATCTACCGATGCAAGCCCGAGGAGCACGTGCGAACCGGACTCAAGTACAAGTATGTTACTATTTGTATTGATATGATGACCGTTGTGCAACGAGTCTTGGAAATACTAGTGGTTTTTTGAGTTGTTGGTGGAACACGAATTCACTGGGTATATTTCTTGTTTGTTGAGTTTATCAAATTTGATAAATGTTATTGCTGTTATGTTTTTGATGAAACATGATTTCACTGGGCGTTGAGCAAGGTTCTTTATATTATGTAGGGTGAATTAAAATTGATTTTTTAAAATCAACTAATCAATATCTACTTGATTCAGGGTGTATCCTACCTACGACTTTGCCTGTCCCATCGTGGACTCTATCGAGGGCGTCACGCACACTCTTCGCACCACGGAATATCACGATCGGTATCCATTAAAAGTTGACAAACGTGACGTCATAAGTGTAGGAGGAGGCCGTTTGCCAAAGATTCCCTACGCTTGTGACGTTGCATTTGTCGACAAACCGTTTATCAATGTTCATGGATACGGCCCCAGACGTTTTTATCGGCCGGTATTCTACCTTGACACCTTCATTAAGATGTTTTTGTATCTAAATTTCATCATACGTTTACCAAGATAGATAAATAAAAAACGGGATTATTATTATTATTATTATTATTAGTATTTATTACCGTTACCATTTCAGTGACGACCAGTTCTTCTTCATCTGTGACGCTCTGGGTCTGCGCAAGCCGCACATCTGGGAGTACGCCCGCCTGAACATGACGAACACGGTGATGAGCAAGCGCAAGCTCACCTGGTTCGTCGAGGAGGGCATCGTTGATGGATGGTGAGTGCGGCGGGAAATCAGCGGGTGCCATAGGTGTCGAAAAGTATGTTGCAAAGTGCCAAGTCAGACCGGATTTTGAGCGAAAATTTCACAAAAATTGAGAAAAAAACTAGACCGGATTTTGATCCAAATTTGCCAAAAATCGAAAAACCTGACCGGATTTTGAAAACCGATAACCTAGCTATTCGACCTATGCAGCGGGTGCTGATGTTCCCTTTTTTTAAATTTTAAATTTAATTTATTAATTCATCTTGTTGATATTTTTATGAGATCGCGTAGTGAAGATGTGCCTGTCATTTTTGGGTTTCAGCCATGTCTTAATCTTTGTCTTTTTATATTGATTCGCTTGAAACAACATTTTGCCTTATAATTAAACAAACAACAATAAGTCGATAAGTGTTCGTTGCAATGTGCATAAATATTATCATTTGTGCTTACAAAACAATGACAGGGACGATCCTCGCTTCCCGACCGTGCGTGGAGTCATGCGTCGTGGTCTGACTGTGGAGGGACTCAAGCAGTTTATCGTAGCTCAGGTTATTTATTTTTATTTATTTATTTGATACACCCGTGACAGGTGCGACATTATTTGTTCCGATCATATCACTCAGTCCACCCTATGACGTAAACTGTGAACAGGGCATGCACTGATACATATAAGAAAGGTTACAATAAAAAGGTTGCCAAAAATCAAAATGGCAATTTTGCCCTCTCACTTTTGCATGCTCTCTCGCCTGGCAGAGAAAACAGGAAAAATGAGAGAGCGTGCAAAAGTGAGAGGGCAAATTTGACATTTGATTTTTGGCAACCTTATAATATCCTTTCTTATATTGATTGTTCGCAGTGGATCATTGATAATATATATGTAATATAATAATAATAATTATTATTATTATTATAATTATAATAATATTAATAAATTAATTATAATACCGCTGTTGCAGGGTGGTTCACGATCGATCGTTATGATGGAATGGGACAAGATCTGGTCATTCAACAAGAAGGTCATCGATCCTGTCGCGCCCAGGTGGGATATTGATTGATCGATTGGCTGATTACTGACTGATTATTGATTGATTGACTGATTATTGATTGATTGATTGGCTGATTATTGATTGATTTTCTGTCACTTACCGTATCCCTCCTTTGCAGATACACCGCTCTCGAGTCGGCAGCCCTCGTGCCCGTGCTCATCGCCGACATGAAGGCGGAGGAGTCGGCCAAGGTCAACCTCCATCCCAAGGTATACTGTGGGTGGGATTACGGTAGATATACTGGATTACTGTACATACGTCGGATACTGTAGATACTGACGGGCTGCTTTACGTTGTATTGCACACCGTTCCCATTACCAGAGTTAAATCGCTATTTTCTTGAATGTGTTAAAAAACGTAGAATTTTTTTAAAAATTATGGTGGATATTTGATAAATGTTGCTTTTGAGGACCCCGCTGTCGGCGAGAAGACTGTCTACAGAGGACCCAAGCTCCTGGTTGAACAGGTATTACAATTTAGAAAATATTATTTTTAATATTTATTTAATTAAATGCGTATTGTAGGTCGACGCGAAGGAGATGAAGGCCGGCGACACAGTCACTTTTGTCAACTGGGGCAACCTCAAGGTACGGTAGAATATCGTAGGGTTACGGTAGATCGACTGATTACGGTATATTATTGATTTTGTTCCAGATCGCCAAGGTGGACACGGGCAAGGACGGTGTCATCACGGCTGTGCACGCCAATCTCGATCTCGGCAATACGGTAAGTGGAGGGGTACGGTAGCTTATGATTTGGATACTGTAGATTTGTTACGGTAGTAATTATTGATCGATTCAGGACTACAAGAAGACGATGAAGGTGACTTGGTTGGGCGATGTGGCCAAGCCTTCCTCCATCCCTGTCGTCACGGCCTCCTACGATCATATCATCTCTAAGGTACGGTAATGACTCCATTACGGTAGCCATAGGTCGAAAAGCATGTTACAGAGTACCAAGCCTGACTGCATTTTAAGCCAGAATTTCCCAAAAATCGAAAAAAAAACCTGACCGCGTTTTGAAAACCGATAACCTAGCTATTCGACCTATGGCGATAGATGTTCCACCACGGTAATGACTCCATTACTGTAGCTGTTCCGGTTGGCTGGGTTACTGTAGCTCTTTTTTTCCAGGCTGTCATCGGCAAGGACGAGGACTGGAAGCAGTACATCAACAAGGATTCTGTCGTGAGTGATCTTTGATCTTTTGTTGCCCAGAGATCAAAGATCAAATGATGATTTGATTTCTTGTAGAGCTACACGAAGATGGTGGGAGAGCCTGCGCTTGTGACCATGAAGAAGGGCGACATCATTCAGATTCAGCGCAAGGTGATTCCGGGTTTCATGACCTCTAAATATTTACTGTTCTAGAATGATTGTCAATTTTATGTACTGTGGGATAATATTTCAGAACTTATCATGTGTACCAGGGTTGTGCGGAAAATTTTCCGGGTTTTCCGACCCCTTTTCGGAAAAAATACCGGAAAACCGAAAAAAAAACTAAATTCTGTACAGAGTAAAAAATACATATGAAACACAACATTTGAAGATTTTTTTGTCATTTTTATCAGACCAGTCATAGTTCTTACCCACGATTCGCCGCTAATAATGATCAACAATCACGTATATAGCATTATTGTTCCTAAAAGTGAGCATTCAACTCCTAGGATTCAAAGCTTCACATTGTTCGTTTATATGTTTTTTTGGATAATTGTTATATTATATTTGCTGCTACATGCTTTTTGATCATTACTATATTCGCGTTAATAGTTTTCGAAAGTAATTGTTATATACAACTCTAGAAAATGCGTTTTACAGAAAATTTTCCGGGTTTTCCGATTTTTCCGGGTTTTTTCCGATATTTTAGACCGGAAAAAAAATTTCCGAAATATTTTCCGCACAACCCTGATGTGTACTTATACCAAGTGTACTTATCATGAGTCTACTTCATGTGGTATACTGTAATGCATTTCGTCCAATGTTCCTTCACTTGAAGTGGGCTTAAAGTAAACTTCAAGTCAATGACGTAGTTTAAGTAGATTTTAAGTTTTGAAATACCAGAGTTATCAAATATATATATATATATATATATATATATATATATATATATATATATATATATATATATATATATATATATATATATATATATATATATATACCAGCCGTGGGCTCCGCCAAGTCGGAGCTGGTTGTGAGAGAGAGGGGAGAGAGCGAGAGAGGAGAGAGAGAGAGAGAGAGAGAGAGTTGGAAACCGACTAAGCCCCGCCCACCGCTGATGAGTTCCATCTCGCACCAAACCCGTCGGACCATTTTTGGACATCTCTAGGCATGCCCTACCAGGACCCAGTCTCATTTTCCAATTTTCATTTTGGGGCTCAATACACCGGTTCGGTAAGGTGAAGTCCCAACTTTGAGCACGAATTTCTCGCTTCTGGTGCGTTTTAGCGGAAAAGTGTCACAAGAGTGACCTCCGCTCTTTTTTCTTGCTCTATCGATCTAAACAAACCAGAGGTCATGAAAATGATTCTGAACAGAGCTTCACTTCGAAGCAAATAACTCAAAAATTTAGGAAAAGGAGGTGCTCTTCTTCCAGTATGTTATAAAGTTTTTCATACGCTTTCGAATGAGGGGCTTGCGAAAAAAATACGTTAATGCGTTCATATGGTTCATCCCTTTGGAAATTTCCTGATGATTTGAAGTCATTTTCGCCCAACCACAATCTCTCGTTTCACACACTCTCTCGCCGGATAGTGAAAGAAATAAAGGGAGAAAACGATATAACGATATGTTTCATTCCGCACCGTGCGCTCGAGACCGTGCGGTGCAGAATCGAATTGAATGGAATGGAAAGGAATTGGCGAGAGAGTGTGTGAAACGAGAGATTGAGGGTGGCGAAAATGACGTCAAATCATCAGGAAATTTCTAAGGGGATGAACCATACGAACGCATTAACGTATTTTTTACGCAAGCCCCTCATTCGAAAGCGTATGAAAAACTTAATAACATACTGGAAGAAGAGCAACTCCTTTTCCTAAATTTTTGAGTTATTTGCTTCGAAGTGTAGCTCTGTTCAGAGACATTTTCATGACCTCTGGTTTGTTTAGATTGATAGAGCAAGAAAAAAGAGCGGGGGTCACTCTTGTGGCACTTTTCCGCTAAAACTCACCAGAAGCGAGAAATTCGAGCACAAAGTTGGGACTTCGCATTACCGAACCGGTGTATTGAGCCCCAAAATGAAAATTGAACAATGAGACTTTGGGTTCTGGTAGGGCATGCCTAGAGATGTCCAAAAATGGTCCTAACTCATTTCATCATTTTTGCTTCATTCCCATTTCATCTCAATTCTCTCGTGACTGGCGTGATATATATATAATATATATATACATATACACACACACGTACAGGGCTTCTTCATCGTTGATCATCCCTACGTGGCGAAGAGCGAGTTCACCGGCGTCGAGACTCCCCTGCTCCTGATCGCTATCCCTGATGGTAAGGGTGGGGGATTACTGTAGGTGGGACTGTAGCTCACGTGGGTAGAGCTCAGCGAAATTTCTGCGATTAGGCTGCCAAATACTACAATAATTGTGATAATCATAGGTCGAAAAGTATGTTACCATACTTTTCGACCTATGATGCCTAAGTCTTACCGGATTTTGAGCCAAAATTTAACAAAAATCGAAAAAAACCTGACCGGTTTTTGAGCCAAATTTGCCAAAAATCGAAAAACCTGACCGGATTTTGAGAACCGATAACCTAGCTATTCGACCTATGGTGATAATACAATATACATAGAGTTAGACGAGAGGAAATTGTTGAATACCAAATTGTGACAGGGTGTACAATTTCTAGTTCGCATCTTCACGAATTCCTGTTAGTGCATATCATCGCATCATGAAACCTGAATTCAGGAAGTGCCCAGCCTTCCAAGACCACCACTGCTCCATCAGCTGGCAAGGCTGCAGCTTCTGCACCTGCAGCCAATGATGCAGCAGCACTGTACGCATCGATCACCGCCCAGGGAGAGGTCGTGCGCGATCTCAAGGCCAAGGACTCCAAGTCGGTCAGTGTGATCTTTGATCTTTAGGATGCTCTAGTCAAAAAATAATGATTGAAATCCAATATTTGCGCTTTATTTGAATTAATGAAACATGCTTCTGGCAGGTGTTCATTGTAAAGATACTCCGTCGATGCTGGTGCTAACTATCATACATGATAATAATAATAATAATATTATTATTATTATTATTATTATTATTATTACGGCTTCCAGTTTCAGCAAGCGACCAAGGATGCGATTGCCAAGTTGCTCGATCTCAAGAAACAATACAAGGAGAAGACGAGCAAGGAGTACAAGCCCGGAGAGGCTCCAGCTCCGGCCCCTGCTGTTGCTGCAGCTCCGGCTGGTAATGATCCTGCTGCACTGTATGCTGAAGTGACTGCACAGGGTGAGAAAGTCAGAGACAGCAAGGCGAAGGATGCTAAGTCGGTTAGTGATCTTTAACCTTTGGCATAGGTCGAATAACTACGGTACAGTCGCCGTATGCAAGAACCATTTTCCAGGAAAATGTGACGTCATTAGCGTAGGCGGAGGCGTTTTTCAAAAATCCTCTGCCTATGCTAATGACGTCACATTTCCCTGGAAACGGTTCTTGCATACGGCCACAGATTTGCAAAATGCGGTCTGGTTTTCACAAAAAAATCACAAAATGATAGTTTGCAACGTACTTTTCGACCTATGATCTTTGGAAATTGAATTATATTGTCTTTCAATGACATAAAATCATAAAATTATCTGTTTGCAGCAAGAGACAAAGGACGCTATCGCCAAGCTTCTCGAGTTGAAGAAGCAGTACAAAGAGAAGACTGGCAAGGAGTACAAGCCAGGAGAGGCTCCCGCCCCTGCCCCTGCTGCAGCTCCGGCTGGTAATGACCCTGCTGCACTGTATGCTGAGGTGACTGCCCAGGGCGAGAAAGTCAGAGAGTCTAAGGCGAAGGATGCTAAGTCGGTGAGTGCTAAACCGGTTCTTTTTTTGTGAATTCCTATGGTTTCATAAATTCATGCGGAGAATTTGCGATTTAGAAGTGTGACTTACTACTATACAAATGTCTTGGAAATTAAGGAGAGTAAGAGAATCACATCGAATATTTGCCTCACAATTAATTGGATTACTGAAACGTGCTTCTCGCAGGCTAATTGCATAGATTCTCCGCCGATGCTGGCTAACGTTAAATATTACATATGAATTTAATTTAATTTTTTAAATTTAAATTTTAATGATTATACTTTCAGCAAGAGACCAAGGACGCCATTGCTCGACTACTCGAGCTCAAGAAGCTGTACAAGGAGAAGACGGGCAAGGAATACAAGCCAGGAGAGGCTCCGGCACCTGCCCCTGCTGCAGTTGCTGCCCCTGCTGCAGTTGCTGCCCCTGCTGGTAATGACCCTGCTGCACTGTATGCTGAGGTGACTGTCCAGGGCGAGAAAGTCAGAGAGTCTAAGGCGAAGGATGCTAAGTCGGTGAGTGCTAAACCGATTCTTTTGGTTTCATAAATTCATGTTGTGTAATTACGATTTAGAAGTGTGACTTACTATTATACAAATGTCTTGAAAATTAGAGAGAGTAACGGATTCACATCGAATATTTGCCTCAGCTTTGCGCTTTATTTTGAGTTTATGAGACATGTTTCTCGCAGGCTAATTGTAAAGATTCTGCGCCGATGCCGGACGTTAAATATTATGCATGAATTTAATTTATTTTTTTAAAATTTTAATTTTTATGTTTATGCTTTCAGCAAGAGACAAAGGACGCCATTGCCAAGCTGCTCGAGTTGAAGAAGCAGTACAAGGAGAAGACGGGCAAGGAGTACAAGCCCGGAGAGGCTCCCGTAGCTGCCGCCCCTGCTGCTCCGGCTGCACCTGCCGCAGTTCCCAACGGCCCTGATCCCGCCGCACTTTACGCTGAGGTCACCGCCCAGGGCGAGAAAGTGAGAGAGAGCAAGGCGAAGGATGCCAAGTCGGTGAGTCTTTGATCTTTGATCTCGGTTTGCGCCATTTTTTATGAATATATTGACATATGAAAGCGAAGCTTATGTGTATTTCATAATAATATTATTAATGTTCATACCTTCAGCAAGAGACCAAGGATGCGATTGCCAAGCTTCTCGAGCTCAAGAAGCAGTACAAGGAGAAGACGGGCAAGGAGTACAAGCCCGGAGAGGCTCCAGCTACGAAGCCCGCAGCTCCCTCAGCTGCCCCTGCTGCTCCTGCACTTACTAATGGCCATGATCCCGTAGCCTTGTACGCCGAGGTTACAGCCCAGGGCGAGAAAGTGAGAGAGAGCAAGGCGAAGGATGCCAAGTCGGTCAGTAATTTTAAAAAAATCATTTTGGTTACAATACTGTCCTGGAATCATTGTTTAAATGCGCATTTTCAGCAAGAGACCAAGGACGCCATTGCCAGGCTACTCGAGCTCAAGAAGCAGTACAAGGAGAAGACGGGCAAGGAATACAAGCCCGGAGAGGTACCTGTAGCTGCTACTCCGGCTCCTGCAGCCCCAGCTGGAAACGATGCTGCGTCCATCTATGCTGCGATTGACGCCCAGGGCACTCTTGTGCGAGAGCTCAAGGCCAAGGACGCCAAGTCGGTCAGTGAGCTCCGATATATTATCTATGTTTTTTTCAATTGTGACGAAATTTGCAATATTTATCTTAGCTTTTTTAAAACTATCTCTAAAAAATTCTCTTAATTGAAATTGTTTTTTAGAAAATCGATACATTTTCAGCCAGAGACGAAGGCGGCAATCGAGAAGCTTCTCGCTCTGAAGAAGCAGTACAAGGAAGTGACTGGAGTTGACCACAAGCCCGGTCAGGCCCCTTCGGCTGCAGCCGCCCCCAAGAAGGTATAATCGATCCATATCGATTGGCTAGCTACCGTACTACCACCACCACTAGGCTACCGTACTATCACCACTAGGCTACAGTACTATGACTAAGTCACTGAGATTCGGCGCACCTTATCCTCTAACTACTATAGTAAAAAAATGTCTAAATGTCGCGTTCTTTTAATATTCACATAGATATAGCACCTCACTCTTCTTTAAGGCAGATCCCAAGCTAATTTAACTCTCCGCTCTGGCCACACTCTCTTAGACAGCTAGAGAGTGTGGCCAGAGCAGAGAGTTTCCGATTAGCTCGGGGTGTGCTTTTAAATTCAGATAGATATGAACTTGTTTTTCAATGTTGTTAAATGTTTTGGTAGTTTTAAATACCCTTGGAGTGCCTTAGATTGCCTATACTTCTTTGTCATTTCTCTATCTCTTTCCATTTCTTTAATTTATGTTAATTAGTCTTTGTCGGTGTTTGGTTCTTCATGGCTTTAGTTATGATCTACTCTGTCGCTTTATCGATCGATAATTGTTAATAGCTGCACTGACCCCAGGATAAACTTGTTGATTTGTTACTCGCACTTGTGTGTTTGGTGGTGGTGGGCACTTTTGCTACTGGCTAATATCCGGTTCTGACCATGATTATCGATTGATTGAGATGTTATTGATCGGGTAATATTGGATAACCTAATCTAGGTGAATTCATATATGAGGGTGTGCTTATTGCAGGAGGAGAAGAAGCCCGAGCAGCAACAGCAAAAGGCCAAGAAGGAAGAGAAGAAGAAGGTTGGTTCGGTGAATAAATGGGCTTCTGCAGCCTGAAGTCACCGGGTAGTCATTGGAAGTGTATCGGATAGTCAGAGGGGTCAAGGGTTCAACGTTTTGAATCAATAGATTTCACCGGATGGCCTATTTCAAATAAAAATGTCCCATCGTTTCACCAGGCGATTCTCTAGGTCATCAAGTTTTCAGGGTTTTCCTTTTTACTCGGGTTGGTTTTTGTTCGCTGACTCGATCGTTTGATTGCTTTTTGAAGTTAGTCGTTTTAATGACTAAAGAGTGAAACAAGAAATTGGCAGGTTATTTGATAGGGTGATGCTTGCCTCTTATAAAACACTATCTGAGAGAATTCAACAACTGGAATATTTTCTGGTATCGACGAAAAATGAATTTTTCTGTTTTATGTGTGATAATTACAGGCTCCATGAGTGTAGTACACTGGTACTTGGAAATTGCTTCCAATTGAAAATTCGCTTCAGGGGGTGACCACACAACAATTTGGCGCCTTTTCCTAAAAGGTTGATTTCGAACCAGTGATGGTCTATCAATATCCCAGACCCTTCAAATGCGTGTGGGTACCTAGATTTTGTGTCAAAAACGCCTGTGGGTAACCAGATTTTGAGAAAAAAACGCATGTGGGTACCCCAAAATCGTGAAAATTTCAAGAAAATCGTCAATTTATGGTCCAATTTTGCGGGTGGGTACCCATGATAGGCAAATTTTTGTGGGTGGGTCTATCCCATGGGATAACCATAGACCATGTCTGTTTCGAACCCAATCGATTCGGGAGTGGGTGCAATCGACTCCTTGGCGAATTCTAAGAAACTATTGTCAAGGAGAGTTTTTTGATCAACGGTCAACGAAGGCTGGAATTTGGGAATTTTCGGAAAAAATTTTACATTAAATTAATTCTCACTATTTTCCCATGGCCCAGGTAAATTTTTTATTTGCTCAATATCTTCTACATATTATATTACACCTTCAGTTTAAAATTCATAATTTTTAAAAAATACATAATTTGTGAACGAACCCGTTTTGTAACGACAATCTGAATTGTGGTGTGCTCCGACGACGTTTCCTAATTTCTCAAATTGGTTTTTCGCTAGTTCTAAACATATTTTACCGCTGTTCTCGTCATGACTGAGCTATAGAACTACTCCTCGCCTTCGGAGTGCGCCTGCACGGTTTACGTGCTGATCACATTGTTGATCATACTTCTCATTTAAGTTTTATTCACTTATTCGTGTACGAGCTAGCTTACGAAGTAGTTACCATACTCACGCCATTCCGTACTCTTTCTTGTCGGTTTTATAGACTGATCAGAGAAAGAGAGAGCATGCAAATTATTTTGTTTAAACGAGAAAATAAGGATATTAGATGATATTTTCAATAATTTCTTTGCTGCCTTCTCCTTCTTTTCCTTATCATCTGCTGCTTCTGCAACATACATCTCATGAATGTCTACATCGAGGTACTCTACTGGGTTCTGGATGTATGAACAAAACGGGTTGTAGGGTAAAGCGAAACTCTATGTCTTGATAATTTTGCTACACATATTTATTCAATAAATGTTAATGATTAGAGAGTGAATCGCAACATCGCGCCCGCAACGCCCGCGAGCGTCCGGAGGAGAAGGATGCTCCCCATTGATATCCTACTCTATGTCGATTTGCTATGTGCTTATTTTTTTAAATGTTTTGTTAAAATAAAAGTAAATAATCAATGATAGTTACTTGTAGTTACGCTTTCGAGGGAACATGATGATTTGAAAAGCCAGGATATATTGCAATTTTCGCCAATATTATTCTACAAGAACCTGAAAATGTTTTACTGACAAGCGGCAAAGGTGTGTAACATCTGGGAAATTCACATATGAGTGGTATAGACGAAAAATAGGCTTAATCGAATCCTTGGCTAATTCTAAGAAACTATTTCCAAGGAGAGTTTGTCGATCAGAGATCAACAAACGCTGGAATTCGGGATTTTCGAAAAAAAATACACATTAAATTAATTCTCACTATTTTCCCATGGCGACGTACATTTTATTATTTGCTTAATAGCTTCTACATATAAATAAATATATATCATAGCACATCTTCAGTTTAAATACTGTATATTTTAAAACTACAAGTTTGTGACCGAATCAATGTTTATTGTTGTGTACAATTTTGGTGAGGATTACGGTATGATGTCGACATTTCCAAATTGATTTTGTTCGCTTTTCTGCTAGTTTTACGTTTATTTCACCGCAATGACTTTCCGTATTTTCTCGTTTAAACAAAATAATTTGCATGCTCTCTCTTTCTCTGATCAGTCTATAAAACCGACAAGAAAGAGTACGGAATGGCGTGAGTATGGTAACTACTTCGTAAGCTAGCTCGTACACGAATAAGTGAATAAAACTTAAATGAGAAGTATGATCAACAATGTGATCAGCACGTAAACCGTGCAGGCGCACTCCGAAGGCGAGGAGTAGTTCTATAGCTCAGTCATGACGAGAACAGCGGTAAAATATGTTTAGAACTAGCGAAAAACCAATTTGAGAAATTAGGAAACGTCGTCGGAGCACACCACAATTCAGATTGTCGTTACAAAACGGGTTCGTTCACAAATTATGTATTTTTTTAAAATTATGAATTTTAAACTGAAGGTGTAATATAATATGTAGAAGATATTGAGCAAATAAAAAATTTACCTGGGCCATGGGAAAATAGTGAGAATTAATTTAATGTAAAATTTTTTCCGAAAATTCCCAAATTCCAGCCTTCGTTGACCGTTGATCAAAAAACTCTCCTTGACAATAGTTTCTTAGAATTCGCCAAGGAGTCGATTGCACCCACTCCCGAATCGATTGGGTTCGAAATCAACCTTTTAGGAAAAGGCGCCAAATTGTTGTGTGGTCACCCCCTGAAGCGAATTTTCAATTGGAAGCAATTTCCAAGTACCAGTGTACTACACTCATGGAGCCTGTAATTATCACACATAAAACAGAAAAATTCATTTTTCATCGATACCGCACCTATGTCGATTTTCTCAGATAGCGTTTTTTATTTCGATTGCCGACTACTTTGATAACTAAGAGGACTGTGCAGTGTAGGGTTGCACGAGGTATACTGTACAAGTTGTTTGCGGTAGATCAACAAATCGATATCTATCAATCCAAAATTCAATCGATATTGTATGCGCAGGTCGAAGAGAAGAAGGACGATGGCAAGAAGCAGACGAAATTGGGAATTGAGACGAAGAAGGATGAGAACTACTCGGAGTGGTACTCACAGGTACGGTAGGGTCGGTGGCAGGGCTGGGATTTTTTGATTTTGATTTTTTGAATTTTTTGATTTTTTTGACCATTTCAAAAAATTCAAAATCAAAAAAGTTTTTTGAATTTTTCTCAAAAAATCAAAAAAAAATTAAATGTAAAAAAGTGCCGTTAAAACGACAAAAAGTGAAGCATTTGTGGAAAATTGTGACAATATTTGACAAAACATAACTAAATTCCCATTTTTATCATTTTTCACGGTCTTGATGAAGCGGATTCTATGGGTTTTAGTGTGGATTAGTGTGCCCAATGCACTGACGTAGAATTTTTAAAAAGTGAAAAAAATATTGTATGATGTTTTCCATGTTTCAGAATTTGGTTAATTGCGTAATTGAACGTTTTAACCACTTTTCAGGCAAAGATGATGTGTCTGAATTGCTTAGTATCCTTTTAAACGGAGTAAAGAACTTTTTCAAAAAATTTTTGAATTCAAAAATTTTTTGAGCCATTTTTTGAATTTTTTGATCAAAAATTTTTTTGAAATTATTTTCAAAAAATCCCAGCCCTGGTCGGTGGTTATCGATTGGTATCGTAAACCGTGGTACGGTAGGATTGGTTATTGATTAGTTTCCGAGTGGTGTTTTCGACGGTAAAGTTACAGTAGCCTTTCACTGTCAATCCTGATTCCTGCTTGTCAGCCGCATTATTTATTATTTGATCGGCCATTATATAATGTAATGTCGACTATCGGTTAGAATGTCTGTGCAAGTGTTTATTGATTGATTATTTTCTTAGCGAAGTTGGGAACAAGATAAAGATAGACGGATGCTAGTATATCAAGATGTTTCGGAGATATTTTATTTGCATTATGTTTATTGATTGATTCTGTCAAATATTGATTGATTCTGTAGATTATTGATTGATTTTGTCAAATATTGAATGATAATTGTCAGGTGATCACAAAGGCCGAGATGATCGAGTACTATGACGTGTCGGGCTGCTACGTCCTTCGTCCCTGGTCCTACAGTATCTGGGAGGTGATCAAGGGCTGGTTCGATAAGAGAATCAAGGTACGGTAGGAGTATTGATATTTTGCAAATTATTGATTAATTGCTTTTTTTCGATTTTTAGTGGGTATTGGAAAAATGACGAAATTATGAGAGTTTTATGCAATTTTTTGAGAAGATGAATGGAGTGAATTGATTGCATGCCCCTCTCTCGTAAACAAAGAATGCGAGAGAGTGTTGCGAGAGCGGAGAGTTTACGATTAGCTTGGGGTCTCGCTTTAAGCGATAAATTATTAATTATTAAATTAGTTTAATTATAACATTAATTTAATTAATTTAAATAATTTGAAGAAACTGGGCGTGAAGAACTGCTACTTCCCCATGTTCGTGTCGCAGGCTGCCCTCGAACGGGAGAAGGATCACATTGCCGATTTCGCTCCTGAGGTGATTTTTTCCTTATTTTTATATTTTTTTTGTTATATATCCTCACTTCGTATTTGTCTAGTTGATCCACATGTCGTATATTCCGTTGCTGATGAAATAAAATGATAATAATAATAACTACGTAAAAAGATTATGGAAAGAGGTTAGGTTCACACCTGTGTAATCCATGTTTCGTATAACTTATATCGTTATCTATAACATTATCTTCTGATGAGTCCTTGGTCGGCCAACGATTTACACTGTTGTCAGCAACATGAAAGGCAAATGTGAATTTGATGATATAGCGTTACATTGACCAATGAATTTTTTTAGTGAGACTAATTATTATTATTATTATTATTATTATTATTATATCGTTGTCTATGACAATATCTTTTGATGGGATTGCGCGATTGCGAGCTAGACAAAAAAATTAATTCTGTCAGTTTTCCTATTCTATTGCTACTACTATTTCGCTTATCATTTTTGTATTTGCTGTCGAAACTGTCACGGGCGTATCAAATTATTTTTTTATCACATACTCACGCATGAACGAGACAGTCGAATAAGTGATGAAATAATGAATAACGTAATAAGTTCTCGCAAAACAAATGATAATGATAAAAAAATAAATGAATTAATAAATCAATCAATATATGCGAACTTATCATAATGTTCTTGCTCATGATCCTCCACTTTGAGTCGTCGATCATATCTTAATTATTGTTCACTTAATCTCACAAGGAGTCTCTTACGTCTTAAGTTGGCGAAA